>JADHKQ010000019.1:0-320283 GCA_019925375.1 Sporothrix euskadiensis | reverse complement strand
TTTTTTTTTTAAATAAAATTATTTTTTTTTTTTTTAATTAAAAATTTTTTTTTTTTTATTTTTTTAATTTTTTTTTTTTTTTTTTTTTTTTTTTTTTTTTTTTGACAATGGAGATCAAAGCAGATCTCCCGCAATGGGTCATCATTGCGCTTGTGATCGGCAGTCTCATGACAGCTTTCGCGAAACTTTACACCGCCTGCAGCAAAGACATCGGCAGGTTCTTGGTCTATCTTCGGACCAAGTGCAAGAAAAAGTCTCCGGAAATGGCAGCAGAGGAGGGCAACGGTGACCCCTCTGGAAATGGCAATCCACAGCCACCGTCGCAGGTATCCAAATTTCGACAATGGCTTTCGAAACAGCTGACGGACCTTGTTACGCGCCGCAGCCCGAGGCCGGATCAACCTGCGACGGTCTGCTAGTCATGACTACCTAGAGTCAAGTGGTGGCCAACGTTAGGCACCACAGTTCGAGCACACTACCATTTGGGACCGTTTTGGGAACGGCCGTCATCTGGGTGCAAGACGCTCTCGGTATGCACAGTCGAAGTGATGGCCAACGTTAGGCATCACAGCTTGAGCACACTACCATTTGGGACCGTTTTGGGAACGGCCGCCAATCGGGTGCAACATAGTTCGGCAATGTGCAACTGCGAACCGACGATCTAAACCTTCACGGCTACCGAGGTGGTGGCCAACGTTCGGCACCACAACTTGAGCACACTACCATTCGAATGGGGTGCAATATAGTCCGGTAGTCGTGATTCAACTCCAGCGCGTCCTGGCACCTGCAGGCGCGCTGAGATCACCGGGGTTTGGCACCCCCCGCCGGGCCGGGCAATTATGGTCGACGGGTCAGACGCTTCTCATCTCTCATCAGCGTACCCTGCATTGTGCTTTACGCACATTAACCGGTGGATCCGCATTCTTCAACTTGCGGACAGCAAAGATCGACCTTCACTCATCAATCACAGAGTGAAAACCAACCTTGCCACGTTTAAAAAAAATAATCGAAAAAAAAAAACAGCTTCATCTTCACACAACAAGGTGCTCAGTCATTCTCAATCGTCAACATCAAAAACAACAACATCGACAACTTCCAACTTCGGACAACGCATCAGGCATCCAATACAACTCACCTGCCCTGAGAAGTTTGAAAGCTTGCCGTAATGGACACACCTGCCTTCGGTGTTCTTGGCTTTGCTCCAGCATCTTGAGAAGCTTTCTCGCCTTAGCATCTCTCACTCTTCGTTTCTTGCAGCTCAAGAGTTGAGATGGCCAGATTTCCGTCTTTCTCTCTTTCTCTGGAAATCGACACACCATAATGATCTGTTTTGCCAATGATTTGTTTCGTCAATAATCCTATCTCGACATCGTCCTGCTTTGGCTGCGCCAGCAATTCCTCGCCTTTAACAACGGCATGCCAAGTCAAAGCAGAGACGGGCCTGGATGCCTTTTGGTATTCACCCTTGGGTAAGTTTAAGTTTTAGCAAATTCACAAGAAAGGAATCAGAAAATGTCGGTAACAGTTAACTAACATAGACAAGTAGGCGGTGCTAGAGACCTCGACAGCTGGCCAGTTTTACATCAAAGTGTCGCCTGCACACAAGCCAAGTCACCCGCCGTCGGCCTCCAGCCCGAGTATTTCACACACCACCTTCTTTCGAACAGTTTCCCCCGCAGAGCTTCAGCTGCGGACCAGTGTCCTTGCAGGTAAGGCTGCAGTTTATTATAATGTTTTATTTTCCATTTTGCCTCAATGGGGTCCTTTTTGACTAACAATTGTCTCATACAGAACTAGCACTTGGTACAAAGAGAAATGAGAATGCACAGCCAAGTCAAGCCTCCGTCAATATCACCAACTTTTGCTGGCTGCCGACTACTACACTGGCACAACCTAGCCAGCAAGATTCTCCTATTTTCCTGTCACTCCTATGCGCCGAATTGCCTTCTTCTGCTCAGAAAAGAAATACATCGGCTTGGCCGACTCTTTTAGCCTCAAAAGCCATTCCAAATCTTCCACATCATCGGATAGCTTGAATTTGCGAAGACGCCTGCTCCTTTTTTTCATTTGCAGGGCTTCTTTCACTCCTCTCCAGCCACGAATCTGACGAGACTGCTCCTGAGCGTCTCAAGGTGTTGCCAAGTCAGTTCCCAGCCGACACTGCCCCCACAGTGAGATGATTGGCCGCCGCACCAAGGACATCCAAAGACACCCAAAAGACATTGCCTTTGATAAATTGCACGCCCACCGACATATACCACAGAGTGGCGTTTTCTCACACCTTTTTGCTGAATGAAGAATCGCTTGCGTCCCATTATACCGCAGGGCAATGCCTTCGTCCGGCGTTGTGTCTTCGTCGGTTTCATCTATGCTACCGCGCTGGCCCCGACACGAGTCCCATCACTGATGGTCGCTGGCCTGCACGATGTGCTAAGCTACCAAGACTGGCCTCTCCATCACCGGCTCCAACACTTCTCTCAATGCTCCCCAGGCGTTGATGATAACAAAGATCGATGATTATGGCACCCCCTCTGCCTCCGTCAGTGTGTTTCAGAAGATCAACCACATGCTGCACGGCAGCTCTTACGAGCAACCTGAACGCATAAAATTTCTCGCTTTACTGCGCAGATTCTACACGCTTGCCCCGACATGCAGCTAGCGATGTCAAGTACATGGACGCACTACATTACTGTACCGCTCGCTTCGACAAAAGAGTGCATTTCGATAACGCCGAGGTCCTCACTATGGCCGCTGTACATGGCCCTCCCTATCCCGCCAACACTCTCCCTCTCAAGCGAAAATTATGTGCGTGTCCGTTCCGTTCCCTGGAGTCACTGCACCTTTCGCCCGAAGTGCCACCATGGCGGCAAAGCCCACGCCTTTCAATCATCAACATCGGCCTCGTACCATCGCGCATGACACCACGGCTCTCCCTCCCATGGCTCGGACAACAGCCTCCCCCCTCTCGAATTTTCGAGACGTCCATTTCACCTGCTGGTGAGATGAATCAGGCATCACGGTGATTTCTGTCGCCACAAGTGCTCAATAGACGACCGGAACTTCGTCGTTTTCCGCATGATCCCCTGAAATACACAACGCCACTGCACCGTGACACATAAGTTCAATCCGACCGCACCATCTTTATGTGCCGCGAGGGGTTTACGAGATGTTCAAAGTACCTAGATCTCCAGCTTCACTTGTCGACATTTTGGCAACCAGCATGAGCTTTCCCATGTCACCTATGCTGAAAATGCACGTCTTATCAACACTACCATGCTCGAAATTGCATGCTGGTAGCAGGTTGTCGCCCCCCTGCCCGATACACCGGAAAGCCTTGTGTTACATGCGTCCTCGGCGTACCTCATTGCCGACTCTGGAAGGTCGAGATGCTCAAGCCGTACGACCTCGACCTAATACATCACGCACAAGTCACAGCACCCGCCCTGACGTTTTCGTAACTCACACCTCTGGACATCGTGTACTAACTTGGTATATCGGCCAATATGACAGACGCAATCTCGCTCCATCGAGCCCCCTCTGCGGCTACGCAAGTTTTCTTACATGTACAAAGATAAAGTCTCTCGCAATAGTAAGTTCGTCCGCCCATCGTCATCTACGTTCTTAGTAAGTACCCTCCTAATCAACCGTGCGCAAGTTGCCACGTCAAGAGAAAGAGAAGCGGACCTAAGCGCCCTCCGCTACCTCACCGACCTGAAATACCGCCTCCACTTCTGTCAATGACGCCACCCTCGAGCTGGTCCTGACCACCGAGCAGCGTCAAGAGTGGCACAACGACAACGTCCTTCTTACCCATCATTTGCAGGAGTTCGCCACGCTACTCGAGGGTTACCGGCTGCGTGCCCTGCGGTTCAGCGCCGCCTCGCAGAAACTGCCACTTCCGCCCCGCCCACCGCAACGAGTACTTTTGGCTGAACCAAAACCATCCAGCTGATCTTGACCCAGTCGTGCGGCTGTACCACCGACACGGCGCACTTCACCGAAGCCCACTACAATGAGCTCTGTGTTCATGAGGGAAGTGCGCCCCACGTGGTGAGCGTACTAGCTTCGATCAGTACCTTAAGGTTAAGCAAATCCAGCCGGCGTCGGGCATGCTGCTGGTGGACCGCATCACGAAGTCGCTCGACCATATCCACGTGTGAGGCTGCATGTGCCCGCAGTGACAGTCAGCCGGGTCGTGGTGAGGTGAGGTCTATACGAGCATAATGGACTGTGCCTTTTTTGTTACCTTTTTATTGTTGCTGCTGACCACATCAATTCGCTGTCTAGAACCTCCCCGTGTCTTGTCCCCCCCGTTGATTACTCTTCCCGCCACGCGTCGTGCGGAGCGATGCTTCCATACTGGCTTGTGGGCTGCTGTCCGTCTTGTCCTGCCGGGCGAGCCTGCTCGTCGTCAACGGCGTCGCCATTTTGGTCGCTCTCATGGCCCTCGCTATGCCCATTAATGTTCCCATCCTGCTCCTCATCCGCGTTCTCTTCTTTGACATGTCCTCTACTACCGTCACGGGCATTCCCGCCACCCAGGAGTGATCGATCCACTCCGTCGTTTGCCGCGCCTGCGATGCCACCTGGAAAAAAAAAAGGTAAAATTAGCCGTGTCCAACCACCCTCCTGAGCCGGCTGTTGGCGGTGAGTCTGACGTTGTGTACAATCATTAACCCACTGCGTCACCAGGGACATAGCCAACTGCAGCAGCAGCACCCCCACCGCGATGCTGCCCTCGATGCCTGCCGTCCGCTGGAGTGTGGTTGTCCACGGCGCTGCACACGCCCGACTCCGGCCGAACCGCTCGGCACACGCCACGCCCCGTCCCCCGCCCACGTCTTCTGCAGACGGCCATGCACGGTCGCGCACCGAATTAAACCCGCAACAGTCCAGCGCGTCCTGGATGCGGCGGAGGGCGGCAGCGTTCTTGGTGGCAAACAGGTGCTGCCAGGCGGTGCCCAAAATGCACGAGCGGACCGATGTGGGGGCGACCGTCGCAAAAAAGAAGGCCGCCAGCACGACAGTCAGCAGGAGTTGGACGAAGTGTAAGCCTTATAGCAGGTTAGCGATGAGCAGCGGGCGGCGGCGGGTGAGGGTCTGGCCGTTGTTGCCTTCGCTGGCTGCCAATGCGGCAGGCAAGGCGATCGTGTTGGCAAAGCTCAGGATGGGGAGGACGATGGCAAGGACGGTCAGGGCCCGGGACAGGGGCAGCGCTAGAGATGTGGCGCTGACATGTTCGTAGCTAGGGACATAGGAGCGTCAGTGGTTATTGAAGAGAACAAAATACGAGAATAGACGACAAAACTTACATGGCGACACCAAAGAGAAGCACGAGAAGCTGTGATGTCAGTCAGTCCAGAGCTGTGGTAGTACGTTGTGAACATGTTATCCTGGCTGTTCTTACTAGAGGGTACACGTAGATCTAATACCAGGGCGCCATGGCATCAGCGTGGATTGTGATGTGGCGACCGTGATGCTTGAGAATGGAGATAAGAAAAGCAGAGTTTCGCGTGGTGCTCATGATATATATTGTGCCTTTTTAAGTTAATAAGCTATACTTGATGAAAAGAAGAGGGAGGGGATCTGGAACAGGATGTAGGAGAAAGAGAAGAAAGAGGCTGAAATACGAGTAGGGAAAGAGCGAGGGGCTCGCATCCGGGGCCACATCAACCCCTTAAGAATAATCACGTGGTAGCACAACAAAAGAAAAGACAACTAGGAAAGTGCACGAAAAAGGTATTTTATAAAACATTAAGGTGTGAATTGTGTGAATCGATAAACGATACGTAGTTTCTAACGAGTAATAACCGCCGTCCTTGATAACGGCGTTAACGCGCTCGTTTAAATAAATCTATTGACGGAGTATAAATATAATAACGTAGGCGGCGACGGCTGTATTTAACACACCGACGCCACCGGCCCACACGACGCTAGGACAGGCTAACGCCACGGCCTTTGCTGAAACTACAGGCGTCGATCCGGAGTGGGGCTTTGATTTCCTAGACCACGACTTTGGCGTTTCCTTCCGGGCAAACAATATCTAATTTGATATAAGCCTGGTGGCAGGCATGGAAGGACATACTCGGGTACATCTGTTTTCTGTTTTCTGTTTTCTGTTTTCTGTTTTCTGTAGATACGGGGAAGACAGAATAAGACAACAAGATTAGAGAGAGCAAAGATGGTAATAGACCAAGAGAGAGAGGGTAGAGTATCACTCATTTCTTAGATCGCTCAATTGATTCACGCCAACTCTTCAGCCAGGCACAGTCCTCTGGAAAAAGGAGGCCGTCTTTACGGTACCATTCTAGGTACATGACAAAGGATCGATTTTTATACCCCCCCTCCTCTTCTGGCGACAAGCCAAGATACCACCTTTTAGGACGTGTTGAGAGTTTGACGAGCTGTCGTCCTTGCTGGCGCGAGCCGGATTTCCGTTTCGTCCCTACCTCTGTTAGACGTTTCCCTGTTTTGTCGTACTGCCTGGGGTCGGCAAGTGTATACACGGGCTTATGCTGGCCCACCGCATTGCGTAAGTTGAATCTTCCGCCGTTCTGGCGCTGCCAGGGATGACCTCCTGGAAACACCAGCAGTTTGTCGAACAATTTCGTCGTCTGCCGCGGTTGACCTTGGGCCTCTATGAGCATCTCCTCAAAGTCCCAGTAGTCGTTGATCGTTATCATGAATGTCTCGCGCCGCATCCTATACTTCTCGGCATCGCTCAGCTGGGGGTTGAGCTCCGGGTTTGTAAGAAAGTGCGGGACAGTCAGCGCTTGACTAAAGTCACACATCTTGTCGTCGATGAACTGATCCCGGCGTATATCGAGAGAAATGATGCCGAGCTGATGCATCTTGATTATATAATTCAGAAAACGACGAGCAGTGCAGACGGTGAGGTTTGGTGGATTAAGTACGGGTCCCCGCTTCCCCAGGTCCTTTAGAAGTCCGCGGATCGGAGGTGGCTTGCCACTGCGCTCGCCCAAAAAGCGGCCACGCATATCGTAGTGGCCAGCCTGCTCAACGTTGCCGTTAAACTCGAGCTTGAAACGGTCGGCCAACTTGCGCTCGTGGGCCTCATCGAGGAGGACGTAGCCGTAGCAGGTTGTGGCCAGGTCGGCGTTGCCAGATTCTTGGAGGCGGCCAAAAGCTCGGCACTCGCAGTTGAATGCCTCGGAGTATTGGGCCATCATGGTCAGTGTTGTCCGGTCGCCTGGTTGCGTATCTCCCGGACCATACCACTCGTGATCGTACCCGAAACGAAACTACAGCGGTGGCGGTAAGACGTGTCAGTGGGTCGGGGCTTTAAAGTAAAAAGACTGTAAAGCAATAGCATGAAAGAGAAGAAAGAAAAAAAAACCTTACCAGTTTTAGAGCATACTCTTGGTCCTTGATTCTCACCTTGACGACATGGGAGTGCATCCCCTGGCCAAGGTAGTCAAGAAACTCAATTTGCTGGGGCCCCCCGAAGTCGAACGCTGCCATCTTTGGGCCATCACACAACGGCAGCGGGACCAGGTCCGCGGGTGTCTCTGGCCAATCTGGATACATATTATAGAGAGGTGAGCGCACGTGATAGTGGCCGTGGGCAGGAGTGAGAAGCTGGAAAGGATGAGAACGAAAAAAAAAATTGGTATTTGATAGAGAGTGAGCATAAAGGGAGAAGGAAGAGATAAAAGTGATTTTCAAGTAGCGAGTGATGGAAGAGAAAGTAGTGATGTGGGCGGCAGAGAAGAGAATTGACTCGTAGAGAGAAGAAAGGGACGAGAGGAAACAAAAGGAGTTGTGAAAGGAAGGAGGAAGAAATGCGAGAGAAGTGAGGAACAGACCTGAAAGAAATGAGAAACAAAAACGGAAGAAATGAAAGAAAGGTGAAAGAGGAAGCAAAAGAAAATGCGAGTATCCTAAAAAAGAAACAAACCCAATCTCAAAGGCGGAAAACAAAGAGCCCTGGATCTTCACGCCGTATCCGGGAAGTGGCTTGGGATTTGTACTGAATTCTTGTAGTCAGTCTAAATGCCGTCTTCTGCATGTGCCTTGACAGATCAGATGTTGCTCGTTGTTTGTGATGCATCAATATGAACGACGTAAAGAACAAACAAGACTGTCGCAATAAATCAGGATTCGAAGAAGAAAAAAGAAAAAAAGAAAAAAAGCAAAAAGAAAAAAGAAAAAATAACGGCGCGAGTCTCGCGATAGAAAAATAGAACACTAGCAACGAAAAGTGGTTTCTAGAGACATCCATCCGTCAATGTTGGTTCCTGTCGCACAGGACATGAAGCCGGCAGTCGTCCTACGCGCTTTCGTGTTGGTGCGACACCTTCGCGGGCGTTGACACCTCATAAAGCTAGTGCCTGCCCCTGAATAGAGAAAAGACGGAAACGGCGTTGTGGCGCACCTGTGCCACAATGAGCTAGAACGTGGCAGTAGACAGTGGGCCATCCCTTGACATGGCTGCATGGTGCTGGTTCTTCTCCCTTGCCATTCGTTGATACTGGGTCGCGTACGTCGTACATGATAATAGCAACAAAAATCACCACCTTGTTGGCGACTCGTTCTCGCAGATGAGTTGAATTCAGAGAACGACTCTTCAGCTTGGCTTTGCATAAGGGCTCTGATTTTATCGTACCCTGAATGGCCGGATGGGAAAATGGCATGCTTGGCACACTGTTTATTTATCGCGAGTGAAGAACAAAGGGCCCTGCGTCTTTGTGGGTGTTCTTTGGGGATGGCACCGCGGCCTTTGTTTCAACGGTTTGGTAGAGGCCTCGCCAGCTTATGGATACGCGTTTTTTTATCCGCGCCGCCGTTCAGGGGCCCATTTTGGCCTCTTTGGGCGCAAGGTTTTGGGCAATTGGAGATACCCTGTACTGCAGTCTGCAGGGCACGACAGTTTGTACGGCGTAGTAGACAATGGAACAGAAAACAGGGACTGGCAATCAAACAAAGGGAAATGGTGAGAGAGTAGAACGGAAACAGAACAGAGAACAGACAAAAGAAAACTGGCCGACACCAGAGTAAGAATAAAATAAAATACGCGACACAATGAATAGATAAAAGACAGAAATCGAACAACCAGGACGACAAAGACGTTATGGACGGCCTTTGCCCTCCAGATTATGGTGAATGACGGAAGGCCTAAAGAAGCGTCAGATGAGAATGCGGGTCTGCTTTTGCATTTCGCAGACGCGCAGGTGGCCATGCAAGCAAAATTTGCTTGCTCTTCCGTCAAATCAAAATGGGCAGCTGCTAGACCCAAGACCGGTTGACAGCATTCAGTCCTAGCATCGACAATCAAGATAGTTCGTACTGACTATTACCATGTTTGGCTTACATACATTCACGTAAGTAACGCTTTATCCTGTCTTCCGTTGTTGCTTTACGCGGCACTAAGAAGCACAAGGATGGTACCTGCCTCGATAACAGGCACTGTGAACCGGCGTGAGTTTCTTGACTTTTTAAAACAAGTCGAGGGAACAGGGGACCAAACCAAAAAGTCATCTTTTTGACCCCTAGTAGAAACAGACCAACTTCCTTCTAGGCTAAGCAGCGATTGATCTCTGCGATTGTTGCTTGGCGCTCGACAATACGCAAAGGACTGGATTCTCAGCCGCGTCAGTGTTCAGCTCATGTCTGCTCTCGAGCACATGTCCATAGCCTTGGTATGGCACACCGTTACATCAGTAGATATCTTACCAAGGCGATCGAACTTGTAAGCTGCCGACCGTTACATAGCGGCCTAAATATTTGCGGGTGTGTGATTGCCATTCCCCGTGGCACCGTCATGCTCAGTATTTGCGAAAAGCTTTAGTGCATGGCTCTTTTGGAAATACATATTGCGCAGTCGCCTGTCATAGAATATGTTACAAGGGCCAACATCTGGACCTTTGGCATGATCATCTCAACGTGGCTGAAAGGAAGCACCGTTGATGTAATTTGACGGTAACGAAAAGTTGCTTCTCCTCTGCCAGTTTCAAGGTCACCAGCAAGTTCAAAATGACAGCCGAGAGAGACCTAGAAACCTAATGTTGGAAATTGGCACCGACATGCTGCGACTCGCCTCAGAAGTGTCACCACAAGGGAACGTCTCAATTTAGCTGCAAACGTCATTTATTATCATAGTACTGGTATGAGTCCATATACATACGCGAGAATCATTAAGGTCATTAGTGAACTGGAAGCTTAACAGTTAGCTCTGTGTCTTCACATTGCCTGTGGTCATCTGGGACAGCCGGTCCGTTGTTCGGCGGTGGCATCTTGTTACCAAAGGACAATGGTCCGCATTGGCCGTGGGTGATTCTTAAGTTTTTTTTTTTTTTTTTTTTTAAAAAGTTATTTCCTTTTTCAAGTTATTTTCCTACGTTCTACTCTCCTCTTTTTGCGACCTTGGATTCAAAAGGTTTCTAGTATGTGCTTTTGTTTTACTTATTCTCTCAGTAAGACCCTCGATACTTTCACGATGTGCCTTTCCCTACAGCATAAATAAAACGTATCGCGAACCTCATTGGTAGCCATATGTCTCGATGCTATTAAGGCTTTGTTAGCGGAGTTGACGTCTGAAAATGTGGGGTAGGCTTATTCTGTGGCGCCGGCTGTAGCCGCACTGACCCACTTCGCTTAAGACGACCGCAAGTGAATTTATCGATATTCAACAATCATCGTACGAACCGCACTGGATCGTTCAACTTACACAACACTTTTTTAGGTGGTATTGATGTTCATCTCCAGCATCTGGAGACTGTCCCCACCAGTGAAGTGCGACAGGAAAGTTGAATGGTGACAGACAAGCCCACTACCGAATGAAACAAGTGAATTGAAGCAAAAGGCGTGAAAATCACCCATTGGATAAATGAAGTGTAAGATTCACAGAGTAATACTCGAGAAATAGAATAACAACAGGCAGCCAATTAGATCCAGGTGGCTCGATCCGCGCATACGTTTTCAACGGCCCCCTGAATTAGCGCGATGGACAAAATGCCAACCAACAACCGCTCTGGAGCCCATGAAACTCAGTGAGCTGCTTCTGGAGACCCACCACAACAACCGTGTGGTGTTTGTACATGTGTTTGGCAATACCAAACGTATGTCGACGGCGGTACAGACCGCTATTGAAGACAGGTGGGGCAACGTCAAGCGCCTCGCCGTATACAATTTCCCACCCACCCCTGGTGCGGATGATGTTCAAAAGGACGGAGCAATTCTTGCTGTTCTTGCTGTCAGAAGCCTATACTTGAGACGAGCAAGAGACGGAGGAACCATTCTTCGTGTGGACTATCCATCGGACTTTCACATTGTCGAGCTCTGGGATGAACGCTTCCAGCACCACCTTGGCGATTCGTGGATATGGAATTATGTACCACCGCTAACAACTCGACAATAGGCGAACTGGGCTAGAAAGGACGGAGACCGGGCGTTGCTGGAGATAAACTACCACTTTGCCTATACACAGTACGAACGTACTCGTTGATTTTATACTGACTCTTGCCATATGTGATAAGCGCGGTCTACCCCAAGCGGAACGTTTTGCGAAATATAGCAAGGTACATGCAGCTATGAAAAGCAACATGGCAAGGGTGTGCTACAGCCTCCAAAAATACGAAGAAGCCATTAGCGTTTGCTGTCCATGCACCATGTTAAACTAGACTTGCCTCGCGAGACTTGGATGGCAGAATCTCACAGCAGGGCCCTGTTCTTGGCCGGCCTGACAGCCTATGCGCTGGGCGAATATGCAGAGGCAGAGCAGTACTTTGGTCGTGCACTACAGCTGGCGCACGACCAGGGAACTGCGGCATATCTAGAAAAGACTAGACAGCGGCTTCAGTAGGAGCAGAGCGGATACAAACTGCAGAGGACTTTGCAGACATGGCCAAGACTGTCGATGCCGCGTGCAAAAACGAAAATAGCACGACGCTCGACCGCGCTTCGTTTTTGACCAACATACGAATTGGGCCATCGCAAGGAGAACGAAATTGCATCTTTGCGACGAGACCCATAAAGGCCGGCGGAGTTGTCTTTGTTGAAAAGGCTCCTCATGTCCTTGGCCAGGGAAATGTGCACCATAATCCGAGGCACAGACGGGGGGTTTGACAGTCAATATTAGCAGAATAGCATTCAAGGCACAGCGTCTAGTTCGGCCGGCTGGAATGTACGATGAAAAGATCATACACGGCGTTGTCAAGCCGCGCCGTAGGTCTCAGCCCGCTGTGGATGAGTTCTCACACAATGCATGCCGGGACTGCAGAATGTCGACCCAGCTTGAACGATCGAATCGCTTTATCTGGTACTGGTGTCTTATTGCCCCGTGAATTATGTTTCCTTGTTTATTATTTCCTTGTCTATTTATTTCCTTGTTCCTACGTCTCCTCGATTCCTCCTCACACAGATGATGTGATTGGTCTGGCCGGCCGAGTCTTCAATATTTGTTTGGCGATGTTTCCCCTTTCTAGCGCAAATACAAATCGCTCCCGGAGCCTTTGCTCAATTGTGTAAAGGGCACCATGGCCATGACATCGCTCACTGCAAAGACATAAGGTTAATCGGCGCCAGTGCGGGGTGCTTGGTAGTGGCTCTCGTTGCTGTCAGACTGACGCTCGATCAGTCGAAACTGATTCCATCACCATTGTTAGCCACAGAGGCGAGAGAGGCTAGACAAGCCGAACGGACTACTGCTAGTACTCTATCGCGTTAGCAGCAATACTTTGCAGTTGTCAGTCCTTGTTTAACTCCCGGAGCCGTTGACATCCGAAGCCCAATACGACACAGTTTGGAGCTTGCCCGCCTGCGCCTCTCTCGGCGCCCGCAGTCAAAGAGTTTCCGGAATATGTGATGAGATGGGATGGGATGAAGCTTCCTAAAGCAGGAAAAGAAGGCTCCTGACGATTATCGGCGATTATCAAGTTAGGTGTCAGTTTCTGGAGCTGTATTTCGAAAGTTGAAACTTTTTCCAACAACTTCAGAAAGGTGACGTCGAACTCTTTGAGGGTATGCGTTTCCTTATTGAGTTCTTTCATGTATGCTCTCGTTCTCAGGAAGCCCTCGTTTTCAGAAAGCTTCTGTAGCTCCGGCACCTCCCCTCCGCCTGTGCCAACTTTAGATCTTTGAGACTCAGGTACTCGGTAGATTCCGTCGTACTGTCGCTTTTTAGTACTATTCATAGCATGCTGTCTATACTGACGCGCCCGCACGCTAGACCGACATTGCCCATTTCGCATTGCCATGTTTTTTCCCATAGTTTTTGCGGTCGGCGACCCAATGGCCAAAAAGAGTTGCAGACCGGCTCGCCACGGCGCCTTGCAAATCCAAATGGAGGAATCCCCATGCCGTTCCAAGAGCTCTAAGCCCAAAAAAGAGAGATCATCACTGTCGGTTCCACCTTACGAACTACTGAGAAGGCCTTCCCAAGCTTCCGTGGCCGGCTTTTGGGACATCCGGCACGCTAGACTGGATTGAGGCAGGTCTCTGCGTTTTCTCTGCGTTTTCTTTGTGGTCAACAAAAACAGGGCTGAGTGCTCAAGGGTGCTCATCATTCGGAGAGTTTGTTGCATGTCAGGTCCGTCTTGGGTGCATCGTACACATGGCCCCAGACCTTATTGACTATCACTCCAAAAGAACTAACTTGCTGCCACTGCTTACCACAGCTTAGCACATGGAGATCTTCCGCACGGATAGGATGGCTTCCGAGAGAACAATGGTAATATGACGATAAACAGTGATGGTGATCATGGTGATTGATCATGGTGATCGAGAGTTTGCAGACGCACAGGCGAGCGGGCCGACCTTCTACCGCCTTTCTTGGGAGAGAAAACAATGGGTCGGTCATTTTGTCCGATGGTTTTTGTTTTTGTTGGGATGATTATTCTTGATTCCAATATGTCTAGCAGTAGTGTCAGTTGGTAACGGCAGTTACCAAAAAGGCTGCTTGCCATGACGATGATGACGGCGATCTGTTTCTGTTTTTTCTGTCTCGATTTGGATTTGGTTAAGAGCTGCCTTTAAATTCTGGATTGTCTGACTATATAAAGCGAGGGAGCTGATCAGCCTCCAACAGAAATCAAAATGCCATCTCCATTCCTCTCACAACATCTCTTTGACCGTCATTCAGTCTCTCTCTCTAGTCCCCAACCTTGTCCATATCACAAAACATACCACGAGGCTCCCTACCACGAGGCTCCCTTCCACGAGGCTCCCTACCACTCCACTCACCATGAAGTCCTTCGCCATCGCTGCCCTTGCTGCCACGGCTGCCTACGCAGCCCCCGTGCAGAACGCCAAGCGTGCCGTCACTGACGCCGATATCCTCAACTATGCTCTCACTCTGGAGCACCTCGAGGCTGCCTTTTACAAGGAGGGTCTCCAGAACTACACGCAGGCCGACTTTGTCGCTGCCGGTTTCGCCGATCCCTTCTACGCCAACCTGATGGAAGTCGCCAAGGACGAGGCTACCCACGTCAGCTTCCTGACCTCTGCTCTCTCTGGTATGTACTGTACTACAGTGATACAATCAATGTTTGATGTCACACCTCTAACAAGACTCACAGCCGCCGGCGCAACTCCTGTTGACGCGTGTACCTACGGTTTCCCTGCGACCGACGCCAAGTCGTTTATTGCTCTCGCATCCGTCCTCGAGGGTGTTGGTGTTTCTGCCTACCTCGGCGCCGCCGCCTCCATCGCCGACAAGGACTACCTCACCGCTGCCGGTTCTATTTTGACCGTCGAGTCGCGCCACAGCGCCTACATCCGTGCTGCTCTCGCCGAGTCTCCCTTTTCCCAGCCCTTTGACGACCCGCTCTCCCTCAACGAGGTCTACACACTGGCCGCCCCCTTTTTCGTGTCTTGCCCGTCCACCAATGCCGCCCTGCCCGTCAAGGCGTTTCCTACTCTCACCGTCATGACTGCCGGTACTCTTAAGACAAACGAGACCATTACCCTTTCTGTCGACACCACTACCTACATGCCCCCGGCCGACACCCCCGTCTTTGCCGCCTTCATCACCGTGACCGGCCCCATCTACGTCCAGGTCACGTCCGTCTATGCCGGCTTCTCTGTCATGGTCCCCGAGGGCGTCGAGGGCCAGAGCTACGTCGTCCTCACAATGTCCAACACCTCCGTCTCCGACGACAACACCCTGGCGGGCCCAGCCATTATCGAGATTGCGTAAATCTGAAGCTGGTGGCGTTGCTTGATTTTGATTTTGTGGTTTTGCTATGACCGTTGAAAGTACAAGTGTATATACGAATATGAAGCGCTAGTTTTTGAGCTGCTCTAATACTGAATGCCAATTTAATATCAATTTAATACCAATTTGCTCGCTCCTTTGCTTATTACGTCTCTGTTACTTTGTTGTCTTCCTGTCATGGTTAGCTCGTGACTGTAGCCCTTCGCATCTGCGAAACGTTTGATTTCCGTCAAGCTCGATGATGTGTATACACGTCTTTATGTGCACAAAATACTCAACATCACTCACAAGGCGCTTTGCGATCAGAGCCGACGCCATATGAGTGGTGCATCCAGGCCTTGGTAATAGAAAAGAGGGGCACCGTCCCAAACGAGCCAGGCCGGCGTGAAAGGCGACCCGCGCGCACAGCCCTCCACCAGGTCCATGTGACGCCCTACGAATAAAAACACACATAATCGGACAAGGTAGTCCTGCCATTTTTACGTATGCCCAAAGAAATATGCCACTGCCCAAGGTCTAGTAACTAGGATTGCAGCGCATCCCAAGCAGGTGTGGTGGCCGAGGGGGAACAAGGCCTGCACGAACGTTGGCTCAGCCACCCTGACCATGCATAGCCAGCTGTCATTTTGGGGGCGCTTTGGTGAAAGAAAAAGGCTTTCTCTGCCCTCCCACCATTCCAACCACAGCCGCCTCATATAAAGTTAGGGCACACCCCGCCATCTATTCTCGAGTTGAAACAAGCTACGAGTTTATTTCCTTCACTCTACCAAACACCTTTGCCAACAATCCACCCCAGACGCCCCCGGCATCCGACCACGATGGACAGGATACTAGCGACGGGCGCTGCTGCCCACAGCGCCAATGGGTTTGTGGGTAGAATACGGCCAACTCCGAATTCCACTGTGAATGATGTTTGTCATTCCACAATACAGCTTATCATTTATTGTCTGACTTCACCTTGCTAATAATCCTCCGAGTGGATAGGACGCTAAGAGCAGCGATGGAAGCCAGTATTCATACCAATCGTCAGCCCGCGTGGGACCTACTCAACCTCCCGGATTGCATCCCATACGCGACACGCTTAACCCAGCAAGCACATCAAATCAAAGCATCATAGCATTGACTGGCGGACAGAGTGAACGGGACCCGCGTAAGCATACAGTTGAACTTTCGAGCATTCAACACCTTGAGTTATTACCCGATACTTCGGACCCAACCGACCATCCAATAGAGCAATTGTGGCGAAACCCCATATTTTTCCCACCTCAAGACCCGTTGGACAATCTGGGAACGATCATGGAGGATGCTCGCCAAATTGGAAAGTTTCCGCCTCCCGGTCATGTCAAGGCACCAAGAGGAAGGGCTCCCAAGTCTACCGGTCAACAGTATCAGCAGTATCAGCTGTATCCGCCACACCATGTTGCACAACAAACAAGGAAGGATCTTTTCGCCCCGTTGTTAAAAGACGGAGACGAGATATCGAGCTTGATCGCAGAAGTTGTTGCCCACCCAGAGTACGAGGACTACGCCATAGAAAAGTTGAAGGGTGCATTGTCGCGGTGTTTCATTACAGCTTCTTCATATGAAGTGCCTACCCATGTCTACAAAGCTTAAGATTTCACGGACTCGTTCTTCAATCCTTTGTATTCTTCTGCTGGTCGTCCAACACTTCAATTTTAAAGGAAGTGAGCCATGAGACACACAGATGGATGTGATCCATAGGTCTACATTGAACACGTTAAATCGACAGCAGCCTATTTAGCACAAATCAATAGACAGTTTTCATCGCAGGGAGCCACAGCGATGTGCGTATGCAACATCACACTTTCTGTCCGAGCTGTGATTTAAACCTTTAGTTTCAACGGCAACAACTTTTGTTTTCCTCAAATGGGTAATACGTAAAGAAAGGGGAAAATATCGTCGGAAACCGGCCATCGTAGGATACCGTTGAGCAATGCAATCCAGCTCTCGCTGGGTGCAATTGCCAAAGAAATACGGAGTACGGATTACATGCGGCTGAAAGTCCTTGCGTGGCCTGCTATCCTCAGGCCAGAAACGCTTTGCTCCAGGGACAAATGTGCACATTGTTACCGGCGCCACAGACCCTTTTCATTCGCCGGCTTCGAGTTTCATCACGAAAAGGCCACCACCTGGTTGGCCCAAAAGGCGACCAAAAAAGGGCTCAAAATGGGGCCCAACAGCGTGGCCACTACCAACTACGCCCGGACTGATAAAACAGATCCCCCCCCTTTTTTTTTGGACCGACTGAGATACGACAAACAAATGGAGGGTTTTCCCATCTTTCAACACCCACCATCGTCATCTTTCACCGTGTGCACCGACAAAACGGCCGACAGCATCTCCGGGTCCGGCTGGACAGCAAACGGTCCAGCAATGGAGAGCCACACCGCCAAAACGTCTGTCTATAGCAATATACCCGGCCCTCTCTCTAGCATGGATTAACAATAGAACAGTTATGACCGCTACCCCGATGGGCCTGCTTGCAATACAGGTCTTGATCCCGGTCCTCCCCTGGACAGTGTAAGTAACGTATTGCTATCGCACTCATCGCCTTGCTCGATTGCAGCCGTACTAACTGCCCTCAGTATCTACAAGATCCCAGGCGACCGATGCCGTGGCGGAATGACCGATATGTCGTAAACATTCCTAGAACCCCCATCTCCTACCCACGGGGGCAGCAAGCCAAGATTGATGCCGGGCACGGGGATCTTACCATCGAAGATTTCAGATATCACGAACGTTACATTGACGAATGTTGGGAGACACGGCGTGAATTGTGGCTTTCGACACTCAACCGGCGGTTGTCATCATCCGACAGCGACAACGTAAACGGACACAGATACACACAGCCGACAAAGAGTCAACATACTATGCCACGAGACGCATCTTATGGCACTCTACCCAGATGGGTCGAGGGACAGCGCTCGCGGTACCTTGCCAAAGACCGCGTCTCCAATAGGTGGCACATTGGGAGAGCCCGGCTCCGGAGAGCCCGGCTCCGGAGGCAGGCCGAAGCTGAAGAGGCAGAGGCAGAGGCAGAGGCAGAGGAAGCGAAGCGCATGCAGATTGAACAGAGCCGGGTCGCGCTGAAAGAACTGCCACCACAAGACTTGAAGCCACTGGTACCTACCCGTTTCGCGCGTACGAGACTGGAATTGGAATTGCGCGAACTTGAGGAAATGTATCTTGAGGCAACCGGCCCAGAAGCCCGGCAACAGGCTCCGAAGTACCTCGCTCAGGTCCTGCAGGATCTGTCTATATCACCTCCTACCCCCGGCAATACAGAATTTGCTTCCGAGCCGTATCGTGAATACGGGAATGTTTCTTCCCCTTTTGAGAGAGACCAGCTATCTCGTGAAAGTGGCTCTGCACTTGCCACGAGATATGGTGCATCCCACACGATGCTCGCGCCAATCCCTTATCGGCCAAGGAAGCCCACACCAGAATCTTTGTCTCCTTTTCCTCCACCATCTATACCCCTACTTTCTCTCTTTCCATCTCCGGCTTCACCGCCACCTCCGTTGCCACCACCGTCACCATCTCCGTGTCCATCGCCAACGCCATCCTATGCGTCATCCTGGCAACCGACACCATCACCACACTTCAGAGACAGCAGACCGGCAACACCGACGCCAGATGCCAGAGTCTATGGACGATCCCAAAGTTCAGGCTGCCCCCCTGATCAAGACCGTGAGAATCCACGGCGAGGAGATGGCGCCGCGCATGGATCAGATTCTGGTTCAGAGCACTCGCAGTCAATGCCGAATCAGCGACGGCCTCTTGAAAACGTCTGCAACAACAATGTCAACAACAATGTTGACAGCAGTATTGACAACAATATTAAAAACATCATCAACAACAGTGCTGGTGGTACGATGAGCAACAAAGTCACCAACACGGTCCACAATGTTGTTCACAACAACATCAACAACAACATCAACAGCAACATCAGCAGCAACATCAACAACAACATCACGAACAGCCCAAGCGGCAGTCACGATAGGAATGTTGGCGACAGCCAGAGCGAGCAATCCACGGAGCCACCCCCAACAGCCAATACACGGCGAAACAGAAAGTGGTCGACGAGGAGAAGGCAGAAAAAGCAAAACCAAGCCAGCCCAGAGCCGCCTCGACCTGCTGCCATTCCTTTATCACGATTCCAAGTTGGCTTGAATGTTGTGGACAGATCCTTGCATCTCATTTTGATTTTCATTGTCTGCCTCGCCGCGTACCTCGGTCGTCTCTGACGGTGCGCGGTCTGGCTCGCCTAGAAGGCCCGGACCAGCACTAAGCGCATACAGTACCCGCGAGTCGAGGTGGCATCCCGACGCGCAGTATGCGTAGTGTTTAATAATATCGGTACTTAGGGAAGGAAAAGGGATGGGGAGCAACAATATATTCCGCTATATGGTGTGCTCTCAGAAGGAACCCTTTCAAGAAAAAATTTCCCTTTCTTTTTAATACATTTTTCTTTCTCTTATACTAATGTGTTTGTCATTTGTTTTCTTTTCTTTTTCTTTTTCTTTTTCTTTTTCTTTTTCTTTCTTTCTTTTTCATCACTCTCTAAACTACTCAACATCTGCACGCAGAATCCACAATGACGGTCAAAAACAACAGTCTCATCGACAACGGCAAGAGCTGTGCCAGTGAGGACACGACTTCAACTTCGACCATGGCGGCTTCAACCACAATGCCGCTCACAGTTACTGAAAATAACCGCAATATCCAGCTGGCCGGGCCGCTCTACACACCCATCGTCGTGCCCGAGCCTGCTGATACCACAATGAAAGACGAAAAGGCGGAAAAGGCGGCAGCACTGGCAATTGAGGCCGAGATGGCCGCAGAAGAAGCCTCAACCAGTACACTGATCCAAGCCGCCTGCCGCCTTCACGAGGCAATTCTGGTCACCACAAGTGCATTTCACCAACTCTATCATCGATAGGCACGCTTCACGCCTTCCGAGGTCGAGCATGAAGCCAGCAGAAAGGAGATTCCATCAGACTAAAAAACTGGGGCTGACCGGGACACGGTGCTGCATCACAAGACCATGGTGCTCTATATCGTGGAGACAGCCATGGAAGCGCTCAACAAAGCCGCAAGCAGCATGGCCGCTGTGGTGGTTCGCACACGTGCCGAGGCCGTGGAGCAAGGAATCTTGTTGCCCCTGTCTGCTCTCCAGGACAAGGATGTCGCCGCCAAATTCGCTGCCTTTACGGGCGGCGCAACGGAAGAGACATTGCAGATGGCCTGTACCGATTCGGGCTATAAGGGCTACGACTACTATTTCTTTTGGCCGGTAAAATGTGGACCTGACAGATATGCGTCGAAGAAATGCTTCCCATGGAAGGAGAGACTCGACGATATCTCGAATGTCACAAGCATTGCCTCATTTGCATCTGAATCAACCGAAAAAGTCACAGACACATAAAAGGCAACGGCAAAAGCGGACGCGGCAGCAGGGACCGAGAGTCAACAGAAATAAGAAAAGCGGCGTGTGAAGAAGAAGAGGCCGCAGGAGCTGCCAGATATCATGTCCAGCGTTTGGCTCGCTCGGGCTTGTTTCAGTCCATTTCCAATGCAGCCGAGACCACCAGCCAAGCAGTCAACACCGCACCCAAATTTGCTCGCTGGAGGCGTCCCTCGAGAAGCATCGGAGAAACACTGGCATCGTTGCCGTTGTTTGGGCCCGTCTTTGGAGCCCGGACGACAACGCCTGGCAGTGAAGATGACGCTATCTTGAGCCAGGCACGCGATGTCTGCAAACAGGCAGTTGCAGCAATCAAAAAAGCGCGGGAGCGAATGCCGCCTACCCGCGATTAGACGCTGGTGGATTTTGAGAAGGAGCGATGGAGAGGACTGTTGACTTCTAAGGGGGGGGTTGCTTTGTTGACAAACAACATCCGTCTGGGAAGGAAGAAACGCCACGTAAAACTGTAGCTCTATAGAGCAAGTTTTGTTGTTTGCACCTGCCGTTTTTTTTTTTTTTTTTTTTTTTGGCTGCACCTGCCTTTTATAGTGAATCTAATCGTGCACTCCATCCCCCCCCTTTTTGGACAAATCTTTCTGCTTCGTGCCTCCATATTCTGTTCTGCTTTTTACCCTTCCCCACACCAGCGTGAGTATTCACTACCCCGTACAAACACTTGCTCTCTTACTGACACGTCAACAATGCAGGCCTCGTTGTAAAAATACCCAGAAATGCTGTTTCTCAGAGAACATCCTTTGAGGAGGCGTCGAGCGACCTTTCAATATGTCAAGTATCCTGACAGAGCCCTAACGAATATCAAAAGGGCTGTTGCCACCAGGGCTTCCTTCTTCCTTCACAGTACGTCAATTTACTATTCCATCACAAGGGCCGAACACCGAGCACAAGGCACAACTAACATTGCACCGACAGCGAGAACCATTCATGTCCGATAAACAACAATGAGAGAATCCCAAGAAGAGAAGAGGGGTCGAACCTTCTCATGGGATTCATCAGGATGACGGCTCCCAGAGTTTGGGTTTTCTTAGCGCTGGCCAACCGTCATCCTTAGCGCACTTGTCGCGGGTTCACGGCGGCCGAAGGCGCTTCAAACAAGCTGCACGCCGTCACTAGTTGCCACGAACCCTTGCCAGATAGCGCCGGAAAACACCGGAAAACGCTTGTGACGGTGCTAACGCCGCAGAAGGATCTCCGCAAAGTCCCCCGCAGTGGACCGCCAAACGTCAGTGGTGAATCGCCCGCATCGGCGTAAAGCAGGCCGAGTAATGGGGGGGAAAGGGGAAAAAGAAGAGCAAGGAGCGCGACACGACAAGACTGAGAGGGGACAAGAGAGTGAGGAGAAACAGAGAAGCAGAGAAACAGCGAAACGACGAGGTGACGAGAACACTGCATACAGCAAGGCCGAATACGCAGAGCGACAGATACATCTGATGTGATCTAGGTGGCTCTTCTCGTCCCTCTTCATTGACCTTTGCCTTCTTCCATTGTCGTTCGTCGTCTTCTCGTCTTATTGTTACCTCTCATCATTTGTCTTGGATTTACTCTCCCTGGCATTGACTTTACCTCATTTCGATAGCCATATCTACAGATCTCTTTGGGAATAACGTCTCGAGTTTGCCACACGGACCAACAATACCGACGACATCCTCCTTCGCTTCCTCTCACACACCCACACAATGCCTTTTCTCTCGGCACCGACGGTCGAGCAGCACGACACTGGCTTCGGCATTGGCACATCCTCGCCACGGCTGTCGTGGCGATTTGTCTTGGCCGAGAAAGACAACACAGTCGACGAAATGGACTGTGACTGGAAGCAGACAGCCTACGATATCGAAGTGCGGCGCGAGGACGCTGCTGACGTCGAGTCTTACCATGTTGAGAGCAGCGACTCTGTGCTTGTGCCATGGCCCAGTGCGCCGCTGCAGTCCCGGGCACGGGCCAATGTACGTGTCAGAGCCTATGGTCCGGACAGCAACACGGCCACAGAGTGGTCCACGTGGACCGCCGTTGAGTGCGGCCTCTTAAGCAAGAGCGACTGGACGGCGGTGCCCATCACCAGCGCCGAAAAGGTCAGCAGCCCCGACAACGAGAAAGCACTGCGCCCTCTGCGGTTCAAAAAGATATTCAGTGCCCCCAAGACATCGACTGGCCGGCTCTACATTACAGGTCTGGGGGTGTACCGGGCCTTCCTCAACGGCCAGCGTGTTGGCACCAGCGAGATGGCCCCTGGCTGGACAAGCTACAACCACCGTCTCAACTACGAGACCTTTGACGTCACTCCTCTTCTCAAGGACGGCGACAACGTGCTGGCTGTGGAGGTGGCCGAGGGCTGGTACGCCGGTCGCCTGGCCTTCAACGGTGGTCTGCGGTACATTTACGGAGAGGACATTGGCGTCATGGCACAGGTCGAGGTGGAGACGGAGAACGGCAAACAGTTGGCGGTGGCTACAGACAGCTCGTGGACTTGCAGCCCCAGTGCCACGCTCCGTGCCGAGATTTACGATGGTGAAGTGTACAACCTGGGCCAAGAGACGAGCTGGACGTCGCCATCCACAGATGGCTGGACGGCTGTGCGTACGCTTGATGTGCCCGCTGCCGACATTGCCAGCCCCAGTGCGCCGCCTGTCCGTGTGACCCAGTCGGTCAAGCCGGTCGAACGTATTATCACCAACACAGGCAGCATCATTCTCGACTTTGGCCAGAACTTGGTCGGTCGCCTTCGTGTCCAGCTGGCACCCCTTCTTGCTCAGCTAAAAGACTCGGGCCGCCAAGTCCGCGTTGTCTTTACGCACGCCGAGGTCCTCGAGCACGGCGAGCTTGGCGTTCGCCCTCTGCGTGATGCCGAGTGCACCGACACTTTGATTCTGGGTGGCGACGCCGCCGACAAGGGTGTCACGGAGTGGAACCCCAACTACACCTTCCACGGCTTCCGGTATGTGCGTGTCGAGGGCTGGCCCGAGGGCGATGCGGGGGCTGACGAGCGGTTGCTGCTGGACAACATTGTGGCCGACGTGATGCACACCGACATGACGCGCACGGGCTACTTTGAGTGCTCGCACCCGCTGGTCAACAAGCTGCACACCAACACGCTGTGGAGTATGCGCGGCAACTTCTTGAGCATCCCCACAGACTGCCCGCAGCGTGACGAGCGTCTGGGCTGGACGGGCGACATCCAGGTGTTTTGCAACTCGGCCAGCTACCTGTACAACACGGCGGGTATGCTGGGCGACTGGCTGCAGGATCTGGCGGCCGAGCAGTTGCTGGGTACGGGTGACGGTGTGCCGCCGGTTGTTGTGCCCGACATTCTGCAGACTCTCTGGCCGCACCAACCTCTGGCAGTTTGGGACGACGTGACTGTCCTTACACCATGGGACCTGTACCGCTCGTTTGGCGACACGTCCTTCCTGTCTCGCCAGTATGAGAGCATGGTTGCCTGGGTCGACCGTGGTGTGCCCCGTGGCGACGATGGCCTGTGGGTGTCGACATTGCCCCAGCTCGGCGACTGGCTTGACCCGGCCGCACCCCCCGACAAGCCCCATGAGGCACGCACCAGTGGTGCTCTTGTTGCCGATGCCTACCTTGTGCGTGTGACCGATGTCCTGGCTCAAGCCAGCGCTGTCCTCGGCAAGACCCAGGAAGCTGTCCGCTACACGGCCGACGCACACCGTTTGAGAGCGGCTTTCCAGCACAAGTATATGACGCCGGCTGGCCTGCTTGTGGGTGACTCCCAGACTGGTCTGGCCCTGGGTCTCGTGTTTGACCTGTTCCCTACCGCCCAGCACCGCGCCGGCGCTGCTGCCCGTCTGGTCGATTTAGTAAGAGCCGCCCGTTTCCGTGTCGCCACGGGTTTCGCCGGCACGCCCATCATTACCCACGCTTTGACTCGCGCGGGCTACCCGCAGATGGCCTACCGCATGCTCCAGGAAAGCTCCAGGCCGTCGTGGATGTATCCCATCACAATGGGCGCCACGACCATCTGGGAGCGCTGGGACAGCATGCTGCCCGACGGCACCATCAACCCGGGCGAGATGACGAGCTTCAACCATTACTCCCTGGGGTCCGTCGTGCACTGGCTGCACGAGAGCGTCGCCGGTGTGCGTTGTTTGACGCCGGGTTGGAAGACGTTTGCCGTCAGCCCCATCCCGGGCGGCACCATCACGTCGGCCGAGGCAGCCTACGAGACGGCCTACGGTCGTGTAGAGGCCATGTGGTCGATTACGGGCGCCAATTCTTTTGTCTTGGACGTGCTGGTCCCCGCCAACACGCGTGCCCAGGTCATCCTTCCCCACGAGCGCGGCGACAAGGACGTGACGTCGGCCGATGACGCCAAGGATCTGGGCCGGTGGGTGGGTTCTGGCCGTCACCATTTCGAGAGCCAGTGGAGCAACCTGACGGCGTGGCCGCCGGCGCCGATTAAGGGGCTGTTTGAGCTGTTTTATCCAGAGGAGGAGAAGAGCACGATTGTTTGAGCAGAGTACGACAGAGTACGACGTGCAAAGGTGCAAAGCACAGAGTATGAAGTAGGTAAGGAGGAGGAGCAGAAAGTGCGACGACGACGCAAGAGTGAGCTTGATGACATGGAACTTGTCATCCGAGAAGAGTTTGGGCATGAGATGCGACGTACACAGATACAGGATAGAACAAAATAGATGTACATTCGACGTATACGAACGTAATAAGAATTGAACAGAGGCTACAAAATTAGCAGAGACCAATCTCAAAAGTAAAAATAAAAAAGATGAAACGAAAGAAAAGGAATCAAAAGAGAGACTTGCTTGAAACGGACCACAGGTACGACAGCCGCTAACAACGCCACTCTAGCGTCTGTGCCTGCCGGAGTTAGCGAGCTGTCAGTGGCCACTATTTTCGATGCACCGGAATTTCGGAGCACGGAGGTAGACTGACTCTCCCAAGTACGGAGTACGTCGTACTTTTTACGACGTACGGAGCATGGGCGAGTCATGTTGCTGCAAATTGGAGTTTCTTCATCAACCTCTCGGAGACTTTTCTGATGCTTCGACGGTTCTGTCTTGGCACAACCCAAAAGTTCGTCATGGTTCTAGCGCTGGAGCTGCTCATTCTCTAGCTGTCCTGGTCGACTTTTGCCCTGGGAACGGCTGAGATTGGCCGCTATTTATGACAAAGCAGGCGCCACCAGGCAGTTCAGTCGTCCATTTCGCCACAGCAACGCTGTGAAAAGGCTCCGAACCCCGATCCAGCAGCGTACTCTACTCCGTACGGAGTAATACAGGACTTCGTAGAGAGTCAGACCAACAGAGCCTTGGAACCGCAACCGCTGTCCCCCTGTAATTACGACGTACGCTAATACCTGTACTTCCGTAGCGGCTGAAGACGGGCCATCAAAACGAGGCGGCAGAAGACATGACTCGCCCGTGTGTTCCCTTTGCTGCCTGCTTTTGTGTCCGACGGCCGTTCCTCTCCCGCCTTTGTCCACATTTGTGTCGCCCTTTCCTTGCTTGTTGCGCCTCCCGTCATTTCTTTCTCGTAAGAAAATATAGAATACGGAATAAGACAAACAGCAAACGGTCTGCCCGGCCCGACTACAGAGAACACTTGTTCCCAGCTCCCTGGCCCTCGCCCTCTTTGTCTCTTGTCGATCAACCCGTTTTTATCGGAAACTTTAAAAGAGCTCAGAGCCTCACTCTCCGACTTGACCATGGCCAAGTTCAAGTTCCAGTCGAACGGCACAGCCAACGGTCGCTTCCACGATCACGGCTTTGACGATAACGACGACAACAACGACGTAATCATCCATATCGGCGACGTCGACTACGGCTACGACTACGACGACTCGTACCCCATCACCATGGCCACCGACGACGACACTCTCCCGCCTCCGGCCGGCCTGGCCGCCACTGTCATCCGCAAAGCCATTGAGATTGATCTGGAGTCGACGGATGCGACGACGGACTCTTTGGAAGAGTCTTTTTCGACTACTCCCTCTCTGACCACCTCGACAGCCTCCTCGACAGCCTCCTCGACAGCGTCTTCTCCCCCTGCGCAACGCCGCATCCCCCACACCTCCGCCGGCCGCATTGCCCTCGCCACACCCGACGTCGAGCTCCAACAGCCTGTCCTGGCGTCAAAGTACCTCGCCCAGCAGGAGCAGGCCCGGTTGTTGACCGAGAAGACGCCCCTCCCCTCAACAGACACACCGACAACTTCTTCTACCGAACCCACCGTCTTGTACCTCGCCTACGGCTCGAATATGGCCGCTTCCACCTTCGAGGGCACCCGCGGCATCAAACCCCTGTCGTGCGTCACGGTGTCGGCGCCCACGCTGCAGCTCACCTTTGACCTGCCCGGCATCCCCTACCGCGAGCCCTGCTTTGCCAACACCGCCTTCCGCAAGCCACCCAAGACGCCGCCCAAAGTGCCCGACATTCCCGACATTCCCGACGTGCCACCCATGCCCGCGCCGCCAGGACCGCCTGGCCCGCCAGCCAACCCTCCATCTGCTCCTTCCGTTGCGACTCCCAAGTTTGAGCTCAACAGCCACGGTGATCCCATCTGGGACGGCCCCTTGTATGGCGTCGTCTACGAGGTCACCCGCGACGACTATGCCAAGATCATTGCCACCGAAGGCGGCGGCGCCTCCTACCAGGACGTGCTTGTGCCCTGTCTGGTCGTGGCGCCCCGCATGGGGGTCCCCGAGAAACCCGTCGTCCCCGTGCCGCCACGGCCCTTTTTGGCCCACACGCTTTTCGCACCGCAAGTGCCGGCCGATAAGAGAGCCATTGCGGGCGACGACAATGACGGAGATGACGACGGGGACGACGGGGACGACGGTGGCAGCGGCAGCTGGTTCGCTCGCCGCTGGCGTGCCCTCGCCAAGCGTCTTGTGCGTTTTGCCAGCGTCCGCGGCCGCCCCGATCCAGGGTATGCCCAGCCTTCCAAGAGGTATCTGGGGCTGCTGACAGCCGGCGCCGCCGACCACGAACTCCCGCAAGCCTACCAGGACTGGCTCGCCAGCCTGCAGCCGTACACCATTACGAGCCGGCGCCAAACTGTCGGCTCGATTCTGCTGCTCATCGCCGTCCTGCCGTTCTTGCTGACTATCTTGGCCGTCAACTGGCTGCCCCGGAAAAAGGGCAGCACGGGCCGCATGTCGCCCGCCATGGCCATTGTCATGGGCACGATTTTCCGGAGTGTCTGGTGGGCGTACGATCATGTCTTTT
This sequence comes from Sporothrix euskadiensis, assembly GCA_019925375.1. NCBI lineage: Eukaryota > Fungi > Ascomycota > Sordariomycetes > Ophiostomatales > Ophiostomataceae > Sporothrix > Sporothrix euskadiensis. The sequence goes on along the minus strand of JADHKQ010000019.1, from coordinate 292,406 downwards.
ATCCCGTCTTTGGTGATGGCGAGCGGACAGAGCCGGAAAAGGATGCGGTGGCGGGGAAGTCGAGGAAGTCGCCAAAGTCGAGGATGTCGTCGGGGGTGGTAAAGTTGTGAAGAGAAGAGCAACGAGGGACGAGGAGATGTCCAGGTTGAATACACGACGGTGCCAAGTGGAGACGTGACGGATTGACACTTGGAAAGTGTGACGACAAGGCTGCGAGTAGAGTCGTTGTGGCATCTCACTTTTCACTTCTCACTTCTCACTTCTCACTTCTCAATGTGACGATACCCTCTTAACGATATTTATGCTCTTCTTCTCAGGTTGCCATTTTGCAATCTCATGTACTTTTTTATCTTATCTATTGGGCATGTCGACATCTACAACACGAATCTACGGGCGTACTTTTTCATATGACGACTTTTGTTCAATTACGTACTTTCGTGTTCATACCCTACTGTGTCGCATCTCCCTACGGAAAATGCCAATCAAAAAGCAAGAGAGAAACGGGATGCACACAACGATGTCAAGGCATTGATCGCAACTTCCACTCCAAGAGTCAGAGCACTGGGCTTTGCACCTTCCATGTACTTTGACCATTCGAGAAGGAACGATGTGCGCGTCATTCGACTGGAGGAAGTAGCTATCGATGACAAAAGGTAGAAGCGAGTAGCTGAATTGACCTGTTACCGTTTTGATCGTGCCTTCCGTCCTAGGAAGCACGGGAGGGTGCGGTCTGTACTACCCCTATTCCCTATTCCCTTTCTTCCATTTCGTCTACCCCATCTCTCTCTTCTTCTTCTTCTTCTTCTTCACATTCCATCATCAAAGCATGCTTGTTATTGCTTCTCGGTCTGATAAAAAGCATATCGCCAAAGATGCCATCGACTCGCCGGCTATCCATTGGTGTTACTTTCCTTTTCTCGCCGTCTTTTCCAACTCTCAGTTATTGTTCCCTGGCATGATTCAGATCGCCACCATGAGGCTCTGCTCGATAGCAAGTCGCTGCACCTTTCTCAATTAATTTGGCAGTGTTTTATCGAAAACACGGCACGTCGGCCCATCCCTTGCCAACACCAATGGTGACATAATTTGTGATGCTCATTACTGTGCTAGTTCTATGACCGGGCCGTCAAGCGTGCATCTTGTCCACACCATCAACTGCACTAAGCATTGCCATTAATCAGAGACAAGCGACAGAATGTCGATGAGGTACAGGATTGAGTCCATCTCTCTACATATCCAACTTCCATTCAACTACTTCTAGACAACCGGCATCCAAACAACGTCCATCTTGTTAGGCTGCCATTGTTCGACATATCGATTACACTCGCTCACACCCAATTTCAACTCCACAACTCACAGTCCGCAATCCACAATCCATAATGGGCGTCAAGACCGAGCACTCCGGTTCCATCTCCAGAGACAACGGGGTCATCTTCGCCCCTAGCTTCTCGAATGCGACGACTGTTGCGGCCGGGCCTATGTCGACAGTCCCCAAGCACACCGCGCTTCCGACTCCCACCGTCCAGAGAGTGAAGAGAGACCCGATGGATATCGAAGAAGACATCACCAGCCTCTTTGTCCGTGCCGCCTGCCGTATGAATCATGCTGCCAAGGTGATGACGGACATGGCCAGCAAGACAATCTTCCGCCACACAGGCCTTGGTCCCGAAGATGCCGCCGCCGCTGCCACCCTTGCCCTGGCTCAGATAGATATAAAGAATGGCGTTTTTGGCCGCGTCCGTGCACTTTCCGCCGACTATTCATACGATAGGTTTTCTCTCCTTGTGGTGCTGCAGACGATGGTAACGGCGGTGCAGCTGCAAGTCGCCTGCATTGCTTCCATGTCAGGCATGATCATGGACGTGCGTTCCTCGGCCGAAGAGCTCGGTCATCTCCATCCCGTCTCTGCCCTGGCATCGGAAGAGGGTTACTGTGGGGCTGACGAGTTTGCTGCCCACACGCGCGGAACCATTGCGTCGACATGCACCCGCGACCTCCAGGCAGCCATGAAGGAGATGGCCAGAGCAGTTTACCACAGCCACTGGGCCCGCCGCAGTACCATACGGGAGCATGAGAAGCAAATGCTCAAGTTGGCCGCAAACACTGGCACGCTGGCCACATCGCTTGACATAGTAGGGACATGTGCAGCGCAAATACAAAACAACCAAGATGCCTACGCCTCCCTCGACTACTTTGTTGCCCAGTTGCACCCTCATATCTGCATAATGGCCCAAGTCGCCCGTGCAGTCGCAAACGCCATGCACCACATCACCTATTTTGACCGTATCGAACGGCCCTTTGGTAATTGGTGCAGGGTGTATGTCTCCAACATCCTCGGAGTGCAGTCACGCTCCCGGGACATTCACGACGAGCTCAACCACGCTACGTGTGTGTGTATGGATGCCATGAAGACGGCGGAGGCCGTGCAAGGAAGATCAAGCTTGGCTATCATCCAGCATCCCTCGATGTGAATTACGGATGGTTGGGTGAACCGAGATTGAGAGTACGGCACAAAAGTGTCGGGATGTCTAACGTTTAGATGCAGAAGTCTACCTGTGTTTTGGGTTTCTTGCTCGAGGCGTTTGTTGGTGTTCCGGGCATGATTTTCCTGGAAGATACCCAACATGGAATGGAGGTTTGTTGTTTTTGTGTACTCCGCCATTTGTACAGATGTGTTTCTGACATACTATCCTTTTATGTATCTTAAATATCGTCAAACATTATCAAATATCATTTCAATATAGATAGTCATCAGTCTCTCCTTCCGCCACAAAGTACGGTGTTTTTCAGAGACAAACTGGGGAGCAGCAGCCGTCAACAAGGATGTGACGGGAAAAGAATGATACACAACAACAGCACAAGGAAAGAGGACGAATTCGTCATCTTCTCTCCTCACTTCTACCAACCATACATCCCCAGTTCAGCATAACACTTTACCTTGTCGACATTCATCTCTGCTTCTGCAGCTGTGTTTACTTTTACTCATACTACCAGTCCCATCTTCAATCCCGTCCTTACTACCATCTTACCATCATCGTCTACAAGTCGACGTTACTTTCATCCATACCCAAGCCCATCAGTGACAGCAAGCGGGCTCAGGGCCGCCTCCGCGACCCAACCACCAAGCAACACCAGACGACGACTGTCTCAACAATCAATACAGCGATATGCTGATCGGTGTGCCAAAAACAACAGAGCTCGTCTCTTTCAACGCAGATGGTCGCTAAAGAGCGTGTCGACTTTTCCTGTTATACGATTGGCTGGAGTTGGATGTACAGGTGGGGCTCCTCTGCTCATTCCGTGTGAGACGGGAGAGCGGGCTTTGGTGGCGCTTGGCTAAACGCCGCCGGGTCGCAGCTGCCGTGTCTTGTTGTCCCTTTTCATCTCCTCCAGTCGCAGCTTCCGTTCTGGTGCTAATAAACATCCCACCTTCCATCTCCGAAGCTCAAAGCTCAAAGCTCAAAGCTCAAAGCTCAATCCCGTTTCTCGTGCCTTTCATCCTCCATCACATCATTCCTGACTTTCCTCGTCTCACCTCCATCTCACCATCTCCAATTGACTTTTGTCAGCCTCGACTCTTTTCTCTTTTGCCCTTTCTTTTGTCAGCTTACCTACCTCCGTCTCATTCTACTGTCTGTGAAACTCCCGTTGGGAACTTGCGTCTTTCTTCCGTGCCGACCAAGTCCCAATTTCAATCCCAACTACAATATCTCCTCTCAAAATGACCAAGCTCATCGTCGTGACCGGTGCAACCGGCAACCAGGGCGGCTCTGTCGCGACAACTTTCCTGGGCCTGCCCGGCTGGAAGGTCCGTGCCATCACGCGCAATCCGGACTCGCCCAAGGCCCAGGATCTGAACAAGGCCGGCGCCGAGGTCGTCCAGGCCGACCTCGGCAACGATGATACTACTGCCCTCAAGCAGGCCTTTGAGGGCGCCCATGCCATCTTTTTAAACACCGACTTCTGGGAGACGTACCGTCCCGCCGCGGCCAAGTTTATGGCCGAGGGCCAAGACCCGGCAGCGGCCGGCCGTCTGGCTTTTGATTATGAGACCAAGTGCCGCAAGAACGTGGCCGACGTGGCCGCCACCATCCCGACGCTCGAGCGTCTTGTCGTGTCGAGCCTGACGTCCATTATTGGCGGCTCGCTGGCGCTGTCGGACCCTGCCAGAACGACGCGGTCGTTCCACCCCGAGGCCAAGAACTGGGGTGTCGAGTACATTGAAACTGCGTTGCCCGAGCTGGCGGCCAAACTATCCGTGATTGTGCTGGCTGCCTACAACACAAACCGCCTCGTCATCCCGAACAAGAACGCCGACGGCGCGTGCCAGTTCTTCTCGCCGCTCAAGCCAGGTATCCACGTGCCGACCATTGACCCTACGACAGGCGCAGGCGCGTTTGTGCGTGCGCTCGTAGAAGACGAGCCGGCCGGCACGAAGCTGCTGGCCTACGACAGCAACCAGACTCTGGAGGGGATAGTGGACGTGTTCCGCAAAGTGACGGGCAAGGACGAGAAGACGGCCATGATTGTGCCCGTGTCGACGTCCATGCTCGTTCAGATGGGCCAGTCGTGGGAGGTGCTGGCCGTCGTGGACTACATCAACGAGCACGACATGTACGCAACGGGTGAGCCGGGCTTCATCAAGCCGAGCCAGCTGCGGAACCCGCCGACGCGGCCGTCGTTTGAGGACTGGGCCAAGACGGTGGACTGGGACAAGCTGATTGCGGGTGGGCAGTAGAGTTGTGCGAAGCACGTACTTGTGTAGCAAGAGTGTAAATAAACATTAAGTTAGTTGAGCACCTATGGCTGTCTAGAGGAGAGAGATGTCATGAGACAAAGAAGAGATAGCAAATAACAGATAGTAAATGACAAATGACATGAAGTACAAACAAAACAAAGTCGCAAAAGCAAAGCAAGAGTAAAAGCAATGACAAGGCTATCTGAAGAGCAGGGTATGTACGCCGTGAATGAATGGTCGTTAAATATGGACTAGAAGGAAATGGATAAAAAGAAAATAAAGCTATGCACAATAGAAGTATAGAGCGAGTAAGAGGAGATGAGGCTTAAGAGTGCCATGTGATTTGTGTGTGTACTTTTGTACAGTTGAGAGGGTGGAGAGGTGGGAGAGATGGTGTCTCATCGTCGCCCGAGGACCATATCTAGTGGTCCGTCTCGGAGCCGTCAGACCGCTTATCCTCGTTTCTGGCGACGGGTGCACCAGAAGGGGTGGCCTTTTCGCCCTCGGCAACGGTCTCGTTGTCGTTGTCGTTGTCGCTGCCGCTGCCGCCTCTGCGCGCTGCAGCCTCGTCCATCACTTGCTTTGTCGTGCGGATGTCGGTGAAGCCCATGCCCCAGGCCGTAACAAAGCAGACGAGGGACACGGCCAAGACCATGTAAAAGACAGTATCGAGCGAGTCCGAGTAGGCCGTGAGGATACCCGGGATCTGAGAGGGGCTAGCAATGCTGCGGAAGCCGGTGGCGCCTGCTTCCAAAACGAGACCGGCGTTGACGTCGGGGGCGTATTTGCGGAGGTTGGAGGCGAGCTTGGTGTCGAAGACGGTGTTGAAGATTGTCAAGAAGATGGACGGGCCGAGGTTCTGGCACCAAACGATAAAGGCCACGCCGGCGGAGAGCTCTTCGGGGGAGACGGCGTGCTGGACGGCGATGATGGGCTAAAGTGAGTGTGAGCGAAGGGAACACGAATCGAGCGAAGCGAGGACAAAAGGAACGTACCATCTGGAAACCGACGCCACGACCGAAACCAGAAATGATCTGGAAGCCGACCCAGTTGGCCTCGGAGGTACCCGGCTGCAGCAGCGTGTAGAGACCGCTACCGATGGAGAAGAGCGTGGCAGCAAAGATGGAAAAGGGCGGGATGTAGCCGACTTTGGAAACGAGAATACCGGACGAGACGGCGCCCACGACCTGCGGCAGGATTGTGGCCAGCAGGTAGACACCGCTCATAATGGCAGTGACACCCTTGACGGCCTGGAAGTAGATGGGCAAAAAGTAAGCAGCGCCAATAACACCGGTGGTCAAAAAACCATAGTTGGCACCGCTCATCCAGACATGGCGGCGGCGCACAATGGGGAATGGCAGCAGCGCCTCGTCGCCCTTGTGGTAGTTCCAGGCAAACCAGACCAAGAAGGCGGCGCCAGAGCCGACAAACAGGCCAATGACCTGCGATGAGTGCCAGGCAAACTGGTTGCCGCCAAACTGCATCGCCAGCAGCAGCATGACAATGGCAGGAGCAAAGATGGCAAAGCCAACCAGGTCCAGGTGGCGGTGCAGCTGCCGGATCACGGACATGGGCGGCTTCTTGGGGATCTGGTCGGGGATGCGGAGGAAGAGGAGCGGCAGGGCGACGATCAAGCCGAGGGGCAGGTTGATGTAGAAGCACCAGCGCCAGGTGTAGCCGGTGGTGAAGGCGCCGCCAATCAGCGGGCCAAGCACGACACCGAGCTGGGCGACTAGAAGGGTGAGTTAGAAAAATGAATGGATGGGGCAGGGAGTAGTAATCAAAACCAGCAGAAAATCAGCAGAAAACCAGCAGTGGTAGACGTCAGACAAACTTACCACCCAGGATGGCACCAGTGAGAGCTAGTGAGAAGGGGATGTTAGCTGAGTTCACGGAAGTGAGGAGGCAAGGAGATGAGGAGATGAGGAGATGAGGAGGTGAGGAGGTGAGGAGGTGAGGAGGTGAGGAGGTGAGGAGGTGGTGAGACTGGTGACGAAGAGGATAGGAGTTTGCGAGCAACGAATGTAACGAGGAAATCAAAAGAAGAGAGAAGATGGGAACCGAGCGAAGCGAGCACAGAAAGCGAGGACCAAGCTTACGAGGACGGCGTTCCAGCGGCACCGAGGCCGAGACGATGGTAATGGCGCCGTTGATCAGGCCAGAGGCGCCAATACCAGAGACGGCACGGCTGATAATCAACATGGCCGACGACTGGGCAGCACCGGAGAGCGCCGAGCCCAGCTCAAAGATGAAAAAGAAGACGATAAACGACCACTTGAGCGAGAAGTGCAGGTAGATCTTGCCGGTCATGAGCTGCAGGGCAACACTGCCGAGCTGGTAGGACGACGCGTACCAGCCGACATCCTTGAGGGAGTGGAAGTCGTCGGTGATTTTGGGGACAGCGGTCGAGACGACGGACGTGTCCAACAAGATCAAGAAACAGGCGAGGGCAAGCGACAGCATCAGGAGCACCAATTTAGCGCCGGTGACCTGGTCGTACCGGCCCTGGGGCTGGTTCGTCAAAGGTTCCGGGTCGTCGGCGAGGGCGGCGGCAGACGGTGCCGTTGTTGGCTCGTCCCGGATTTGGGTGTCGGCCATTGTTGTTGTCCTGAAATATGTTGTGGCGTTGATAGTCGGGACGGATCGTGATGTTTGGCGATGTTGTCCGTGGACCGTCCCAAAAAATAAAGAATGGCAAAGGAGATCCTTTGCGTCTTATATCAAGTATGAAGAAATAGGATGACAAGAGGGAAAAGGGGCAGCCCACAGGTGTGGACGTCGTAACCCCTTCAACCTCCTTAACCCGTGTAGAAATCCGTGCAGGAGGACAAGACCCGAGCGGGATTGGGTGAAGACCGTTTGCCGTGCGTTATGTTTTAGTCTTTGGGGGTTTGGTAAGAAAATAATGTGTGGTAAGACGGCGAGGAACCAGTGTTTTGGTCTGAAGGACTGAAAGAAAAAAAAAAATAAGAAAAGAAGGCTGTCACGTCAACTTCAAATATGAGTCGAGTCGAGTCAACGAAAAGGAAAAGAAAGGAAGAGGTGTGCTGCATAACGGGCATAACGACCCGTATCAGTGCGTTTTGCAGTGAGTTTTGCAGTGAGTTTTGCGTAAACTGTTTGTTTTTCTCTGCTGCTCCTTTGCTTCCTCTTGCTCCAAAATTCTGGACCCGTTTTTCTCGAACTCTCAGCCGGGTCCCATAAAGGTTGCCCCGACAAGTCCGTCTTGCTGGGAACGGCCGTTGTAGTTGAGCCGCTACGGCAGGCGGAGGACGGTAAATGCTGGCCAGGAAATGAGTGAGACGAATAAGAATGAAAAGAACAAAAGTAACGGGAAATGACAAGATGTGGCAGCAGCTAAAGAAGCCCGGCAAAGCTGACAAAATCAAAAAGAGAGACGAGAAAAGAAGAAACGAGAAAAGAAGAGACGAGAAAAGAAGAGACGAGAAAAGAAAACAGAGATGAGAACCGGCCTTGAAAACAGCCAAGACGGAGTTCGTCCACACAGGGAAACAATCGATGACCACGTCGAGGGGATAAAAAACTGGCTATAAACCATACAGTAAGCCGTACAGTCTTACAGCATACTGGAATAAAACACAAAATATACAAATATACATAGACAACACACGTCAAAAGCCAGCGGCAGAAACCTAGAGATGTCAGACGGAGGATCGGCTACAGCAAATAGCGCGAATCGTTAAAAATGCGAGCAGGGTGGCAGTGAGATGGTGGCCCTCCATAACGTGGAAAGCACTGTCATCAAGTCGGTTCACGCACACAAAAGACAACTGCGGACAGCCATTCTCCAGTCACCGTCTGCCGTTCTTGCTGACTCGCAGTCACGCTTCACTTTCAGTCTCTCCCAATGTTCCCTGAAGGAGAAAGCCGTATGCACATCGCCGCAAAGCAGACAAAAACACAGAAAGCAGGCTCGCAGCAGACGCCCCGACTTTTGGCCACTCTCAGCCACGCAGAGATGTAAACGACGAGCAAGAAAGCAAGAAAGAAAGAAACCCGGAATACGGAATACTCCGTAATCCCATCCTTTGGAAACACGCAACCCTCCCTGATGTTCCGTGCCTGCGAGCTTGCTTCCCTCCATCTCAAAGCATCCACCTTTCCTCTTTTGTGCCCTTTTTCTTCTTTCCTTCCTATCTTTTTCTGTCGTCTTGCTGCAGTCGACACTGCGGTCAGACGTGACGGCGTCTTTCCTTGTTAGGAAAACAATCTTCATTGTTTGGGGGAGAGACCAGGGGTGTGGTCATAGCGTACACAGTACGGCGTAATTTGACATAATTCAGTGCTTTTTGCCTCGAGAAAAGAGATCGTCCAAACGCCAGCGACGACCCGGGCGCGGCAGCCGCCAGATCGTAACGCCGGTTGGCCGTACTCCGTATTCTCCGCAAAGTCATGTAGCAGTGGGACGAAAGGAGAGAATAAGACACAGCAACAGGCAGCCTCGTGGAATCCGTCTGATTGGTTAATGCGAGATCGAAACTGCCCGAGCCAGCCCCACACTGACAGTCCGTAAATGCCCCAAAGATGAGGAAAGACCCACTGACTAATCAGAGCCGGAACCGGAACTGGGTCTTAAAACAGCACATTCCCGGACCCGCCGCACTTTTGACCCCCAAAATGCCAGCCGGATGGCCGTGTGATCCCGTCTTATTGACAGACTGTGCCTCAGCCCTACGTCAGTAGCTTTTTTACCAAGTCCGACGTACAGACAAAAACAGCAGAAAATCAGACGTGGCCCCGACGGTCCAGCAAGATGTCCGGATCTTGTTCTCGATAGCCTTTTCTGTTGAGAACCATTTATTACAAAGACAAAGGAACGCACTGGAAAGCTGTTCCTGTCCGGACAAGGGATCCAGCTTTTCTCTTTAGTTTCCAGTCTTGTCGTTCCCGGCCGTTTGAACCCAATCTCCCGTTGGTTGACTTGCACGAAAAGAGGCATACAGACAATATCCGGGTCGCTCTTGCCACACTTGCACAAGCACGCCTCCACGCACCTGCCACGGCAACATCTGCCGTTCCCTACGGAGTACGGCGTACCTTCCTGCATTACACGCTGTCTGCACCTTCCTGTTCCTTCCCTTTCCTGCTTCTGTGGGCCTTTTCTCTTGCCGTACCTGCAACTGCCGCACCTTCCACATCCTCCACGATGATTCACCTCTTGGGGGAAGGTCTCTTGGAAGGCCGCTCCTCCCAGACTGAATCCCAATCTCGTTCACCAGAACAGGCACAAACACAACCCCCACAGACACAGACACAGACACAGACACAGACGTCCTCTACACATGGCTCGCAACCTTCCACATCGCCTGCTGGCGCAGCCTCTGCTACAAGCTCCGGTCCAGTCTCTTCAGCCACCCGCCGCACACGCGCCAACAAGGCTTGCACCAACTGTGCCCGCATCAAGTGCAAATGCATCCCGCGAGCTGGACTCGGCCCAGATGGCTACGGCTGTGAACGCTGCCACCGTCTGGGTAAGACGTGCGAGCCGTCCATGACGGTGGTGCCGGCGCCACGGCGGGCACGGCAGACAGCATCGACTGCAGCACCCCGTGTTAAGCCGTCCAACTCGCGGTCAGCTCGCCTCGAGGCCAAGCTGAACGACCTTGTTGATCTGCTGAGAACAACACAGGCGATATCCGAGCCTGGTGTGGCAGCCGCCGCGACGGCAGCATCGGCCGCAGTGGCTGCCCCGGACCAATCTGATGACGGTGTCGACGATGCCGACGCAGATGCTGACGGTGACGTTGACAACGCCGTGGATACCTCGTCACAGTCGGCCATCACAGGCGGTGCTGCTTCCGGTGTGGCCTCGACGGCACCCACGACACTACCCGATGCAGATCCAGACACGGACGCCGATGTCGACTTTGACGGGCCAGACACTACCACCACCACAGAAGCCACAGAAGTGCAAGACGACCTTTTGCCCCACGAAATGGAAGCCTGTCTGCGCCGTTTTACGGAAGACATGCTCCCCCTCGCCCCCTTTTTCTACATCCCGCCCGATGTCACAGCCCGCCGCCTGCACCGCACGTACCCCTTTTTGTGGCGTTGTATCAAGGCCGCCGCCTGTGTCCACCCGGCCCACCGCGTGCGTGCTGCTGCCCAGGCCCGCGCCGCCATTATCCGCCAAGTCGTGTCCCGCGGCGAACGCAGCATGGACGTTTTGCTGGGCATGCTGACCTTTGTCACGTGGGTGTACCTGTCCACAAAAGACCGCTTCCACCGCAACTTTGCCACCGTGGTTGCGCAGATGGCCGTCTGTGTGGCCTGGGACTTGGGCCTGACGATGCCGCCCCTGCTCGAGCCAGCGTCCACGGCCGGCGAACGTTTTGTGCCCGTCGTCCAAATCCCGGGGATTCCTTCGTCCATGTGGAAGGCCCAGCGTACCATGGAAGAGCGCCGCGCCGTGCTGGGTGTGTTTCTGGTGACGTCCGCGACCTCGCAAATGTTCCGGTCCGCCGACGGCTTGCGGTGGTCCCCCTACCTCGACCAGTGCCTGGACCAACTGGCGCGGCAGTCCACCATCCCGCAAGATGCCACTTTGGTGAAACACGTCAAGATACAGCTCTTGATCAACCAGGTGCGGTATGCATCGACCAATGGGGCTGCCGGCGGCGGCGGTAGTGGTGGTGGTGGTGGTGGCGGTGGCGGTGAATATGCCAACGCCAGCTGCATGCACCGGTCCTTTGGCAGTGGTCCCACGAACCTGCCGGGGCCCTATATGGATGTTTTGCGGGCACAGCTCGACGAGATTGTCGGCGTGGTTGACGGCCAGAGTCCGGCGTTTGAGAATTTTACGACACACAGTCTGTACCACTTTGCCATGCTGGCCATCCACGAGTCGGTCCTGGCGCGGAAGGCACCCAGCACGGGCACAACGAATAGTGGTGGAGGCTGGGTCCTGCCCGATCTGCGCCGTTTTGAGATCTACCAGCGCTGTCTTGTGTCTGTCCAGGCCTGGCTCGAGCGCCTGTTTGCCTGGCCGCTGCCGTGCTTTGTGTGTCTGCCGAGCGGCACGTACCTGCAAATGTTTTATGTCCTGGTCTGTCTGCACAAGCTGACGACGCTACGGGACCCGGCGTGGAACGTCGAGGCGGTGCAGGGGGTCATGCCCCTGTTTCCGACCATTGACCGCATCCTGGACAAGTGCGATGAGCTGAGAGCCATGCTGGCGCAGGCGAACCAGCCGCCGGGCGCCCCCTCTTCTTCGACGTCGAACAACACACCCGACAACGGCTCCTCGTCCGGTAGCATCATCGAACAAGACGAGCACGATCCCGTCCTGGTGGCCATCCGCAAGTTCTCGACACTCAAAGTCATCTGGCAGAACGAGATGTTGGCCCAAGAAAGAGAGCGGGAAGAAGAGGCGGCCACGGTGGCCGCTGCCCAAACAGCAGCGTACGGCGGCACGGCGTCCGTGCCATCGTCAGCGTCCGGCCCCATCCTGATGAACGGCGCGCCGCCCGTCCCGGCATTTGAAGCACCACCGCCCATTGATTTCTTTTCGGGGCACTCGCTCGATGTGTTGAGCTACTTCCATGCCATGCCGGATGCCATGGCGGATGTTACCTGGCCGTGAGGTGTGGTGTGTACGATTGGAGTAAAGTTTCTTTGTTTTCTTTGTTTGTCGCCTTTTGTTTGCTTTCATGTTGATTCTACGCGCACTGTTTACTACGATATACCCAACTCCAGAGATTGGATACGAGATGAATGAAGATGGTAAAGAAAAGAATGTGTCGTGATCTTTTGCTGTGACATTGACTGTCGTCAATTCGCCCCCACGTGACCTTTAATTTCAAGAAAATTACATTGACCACCTCTTCTGCCTCGTGTTTCTCTGTTTTGCCTTGTCGCCCGACGTGCCCGGGTACCCTGTCGTGGACAAGGGTATGCATGACGGGATGGGACTGGGGGTCGGCTGGTGGGAGACGGCGGGCAATTTCAACAGGGCTGGTACGTCGTAGAGCGGGACGAGAAGGAAAAGAAAGAAGACTGGAAGAAATCAAAGGAGAGCAAGAGGACAGCGACAGACAGCAAACGAAAGAAGGGAAGGAAGAGAGTAGGGACAGGCGCAGGGGATGAGGACAAGCTTTTTGGTGCCGACCGTCGTTTTCTTTTCTCTCCACAGTCAATATTGCCGTCGGTGTCAAGTCTGTCGACAGCCCGGCAAAGACAGACAGACAGCCTCAGCCGCCTGTTCACTTTCGGCTCAATACGTCGTACTTGGTTCGTGTCGACTGTGCCGCATTAAAGCTTGGGTTTTCTTTTCTTTTCTTCCCTTTTTCTTTCCTCTTCTTCTCCAGGAATGCAATTTGATCTTATATTCGCGTTCGCGTTCTTCGTCTCATTCTTTCCTCGTATTTTAAAGGTCTCTAGTAAACTATGAAATGAGTTGAAAAATGGAAACCGAGAACGGGAAACAAAAAATGCCGGCGTGCCTGAACAGAAAAGTGCCCGAAATGCAAAGGACAACAAAAAGAAACAGAAAACGCGTCGCTGTCTTTCGTGGCGTGGGCGACCATACCGCAATGGGCCGTCTTTTGTGCAGTTCCAGCGGGGCCGGTCCAGTGGACTCGCTAGGCCAGGCACCTGAGTTGCCGCTGCTATTAATACTTTTCGTATGTGCTCACTCCCCACGAAATTCGCACAATACGACGACGACGACACGACGACACGACGACACGAGACCCGGCCAATCCGCCAACCCGCCAGCCCTTTTCTCCTGTTCAATTTGAGACTGAGCAGAGGACACTCGCTGTGACATTTCCGTTTCTCATTTGCCTCCTTTTCCTCCTTTTGCTCTCACACTTTGGCCCAAAACACGAGCCTGGCTCGGGCCTGGCCTGCACCTCTGACGCTGGCGTCTGACAAAAACAGCCTCACAGGCCTGTACATGTATATCCCACGGGCGCAGTGCAGGCCTCAAACAGGCCGCTCCCTGACGTCCTGTCAGAAGACAGTGCTGTCTGTGGACGTCGTACTCTGAAAGTAACATTTATCGTCGATTGCGCGGTTTGCGTTTGTGCATCGTGTGATCTGAAAAGGGAAAGAGCCTGCTGTGTAATGCTGTGTAGCGTCAGCAGGGCGCAAATGCGAGACCTTTTCTACTCCGTACCCAGTCGTCTTTTGCTGTTTTGCTGCGAGCTGCGAGGAAAGAGCGACCTGCCAGCGTTTTGTATGTCGTCATGGCGCGTACGGAGTACAAACGAAAAGCACAGGCCTCACTCACTCTGAGGTGGTGTTTTCCAAGGGCCCCTTTTCAATTCGAGCTCTTCGTCGCATCAATCCCAACCGTGAAGAGATGTTGTGTGCTCATCTTGTTCGCTTTACGGAGTACTCCGTACTGTGTATGCATCAGCGCATATCCCACTTTCCACTGCATGGCACTTTCGCACTTTCGCACTTTCTTCAGGAAGGAGCTACTCGTAATTGCATGCCCACCAAGATGCGTCGCGTTGGCCCAAACTGGAATCATCCGTTCGCCGGGTCACTCTTTCCCAAAGTCTCTCTCTTTTGCCCAGCAGACCCACTCCAACCGGCGCAAAAGCCTTCAGTGAAGAGTCAAAACGGGCAAGCGTGACCCAACCATTGGCAGCTGGCGCACAACTCTTCCCACTCTTTCAGGGGGTGACTTTTGGAGGACTACAAAGTACGTAACTTGGGCTCCATTTTAATGACTTTAGTGTGGAAGGCACACCAAAAAGGAACAGTAAGGTACGGAGTACGGAGTAATTACGTCGTACTCCGTACTTGTCCTGCTCTCCTCTCGTATTGACGGCATGTCAGAGTCCTCCAAGGCGCTAGGCCCCATTGGCCCCTCTTTTTCTCGTTCTTTCTCGTTCTTTTCTCTTTTTGCAGTGAGCGCTGAGTCCGCGATGCTTTCCCGTTTCCTGGTCTTCTCAGCAGTGTCCAGCACACTCGCGCCTTCCTTACTGTGTACAAAGTATGCTGTGGGTGTCAGCCCTTGGCGGCCGCTTGGCTCTTTCCTTCATTTTGTGCTGTTTGTCGCTGTCGTCCTTTTGCACCTTCCCTCCTGCACTCCTGCAGCATGCAGATGCAGATGCAGATGCAGATGCAAGCCCTCCCGCTGTTTCTTCTTTTGTTGGTGGCTGCAGCCACTGTAAGCCACCTGTACCTCTGTACCGTCTGTACCGGTTGTGCCTTGTCGGACGTTTCCCCTGTCAATCGCTGTCATTGCACGCTGCATTCAGCTGTCTCCCGCTTCTTTGTCTGAGTATGCCCCCTGCTCCTTCTTGCTCTGTCTGACGCAGCACGCGGAACAGAATTCAACGCCAGCCGCCAACTTTTGGCCCCCTTCTGTATTCAGTAGTGTATGTTCCTGCCGTTTTGGTCCTTTTGCACGCATTTTACCTCATTTTTGGCTCCGTTCCTTCTCTCCCGAAGCTTACGTCGTCGTTTCGTTCCCCGTATTTCCTTTTGCTCGTTAAGTCTTTTGCTCTTTTGCGCTTTGTTCTTTGGTTCTTTTATTCTTTTACGGAGTATTACGACGTACTCTTCTGCTCTTGATATTTCTTATCCTCTTTCTTATTGACGTCGCTGTTCTCTCCCTTGCATCGTCTCGGCTTCTTTTTGACACTTTTCTTTTGCCTTTTGTCCTCGCTTCCTTCCATTTTGGATCTTCTTTTGGACGTCCTTCCTCCTTGATCCCTCCTTCCTGCCTTGGTTCTCTAACCTCCTCCCCTTTTCCTCTCCTTCCCTCCCTTTCGCATCGACCCGTCGTCTGTCTCCCATCTCAACCCCCTTTCTACGCCGTTCTCACCCAACCTAACAAACTCTCGATTTCGACCTTTTGACGATATTCGACGACAAACACCAGGCGACTTTTTCGATCCCATCTCATCTCGACGCCGACTGTTGCTGCACCGCGGCATCCATTCGCTTCTTCTTTCTCTCTCCCACCCGTTGCCCACATCAAATTTCCCGGATCCCCCGGACTTTTATTCTGCGGCAATCAATCAGTCCAACAATCAATTTCGACAATTTCGACAACCTCAACAACCTCAACAACCTCGACAACCCGACCGGCTGAATTCAGAGCGCAACTTCTCAACCAGGTACCTGGAACCGATTTTCAAAACTTGTACCCGGTTCAGCGTGACGAGATCTACGACGACTCTCGCACATCGACATCCTTGCACGACGCAAAACGACGACAGAATTTAAAGTTTGAAACGACTGCAACAGCCAGAAACAACAGAAACAACAGAAACAACAGAAACGACTGAAACGACTGAAAAACGACACAAAGCGACCTGCTAGTTTTGGTCTCTTTGGTCTCTTTGGTTTCTTTGGTCATCTTTGGATTCGACCTCTGTTAACACTCCTTTCTGGACACGACGCGACTTTTCCCCGGCTTTCGCATTCCTCTCGATTTTGGGTCCATTTTGGGTCCAATTGGTCATTGATCTTGCTTAGGCGCATTTGAGCCGCTTTCTCGTGTTCACTCTTGGCGCTCTCTCTTTTTTGGGTCCTCGCTACGCTCGCAACCTCCTTTCTCGATTTCTTTCTTACTGTCCTCGCTTCGCTCGCATACTACCACACGCACACATCGTCACAATGGCAAACACCGGCCTTCCCACGACGACACTCGTCCCCTTTGCCTCCTTGCCGTCTTGCGCAACACAGTGCTACCACCTCTACGACGCCAACGGCGCCTGTGTCCCGCCTGCCGCGACCACGGGCGACACCGCCCAGTACGCCTCCTGCTTCTGCAACAATGCCCAGGTCTCTGCCTTCTCCACAGGCACCGCCGGCGTCTGCGACGACGCCTGCACCGCTGCCGGCGAAACCGGCGGCCTCGAGAGCATCCACGTCTGGTTCTCGTCCTACTGCTCCGTCGAGCAAAAGGCCGTAGCCACCAACACCGCGTCCACCACCTCCGCCTCCGCCACCTCCACCAGCACAAAGAGCGCCTCCTCGGGCAACAAGAGCACAAACAACTCTTGGTAAGTTCTTGATGGTCCTCGCTGCGCTCGTGTTCTTTTCTTTTCTTTTCTTTTCCCTCGCTGCGCTCGCAGCTGCCCCCGTGCCCTCCCTCCTCACGCGCTGCGCGCGCTCAGAGCTCGGTTACTAACAACGCTCGCAGGATCGCCACACACTACCAATGGGTCGTCTTCATCGTCGTCATGGTCGTCGGCATCACCTCGCTCTGGGTCGGCGCCTGTGTCTGGCACCGCCGCTACCTCCGCAAAAAGGACCGCCAGTACGCCTTGGCCAACATCCGCGCCTCCACCGGTGCCGCGTCGGGCACCACGGGCCTCAACGACCGCTCCATGGACCACGATCTGCACGATCTCGACAGCCACGGCATGGCCTCACCCACCGATCCGGTCGGTGCGTTTGCGCCGGGTTCGTTTGATACGGAGAAGCGTCGGTCAAACTTGTTGGGACGGCGGCGTTAAACCGGCGAGCCCGAGGTGTTTTCGTTGCGAAGCGATAGGAATCGCCGGAGGTGATGTGAACGCCAAGCGGCATCTACGCGAAGCGAAGCGGAGCGGCGAACTGCCCAAGGCATTGTTAGCCGCCGGGGGCGAAATCGCGGAGCGACGTGAGCATCAACGTCAACGTCGACGGGACGACATCAATAGAGGAGCTGTTTCTACTGCCATTTGCTGCCATTTGCTACCATTTCTTGCATATTTCCCAACACATACTCCGCCCAGGTGACAACCTCGGCTGTACACTTTCTTGGATGTTCTTGGACATCACATACATTTTTGATTCCATCTCTTTTTTTTGGTTCTCACTACAACAACACTTACACGGGACGGCGTTTTCACTATGCAAAAAGGATACCGGGGTGGCCCCGCTACGTTATTTCTGTCTGATACTTTTCTTTTTTGTCTAGCTGTTTATTGTTTATTGTTTACTAGCCATTTACCACCATTATGTACAGAGTCATTGATTTCATTGTTTTGTCCATCATCAAACTTCTTATTGTCCAACAGTCGACTCTCCTTCTACTTCTTCTGCAGACGCTCTGCCTTATCAACGTCAATCTGCGATCTAGTGTACTCATCATAATCGTGCACTTGCTACTACCAATCGTTTGTATCTTTGTTGCTAGCAACACCTTCTAGAACAGATGGTAACGCTCGTGGTAGATTGTATTGGCATTGTTCCCGTGTTTACCCAGTGTAGCATAGTGGACGAGACATGCCTTTTTACCCCATGATGCCCGCGCGCATTCTCACTAGGGCAGGGAAGAGCATACCATTTGGACACACTCTAAACTTCTGGCCATGGCGATCGAGGGAGGACAAGATGAAACTGGTGAAGCCAGACGAAATCCGGTGCATTGGATGGTTGGCTGCCGGCCTTCTTTTGCACTCTGAACTCGGCCCAAGGGCTGCTTATGGACATTGTATTATGGCTTGACACTGCCACAGAACGTCGTATCGACGGGATACGACGGCATGTCCTGGAATTTGATGTGCCCGTGATGTACACTACCTTGTAAGCTTCGAGAAAAGCATTTGGCAGCACTTGAACTGCGTACTGATCTTTCGGCTTGGCCTCGTCATAATCAAGCGTGTTTTTGTTTGTGTGTTTAAGATGTTCTGTTCTTACTTTCAGTTTTTGTTGAAATTTCAATTTCATTTTCTATTTGATTTAGGCCATGATTACTTCTTTTTTATTTTTTGTTTTACGAGACATTCACGATCAAAATATGCGGTGAAAAAGGTATCACAAAATATTCTATATATTATAATCTTTTATATGAAATCCCTCTAGATAACCTATTCATGCCATATATTCCAATATATATATATATATATGCATAACATTAAAACCTCAAAACAAATCATCAACAGCTTCACCACTCTCCTCCTTAGCGGACAGCCAAGGTCTCCGTCTTGTGCCGCGCCTGCTCCTCGGCTGCATCCATGTACAGATCAATCAGACAGCCAGCCGACCACGCCTGTGTCGGCGACGAGTCCTGGCAGTATGCACCGTCCTTTTGGGTCAGCTCCGTCAGACCTGCCCACACGCTCTCCTGGATCTGCTCTTTGCAGCCCATCAACCGCCGTGTCACCTGCTGGAACGCTTCGGTGCGGCCCTCGGCGTCGTTGGGCGCCTGGGCTGCGCGTCGCCGCAGGTCAAACTTGAGCAGGGCGCGCAAGAAGAAGCCCGTCGGCCACAGCCACTCGGGGCCCTGGTGGTAGTTGCGGCCCTTGGAGGTAGCAAAGTCGGTGCTGTCCTCGCTGTTGACATAGTAGGGGCGGTAGTTGAGGTCGGCCGGGTCGAGAGTGGCCATGCCCGTGGGGCCTCTCAGCACAGTATCGGCCAGGCACAGGGCGTGCGTCGCATGGTTCTCGTCAAAAAGATCGGGGGCCACCGTCATGGTAATGGCAAAGTTGGGCCGCAGCTGGTAGTCTTCGTACTCTTTGCCAGACTTGTACAGATCCTTGTAGATGCCGCGGCGGTTGACGACCTTGGGGTTGACGTCGTAGTTCTCGTCGTCCGAGGGCAGCTGCGGGACGTAGTAGCAGCGCTCAAAGTTGTCCTCGATCAAAGCGGCCCAGTCCCTGAACGTGATTGACGAGCCGTCGGCCTTGTTGACGCCCTCGTGTGCATAGCCGCCCTTGCTGTTGCGGTGCGCCAGCCATTTCAGAGTGCTGTACAGCAGACCCGTAATCTCAATGGCGGCACCGTCACGGGGCGTGCCGGGGACACCCTTGGACCCGGCCTTTTCGCTCTCGCCCATCTTGTCCATCCACGTGCCGCAGTTGAACTGGTTGCCACCGAAAATAAAGCCGTTGGACCAGTCGACGTGCACATCAATGTTGAAACCCTCGTCGCGCATCTGCATATCGAGTCCGGGGCCCGCATTGGCTTCGCGGAAAGACATGCCCGTCGCGTGGCGCTGCAGCGCCTCCTGGATGACTTGCTCAACTGTGCTCTCCTGCGAGTAGGCACGCGCGTCGTTGGCGTCGAACCAGGTGTCGTCGTTGGGCAGGAAGCGGCGCTTGACCTTGGTCTGGAGCAGCTCGTCGCCATCGGGAGCAAGCTTGACATAGTCCTGAATGCACTGCAAGAAGAACCAGGTGGCGTCACGGGCATTGTAGCGCGGGTTACCACCGGAGCCCAGCAGGTTCGGGATCATGCCGTGCTTCAAAACACTGGCAAACGCCAGAATGTGCTCCTTGGCCTCGTCATAGCGGCCCGTACCCAAAAAAAGACCGCGCATCGAGATAAAGACGTCACGGCCCCAGCAGCGTGCCCACTCGACGGCAAAGTGCGGCAGACCGGCAGCCAGCGACGGCACCAGGCGGTTGGGGTAGAGGGAGGCCGACTGCACGAGACCTGTCTGCTGGATGCTGACCATGGCCAGGCTCTGCACGAACCACTGGCCCTCACGGATGTCGACATTCATCATCTCCATGGCGCGGTCCCAGCTGGCCTGGTAGGCCGTCTTCATAATCAGGCCGAAGTAGCGCGGGTGCAAGAAGGCCGGGATAGGCCGGATGGCGTCAAAGCGCTCCTTGAACCAAGCGGCAGGCTTGCCCAGGTTGCTGTGCGTGTTCTTGGTGGCGATGCGCTCAATGCGACCACTAATGTAGTCGAGAGCCCACTGCCCGTCTCTCAGATTCTGGCACAGCGGGTGAGCCAGGTTGTTGTCGCGCACGACATTCTTCAAAATGCTGTACCAGCCCTGGAGACCAGCATACACCAGACGGCCGTAGCCAGGCAGGTCGTAGACGCCGTCCCTGCCGGCGCTCGAGTCGCGCTCCTCGGCCTCACATCGGTACAGCAAAAAGTTAAGATCAACCAGGCTCAGCTCACCGAAGGCTGCCTTGGCGCCCGAGGTGACAAACGTGTCGAGACCGGACGAGTGCTCGGCCGCGGGGATCCACGTTTCAAAGAGCGCGATACTCCCAGGAGGAAACTTGTCGGGAACAGCAATGGAGGTGTCGCCGTTGTTGTAGTCGAGCTTGATACCGGGAAGATCAATCACACGGCTGGGCAGGCCGCGCAGAAACCTGGTGTCGTCGAGGACATTCTTAGTGGCCTCTTCGCTGGTGTCTACCTCGAGCATCCAGCTGCCCAGGTGGCGGGCGCGGGTACCCGTCAGGTGCACGGTGCTAAAGGCACCGTTGCCGTTGCCGTAGCCAGGGTACGCCGTGTGGGCAATCAAGAAATAACCCTTGCGCGACTTGGGGTGCACACGATGCACCGTGATGTACTCCTCTTCGTGGTGGATGTGAGTTTCGGCGTAGCCATCCTTGCCCATCAGCACGTGGATCTGGTTCAGCAGCTTCTTAACCCCGCCAATCCCATTCCGGCCGCTGCCGACCTTGACAGCACGGCTCGACGACTCGGACGTGTAGAGCCGGGTCTCGTTGACCAGGTCAACCAGGCGCGGGTAGATCTCGTCGTAGCCCATCACACTGCCCGTGGCGCTGGCGCACATGCTCACGAGAGCGGCATTGGGCAGCGTGTCGCGGGCATCGCGCTTCTGAGCAGGGACCTCGTTGTCGTGCGTGCAGTCCATGAACAGAGCCTGGACAGGCACGACACGGATGCGGCGGATGATTTCGCGGCAGAGCTCACCGCCGTCCTCCGCCTTGCCGTTGACCACTGCCTTGCCACCGCCATCGGCAGCATGACCATTGGTTTGGTTTTGCTTCTTAGTGGCGACATCCGAGCGCGTAATCTCGTCCACCTCAAAGCTGCCAATGGGCCGGCCGCCGTGCTTATGCACGAGCCGGCTCATCTCGCCCGTGTTCCAGGCCTGCATGGCCTCGCGAATCAGCGAGCTCAGACCCAGACGCTTGACAAAGATGTAGTCGGTGTCTTCCGAGCCCGTAAACAGCTCGGCCACCACATACAGATCGGGGTTGACCCGGCGGGCCTCATCCAGAATGTGCTCGGCGACGTGCATGGGCGTCGAGTGGCAGTTGTCGATGCGGAAACCGGCAAAGTACTTGGCCATGGTGCGCGCGTACTTGGTCATGTGCTCCCACAGCCAGGGACTGTCGGCCGGGCCGCTGCCGTACCGCAGCTTGACACAGTCCCCCCACACAATGACCTCACGCCGGAGGTAGACGCGGGACGACGGACCGGCGTTGTCGACGAGCGCGTTGCCGCCCCAGACCCATCCGTTGTTAACGAGGACGAGCTCTTCAATGTCGAATTTGGAGGTCTTCTTGTTGCGCGGCAGACGAGTAAAGTAGGTCTCGATGAGGGCGGACTTGGGACCAATGGGGCCCATCTTGGGACCGTTGTCGTCGAGGCGGCAGTACTTGATGCGGTTGAAGAGCTGTTGCAGGATGTCGGCGACTTCGGCGTCGTACTCGGCGTAAAAGGGAACGTTCATGGCGTCCAGAATTGAAACCATGGTGGCGTGGGCCACCTCCTTCTCGGCACCCTCGCCGGCCGGGCCCAAAACGACTGTGAGGAGAGCTGCTGCCACCTTGGAGTCAATGGTCCGGCGGTGACGCTCACCAAGACGGTCGTTGCCGCGGAGGGCGTGTTTTGTGAGGAACTCGGTCTGGGTCTTGAGGCCGGCCGATTTCAGCGAGGCCAGGTCGTCGAGGCCCTTGAACTCTTCTGGGACAGTGACGTCGCCCTTGGTCCAGCTCTCGGCTGCATTGGCAGCGTCCAGCGCGACGTCGAGCACATAGTACTCCCAGAGACGAATGTTGGCAATACACTCCTTCTTGATGGCGTCCATAATCTTGACGAGGTCATCGGTGCTCTTGAGCTCAGTGGGCAGGCCCAGCTCGCCCAGCCGGTCGCCCAGTTCGAGCAGCTTGGTGTCGAGCAGGTAGGCGGCCTCGAGGTGGGGTGCCGTCTTCAAGTTGTAGCCGGCATCCGGGTGGTCGAGCAGCCAGGGGCTGTTGTTGGCGGTGTGGTTCAGGACAATGTCGGTCAAACTCAACAGCGAGTGGTTTGTCTCGAGACTGCGGACCATGTCCTGGACGTCCTGCTCGCCACGCGGGAAGCAAACAGGATCCCACGCCAGCTGGTCGTACAAGCTGTAGGGCGAGTTGGACTCGCCGCGTTGTTGCAGGGGCGTGAAATGGATCATGTTGTAGCCGCGGTCGCTGATGCCGCGCAAGTGGCGCTCCCAGTCGTTGGGGTACTTGCCCAAAAACTTGCTAATGATGGAAAAGACGGACAGGGCCTCGAGCGGCAGCGGCCGGTCGTCTAGCCGCAGACGGGGCGCGACATCAATGTAGTAGAGCGGCGTTGTCTTTTTCTCCTCGTCGAAGGACGCGCGCTCCGAGAGCTCGGTGGACAGGTCGGGCAGGGCGGCATAGGTCGTGTAAAAGGCAAACGCGCCTGGGTGGTAGATGGGGATGGAAATGTGAATGGTGCGGTGGAAGTCCGGGTTGAGCTTGAACTCGCGGAAGTGGTCGCGCTGGAACTCGGCGCCCTTTTCGGGGATGTTCACCCAGAGACTGCCATGGCGACAGATGCTGGAGGTGCCCTCAATGGCAAAGCGCACGACAATGGGCTGCTCTGAAGTCGCGGCGAGGTAGATGTACTGGTTGCCGCCGACTTGGGGCGAGCCGTCGTCGTTGAGCGGCAGTAGGTAGACCTCGCTGGACGTCATGGTTTTTGGGATCATGGTGGGAAAGAAAAGAAAAGAAGAAAAGGAAAAAAGAAAGAAAGAGAGAGAGAGAAGAGGAAGAAGCAAAAAGGCCGGACGCTCACCACACTGCGGGCATGCAGCGGGTCGGATTTGCGCAGAGGTGGAGTCCGCAGCAGGGGGCGATAGAGCGATAGAGGAATACGGTACTTGGAAAGCGGGATTGAAGCTTGGGGTTGGCCGCTGTCGAAGAATGGAAGAATGCACAAAAGCACAAAAGTGAGGCAGAAAACGAGACAGAAAGGGAGGCACGGAATGGATGCAGCTTTCCGGAGAGCGAAATGGTTTTATTATCTATCGAGGTAGGGAAGGTAGGCAAGGCAGCAAATGGGGCAGGCAGGGAAGGTCGGGAAGGAGAGACAGAGGTGACCTGAGCTAAGCTGTGCATACACGGCAGGCACAGTTTGAGCAAAAAAAGAAGAGCTATTTTCTGCGGCACATACTGGACACAAGCACAAAGAGAAAGAAGGAGCGACCAACGAGAGCAAATGAAGGCAAACGTAAGAACAGGAACAGGCAAGGGCTACCGACGCCAATCAGGTCTATCTCAGGGGGGCGTTCTACTTCGTATGCGTGGCAGGCGCCGTCAACAGAAAGGTCGGTCGAGCTTGCCTTGCAGCTGCAGCTTGTTTTCAGTAATCGCCAGAGACAGAGGGATCGAGATGGAAGGAAGCTTGTCCACGCTTGCCGTGAGCTACAAAGTAATATGGGCGGACAGATAAAGAAAGAGCAAAAGTTGGTGTCAGGTATCTTTTTGCGGCGACTGCAGCCACGAGGGTACATGGATGGGAGCCACTGCGGGGCAGCGATTAGAGATTGCAGGCAAGTGCAGCACCAAGCACAGACCAAGTACGATGTGTACAGACTAAAACGATCCAGGCCAAGCAGCCCCCTGTAACTCAGAAACTCAGACCTGCGGGCCACGATATTACCGCGAGAATGGCTCCTTTGGCGCTGTTTTGGCGCTGGGCCTGTGCCACTGTCGCGACATGAATGACGTAATTGTGCCTTTTTTGACATTTTCGCATCTGCACGGAAACGCGGCGCGAGGGCTAGAACTGCGGTGTAGCCAGGACGTGGGCCGTGGAATTGAGAGAATAGAGTTACGAGGGCTTGTGTGTGGAGTTGAAATGGAATACAATGAAAGAAAAAAATGAAGAAAAAGGACAGAAAAGGACAGAAAAGGACAGAAAAAGACGCAGAAAAATAACAAGGCAACCTCGATTAAGCTTGTGTCGCCGATGCGGACATGGAGTTACTGGAGCCGCTACGAGTCAGCAAAGAGAGTTTACAGAGGAACGGTAATAATATGAGAGACAGGAGCTTGCTGAGGCGCGAATTAGCAGAGCCTCGTACTCAGTCATCGAACGAAGCATCTGAGACACAATTTGAAAACAGTGACGACAGGACGGCAGTCCTTGAACAAATGCGGGGAGAATAAACATGAAGCATACTCCAGAGTAATATAATGAAAGAAAAACTTTTATAAAAGAGCTGTGAAGGCGACGATCACCACGGCTGGACCGCCATTTCGGACCATCCCAATTCCCAGACTCCGTGCCTGGCGATTGGCGATATTCGACTTTGTTTTAGTGGCCTCGATGACGGGACTCGGAGCTAAAGCCCCGCCGTATTGGCATTGTCCCTGTGGGGAAGGCAGGACGGGACACAGGCGACAGACGAATAACGGTCGCCTCCAAAAGGCATAATATAAAAGCTGGGACAAAAGCATGGCTTTCCCGTGTCACTCCAGCGCGCCATCCCGCGCCATGAACTGCGTCATTGTGCAGAATGTGGAAATGCGACGGAAGCCACGGAGCAAAAAGGCGCAAAAAGGGCCAGCAGACAGGAACGGCAGGATTGCAAGTGGAAACTGGACAATTGACGATAGCGTCATGAAGTGGGTGAGCGGTGTGGATAGGACGGCATCGTCTCATTGTGGTCTACATGCATATCTGGTAGAGGCATACTGCAGATGCAGTGCAGTTTTGTTGGGGATTATAGCAAGTGCCCAAATGGGAAAGAGCCAACCAGAGTGATTGAAAGGTGTATTTGGTGCAGTCGGTCGTACACAGTCCTGCCTTTATCTCTTCCCTTAGGAAAGAACCTCTGACGGAGCAGGTCGGGACGAAGGTGCATCGAAAAAGGGGCACGGGAAAGAGACGAAAAGGGCGAAAAGAAGAAAGAAGAAAAGAAGAAAAAGGACGCGTCAAAAATACGAGAAAGTGCCAATGTCAGATCGGCTACAGCCTCGTAGCGAGGCAATTGGAAAAAGATAAACCGAAAACCGAGATCCTTCAGCCTTCTCTGGTTGACAGGGGCAGCAGCAGCTTTCACATGCCAAAATGAAGTCAAAAGTGCTCCTGCTGTCGTAGTGGGATGAAGCCATGAAAATCTGCTGCCAAATTTAGCAGGAGCTTGTGGTGGACTGTCACCTGTAAGTTGTAAGAGGCAGGAGCGGCCGGCGCCGCAAATAACTGGACGAAAGCTCACCAAAGTGCCAAATGCTCCAAAAGGACAAAAGAGCGTGAAAGTCCGCTGCGCCCTCGGCTCAGTGATTTCCTGTGCTGAGACAGAACATAAAGGCCGGACAATGGCTAGAATCGGTCTGGACCTGCACCGGCGTCACCGACTTTGCCTCCCTCAGCTGCCAAAAGACAGCCAAAAAGAGCCCAAGAAAAGCCCAGGAAAAAGCCAAGACTGCAGCCCCTCGACTCAGGAGTGCCCAAACAGGAAAGCGGTGGGCTGTCTGTTGCTGCCAATCGCGCCTTCTCAACCAAAATTTTCTGCCGGCGTCTTTGCGTCACTGGCGTGGTCGACCGCCCATCGTTCCTGCCCGCCGCTCGCTTCACCATCCACCCACCCGGCTCACAGGCCCTTTTTTTGCACCTATTTTTGCACCCTGGGCCTCCCTCAACAGCACAACAGACCCAAAACGAGAAGGCACGAGACAGCCCTTTTAGTGTACAGCCTCGGCCAGCAGGAAGCTCTTGCCTCGTCGACGTGAATCTCCGTGCTCCTGCCATTGTCATCACCAACAGCCCGACAGTCTAAATCTCCGCCCTTTTGTCGTTTTGACTGTTGGTCTTTTTCTTCTTCTTCTGTTTCTTCTCGTCCACTCTCTCAACGTCGTCTCTTCTCCGCCCTTTTAGCTTCGACCCTTTCCTCTTAGCTTTTCAACACTTTCGTCCCCTACTCTCCCTCCTAGTATCCTTTCATAACCGATTCCCCCGCCCTCTCTCAACCTCAACCGCCATTTCTTATCCCTTTGGCTTTTGCCTCACTTTTCTTCTTTTCTTCTTTCTCCTTTTCTCCTTTTCTCCTAGAACCTCATTCTTCGCACCTTGCTTTCTCTTCTTACCTTGATACGCTCACTCTTAGTTCGTACCTGCGACCTACCTCAACGGGCCCCACTCGTATGGTTTTGCTGCGCGGTTCACCAGCTGCCCTCCGAGCTCTCTCACGTCCTCACACCTTGCTGAGCATCTCGCCCCAAAGCTCACCTTTGTCTTATCGTGCGATAAGTAGCTCGTCTAGCTCTTACTCTGAGTCTTCACCTCGTCTCTCCCGTCTCTCACGTGTTTCACGCCTCGCACGCCGTCACCGCCCGTTCACCTCGACCACCTCCCTCCTCTTCACGTCCGCATCCACACAACCGTCCACCATGGCCAGCTCAACAAACTCCTCCAAGAAGCACAAGGTCACCGTCGTCGGCTCCGGCAACTGGGGCTCCACGATTGCCAAGATTGTTGCCGAGAACACCGCTGAGCACCCGAACCTCTTTGAGAAGGATGTCCAGATGTGGGTCTTTGAGGAGGACGTTGTGATCCCCCAGGACTCGCACCTTAAGGACGCCGTCCGCGCCGATGGCAAGCCCCAGAAGCTCACCGAGGTCATCAACACCTACCACGAGAACGTCAAGTACCTGCCCAACATCCGCCTGCCCACCAACGTCGTTGCCAACCCCTCGCTGCTCGACGCCGTCCAAGACTCGACGATTCTTGTCTTCAACCTGCCCCACCAGTTCATTGGCAACGTTTGCAAGCAGATTGACGGCAAGATCTTGCCGTACGCCCGCGGCATCTCGTGTATCAAGGGTGTCAATGTGAGCGACGACGGCATCTCGCTCTTCTCCGAGTGGATTGGGGATGCTCTCGGCATCTACTGCGGCTCGCTTTCGGGCGCCAACCTGGCCTCGGAGATTGCCCTCGAGAAGTGGAGCGAGACCACCATTGCCTACGACCCGCCCCCGGTCGACCACTCCAAGAACCCCTCCTCGCGCGACCGGTCGCCCAACGGTGCTCCGCGCACCAACAAGGAGTCCGCCCAGAACGGCGGCGACGTCTCGCCTGCCGAGGCCCACGCCCAGGACATCCGCCACCGTGACGCCCGCGGCCAGGCCAGCAAGACCAAGCTGACCCCGCTGCCAGCCGACTACCCGCCCCTCGACCACAACACCCTGTCGGCCCTCTTCCACCGCCCCTACTTCCACGTCAGCACAGTGACGGACGTCGCCGGTGTCTCTCTGAGCGGCGCTCTCAAGAACATTGTCGCGCTCGCTGCGGGCTTTGTCGATGGCCGGGGCTGGGGCGACAACGCCAAGGCCGCGGTTATGCGCCTCGGCCTGATGGAGATGGTCCAGTTCGGCAAGGAGTTTTTCGGGGAGACAGTGCACACGGCGACGTTCACCGAGGAGAGTGCGGGCGTGGCTGATCTGATTACCTCGTGCTCGGGCGGCCGCAACTTCCGGTGCGCCAAGCTGTCGGTGGAGCGCGGCGTGTCGGTCGAGGAGGTTGAGAAGGCCGAGCTCAACGGACAGAAGCTGCAGGGCACGACGACGGCCAAGGAGGTCAACTCGTTCCTCAAGGCGCGGGGGCTGGAGAGCAAGTACCCCTTGTTCACAGCAGTTGATGGTAAGTGTACCCCACGTGTTGCAACCTTTTTCTTTTCACGGTACCTTTACTAACAGAAGAGGCATCCTGGCTGGCAAGCACAAGGTCGACGACATTCCCCGGTTGGTCGCGCGGTCCGCACACGACTACGACTGCTAGAGCAGACGTGGGCGAAGGAAGAGAAGGAGGAGGAGGGCAATTGTGACTTGCGCTGGATTTCGAGAATTTCAAGGAACTCGGTATTTCGATGATTTCGGATGTCGATTATTTTTGTTTCGCTTGTTTTTAGGTTATGAAATAGCATCATTAAAAAATGGGAAAACAATTGTTATACTTCAGAGGTAGATGATGGCAGCACGCAATCTTTTGTACTTGAAATGCGGCACGCGGGTGAAGTGGTAGCGAACGTACAGAGTAGTGAGGAGAAAGACTGTACAAACAGCCAGAATGAGGGTGAAATGGAACCCTGCTATGGCCCTTGCCGTTGCAACGTCAAAAGTTCAAACCAAGCTCCAATTCCCACCAACGAGAGTGTCCCTAGAAAACAGAAAAGATGCACGAATCGGAGAATTCCGTGCGTTGAAATTGGTGAGGATAAATTGGTGAAAGAGCACAACAAAACGTCTTTTGTTTTTGATAATTTCTGATTGACAGTTGTAGATCCAACGATCAAGGCTGTTGTCTCCTTCTCCATCCCTTCTCCTATCCTAGCCCATTTCATAGAGCTTTACGTAAAGTCCCGCACTTATTGATGAAACCGTTTGCTGTACGACGTATTTCTGCTGTGATAAATACAGTCCCTTATATTTAGACACACATCCATCATTTAAAGTTTATTGACGGAGCCTTCCCTTTTACGGCTGCTCATACCTCCACAGCTGTTTTGTTTACATGGCTGATACTTGGATGCCGTCTTTACGGCGTCTTGTCTGCTCCCGACAACGTGGTTTCGTATCCTGCAGGGAGGATGACTCTTATCCACTTTCTCCGCATGAATACTCATGGAGAGGCGTCACATACGCACTGCACATGATGTATAACCTCTAGAACGGAGAGCTACACGTACTACCCAGCCAAGAAGCCACCTTTATGTATCTGCAATGTCACTGTCCTGTAGAAGAAGAAAAAAGAGGAGAAGCAGAAAGAAGGCAGTTGAGATGTTACTCTTCACCCCCTTATTTTTGACAGAAAATGTGGTCTAGTCTAAAGGCATGCCGTTGTATTTTTCTTCTTTTTTTATTCTTCAGGGCAAGGTACATGAACCTGCCTTTTTAAATGATACTTTCGTTGTAATTTTTCAGAATTTTCGCTGTTTACTTTTTGTCGATTATCGTGAGTTTATACAACATGATGATATATCTATGCCTGTGAAAAAAAAAAAAAAAGACAGTCCGTCCATGAAATAATGTGCCCTGCCGTACTAATGTAGACAACCATGTGAAAGCATCTGAAAGATACAATGGATCGATGATCCGTAAGTCATATGGCATCAAGACAGAACGCTTCATTATCCATGAAATCGTCCTGCAGCTCACAGCCTAGTTCTAGGATTGGTGCGCGCTCGACGGACGAGGCTGGCCGTTATTTGCCTTTTCAGTTTCCAGATACTGACGAGCGAGTTTGAGATAAAACGGCAAGGGCTCCACCCATGCGACAAATCGGGCAATGCCTCTCCTGGTCTTGTCCATCATCTTCATCTCGTGATCGATGAGGTCCGAGCTCTCAAAGAACTCGATTGAGCTCTTGGGGACAATCTCACGCAGAGATTTCAGCTGCTTCTGCAGATCCAAAAAGTGCGTATCAAAGGCTCCCTTTCCCAAGCCATCCGTGCAGTTCACAAAGTCTTGGAAAATTGACATTGTGTCGCTGCGGACTCGTGCGTCGGCGCTCTTCATGTCCAGAAAGATGCGGAGCCGGTGGCCCAAGCCACTTTGGAAGGCAAGCCGCATGGCTTCGTAGGCCAAGCGCATGCGCGCAGCAACGCACTGGTTGACCGTGTCAAAGACGGCAATGTCCATCTGGAGGCGACAGGCCTGAACGGTCTCGTGCAGCTCGGGGTTGACGACGGCCAGGTTCTGGTACTGCGGCTTCACGGCGCCCCAGGGGGTGTATCGCTTCAGGGTCATCTCCTGTGCTATCGACTGTGCGGCCTGTTGGGCCTCTTCAAAGTTCTCATGAGGCAACTTGAGCTTGTCAACGACAAGCAGGCTGTGGCTCCTGACAAGCATCCGGTTGATCAGGTCGAGTCGTGCGACGTGGTAGACGGCGTTGCTGATTGCCTTCTGCTCCCATTCCAAGCGGGCACTGCTCTGCTGACTGAAAGAAAACTGGCTCTGTCCGTCCACTACGACAATCTCTTTTCTGGCGGGAACCAGGCAACCCCGGCGGCAGTCTGCAAAAGGCAAACCGGGAAGGGAGTCAAAAGGTTCCTTTTTCAGTTCACTCGGTAAAAGTGGACGAAGGAACTCCTCTGGGGCGTTGTCGGCCTCGGGGGTTTTCTGGGCGGTTTCTTGAGTCACCTGCTGGTTTTTCTCCCGAGCAGCGATCCAAGAACCCTTGAGTATGCTTGGCCCGGGAGCGGCCTGAGTGGAAACCTGGGGAGTCGTGGAAGCACCCTGAGCGGCAGCTTGAGTACTTGCTTGGAAAACTACAAGCGTGCTCTCAGTGGCAAAGTGTACCGATCGAGGGCCCTTGTTGACGCCAGTGCTGGAAGAGGCCTGGCCAGTGGCTTGGGGGACCGTGGGATGAACTTGGGCTCCCTGCGAGCTGCTCTGAACCTGAGACGAAAGCTGTGGGGACTGAATTGCCTTTCCCTTTCCCTTGCCCTTGTCTTGGCTGGCATGCGTGAGAGTCTTCTGGGCAGTGGTCTGAGGTGTGCTCTGAGGGATGCTCTGAGAGGTGCTCTGAGAGGGGCGCGAAAAGATGCTGTCAAAAGGAATTGCAGGAGCACTCTTGGGGAAACTCTGGGCGGTCTCCTGAGCAATGCTCTGAAGTAGGAGCGAAGTGCCAGTCTGAAGTTGTTTCTGAAGGTGGGGAGGAAAACGGCTGAAATCCTCACGCTCTGGAGCGCTCTGGGTTGTGCTCCCCTCTGCAGTCGTGGGCTGGGTTGAGGCTTCGCCTGCGGTTGTGGGCAGGGCTTCGACCGTGTTCTTGCGCCAGTCGTTCATCAGGTGGCACCGTGAAGCTGGTTTCTGACGCCCATTGTTGCGGGGACGAGATGGACCAGCCTCGGGCTGTCCAGACGCCCCAGGGGACCCAGGAGATCCAGAAGTCTTGACGGGGCGGTACGCGGGCCCAGTGCGCGGGTCGCCCCAATTCATAATAACTTGAGATGTGGATGGAAGTGGTGGATGAAAGGGATGGACAGTTGGCAATGTGGAGAAAATTGGATGCCCAATGTTTTGTAATAGTACAGGATGTTATGGGAAGGTTTTTTTGGGGATGGGAAGGGATAACTGAGAGGATTTGAAACTTATTGAAAATGAAGGAAAGAGGAGGAAAAGGAAGAAAGAGGTCAAGGAAGAAAAACCCAAGGAAGCTGCAGTACTTATACAGAGATATAAAAGAAGGGCAGCAATAGCAAAAGAACTGTGGTCAAAGTTCACATCGAACGAACCATAATTCAGTTCATTCAACACCTTTCGGTTGATCCAACACTGTATTCCAACAACCAACAAGTCGTTTTTTCACCATCCAACAGCTACGTTCTAACATCCAATGCACTGAAATATAGTATCCAGTCAGGAACATATTCTTCTGCTCTTGTCATGTACCGCGCTAATTGCAGTTTTCTGTCATATCCAACGTGAGTTGTTAAGAGCACTCGTACGAAAATCAGGCCATAACGTAGAAATGTACATCTTTTTGGCCTCAGAATACAGACACGCGGCAGTATATTACGTTGGTTGTTACATAGAGAGGGTCGCTTTCTGAGAACTGGGATATGTTCAGATCGTTCCGATCAGGCGTCTCAGAGTCTGTCGAGGAGTGCCGAAAGTTATATTTTTTATTCAGTCATTTTGGGCCCTTTTGAGACTTTTTTTCGTTGGAAGTAGTCTCAGGTAATGGTAGCCAGTCTCAAGATTGAGCACAAATTTTTAGAGGTGGTGGGTGGACGGCAATCGAGAGTCAAAGGCGGAGGGTGTTGAGAGGGCGACGATTAAAGTTCAGTTGTATTTTGTTATTGCCGTTTTGGGATAAGGCTGGTTCGATAAATAAAAGCGGGTCCAGCCCTACGAGCCTTCCACAGTTGGATACTTTGTTTTCTGTCGCTCTTGACCGCTCTTACCCCATACTACCTGACCGCCCATCGTACCTTCCTCCGTCTCTCCTTTCCGCACTTTGCCCGTTTCTAGCCGTGTTCTAGAACTGTTCTTTCCTTCCCATTTTTTCCATTCCTTCCATATTCAAAAGTCTTTGCCATTGAACAAATGTACTTTGCCACATGGCGTGTCTTTTCCACAACCACACCGGTACAACGACAGCAATGACACATGCACACGAGCGCCAGCCACCATAGATGACGATAACCAACCGACAAACCGATAAGAGGGTCGGCCTGGTCAATCGTGGGGGCCGCAGCAAAGGTTGCGGCACGTGTCGCCATCGGAGCGTGAAGTGTGGTACGTCTGGTACGTCTTTTTTGTTTCTTTTTGCATCAATGACGGTTGGCTATTCCTGCTTTCTGCAATTAGCCCTGACTCACTTTGGTTCCCTCTACCCAGACGAAGGCCGGCCACACTGCCTGCGATGCCAGAAAGCGGACATTGAGTGCAGTGGATATGCCCAGCACGCACACTTTGTGGATGAGACATGATTACAGTGACTTCTTCTTGGTTCTCCGTCCCGCGCTTCGAGCTGCCCTCCTTTTGGTTCCGCGGGCCACTAGTGGAGACGCCTGGGCAGCCGTGGCCGTCTTTGCATCCGGAGGTGTTGCTGGTGCATCCGCCGCTGCCTCGGCCGCCTCGGCCGCCTCGGCTGCCGCTTCAACAAAAGCCGGGGGTGGGTTCGTGGGCAGCACCACGCCAAGCATCTTTTGTATATCGCGCCCGGTGAAAGCTCGGTGTATGTCGCCGGCCCATTGCGGCAGATGGCCGGGCGAGTTGGCCGGATCCAGGAGCCGCTGCATACTAAGAATACGGTCGCAGTCGTCGTCGCCCAGGTAGGCCAGCAGTTTCACGCGGGGGAAGTCGGCCAGCTCCTTCTCGGCCTCGGCCTTGCGCTTCTCCCACTCCTCGTAGGCCAGGTGGAAGCGGCGCACTTTCTTGGAGAGGACGAGCGTATAGGGAATCGTTTCTTCCACGGTGTGGTAGATGACATTGTCAATCTTGTGCTGGCGCAGGAGTTTCTTGACATGGTTGCGGCGTTTCTCGTTGATGCCGAGCGCCTCTTCGGACTTGTCGCGATCGCCAATGAAGGCATTGACGGCGTTGCAGTCCCGACAGCAGCCGGCTGGGAGCGTAGACGGAGGTGGGGGCGGTGGGCTCGGTTCGACGGGCGGGACGCCCACACAGTAGTCGAGGTAGGCGTCGAGAATGGCGACAAAGACACGGCGGTGCGGTTCGGGCAAAAGTGTGGCAGGGACGGCGTCAATGCAGGCTTCGTGGTCGTCGCCGTCGCCGTCGCCGTCGCCGTCCACACTAGGAGCCGGCGATGGGCCCAAGAAGCAGCGCTTGTCGTCGAGCGTCTTATAAAGGCTGTGGAGCAGCACGACCCAAATCTGTTCGAGTGCGTCTTGCTTGTGGCGCAAGGCACTCAGCTCCTCGCCCGGGCCCAGCTTGTAGATATCGGCAATAATCTTGCGTGACAGGTCGAGGGCCAGCAGGTTCGACGGGCTGTCCGCAGACGTCCAGAGGAGCGTGTTGTACAAGTCACCAAGCCAGGCAGGCTCAATGTACTGCAGGCCTTTCCGTGTAAGAGCCGCAATCACAAAGGGATCCGGCTGTGTGGGGGAGAGCGAGGCATTCTTGTGGCCCGTCCAGTCCCAGAGATCGACTTCCTCGAGCGTTTCCGCGCTCACGAGAGTCGTCACATCCAGGTCCTCAATCAGGCGTCGGGCCAGAATCTCGTGTAAACGAAAGCAATGGTCCTTCTTTGGCACGTCATGCAAGGACAGCACCCCGATGCGGTGCAGGGCTCGAAGGAAGCCGAGAGTAAAGGCCACATGCTTCGTCAGTCGCTGCATAACAGGTACGAGGCTAGAAAGAGATACACAACATGTCAGATGTCAGTCAACATGTATTTAAAGGGGGATGAGCGGGTTCAAGCAGCATACCGTGTCTCAATGAAATCGGGGCCGTAGCGGTCGCAGCAGTGCTCGGCAAGGACACCGCCATCTCCATATCGAAGCACACAAGAGTCGAGCTTGTCAATGTAGGTCTCGAGCGCCGTCCGGGCCCAGTCTTCATACTCGGGTCTAGAGGGGGCCGCAGTCTTGGAACCCTCCGCAGACGCTGTGGGGGAGAAGCACCGAAGACCAAGAACTGCATGTGCCGGTACCGACATGGAGAGCAGCGCATGCGTCAGCGGCTGATCGACTTCAGAAAAGGGCATGCCCGCAACATCTGCATCCTTGCTATCGACAGTGTAGTAGCTGTCGGTCATGGTCTTGATCCATGCAAAGAACGCTTCAATGTCGAAGAAGCCTTTGATGTTGTCTAGTGCGGTGTCGAAGAAGGACCAGTCGCGCATTTGCACCGCCGCCTTGAGAAGTTTCGTCGAGGTGGCCACGGGGAGCTTGGGCTTGGGGTCAATATCATATTCCTCGCTGTCAAACGTATACGCATTACTCGACTCTTCTTCCTTGGTCCAGGCTTCGTTGCACAGGCTCTTCAACACGCCAATATTGGCCCTGTCCTCGTCCTTGCTAGGATCGAGGCACTTCTTGGCGTAGTAGGTGACAAGGGACTGCAGGTTCTCCTCGGGCTTCGGCGGGTGCAGCGGCTGGTATGGGTCAGCCAGGGCAACGCGGTGGAGGCTGTCGAGCGAGTCGCGCGCAAAGAAAACAAAGCCGGCGACCTGGTAGGCATGGGTGGCTTTCGCGCCGCCCTCGTTGCCGATATAGCCCCGTTCAAAGTCGACTTGCTTGCCATTTCTTTTGAAGGCGCTGTCCTGCACGACGTCCGTCGGGTTAATAGGCAGGTTCGTGGCAATGTGGGTGCCATCAAAGTCGACCAGCTTCGTAATGGCGTGGCCGCTGTCAAGCACCCAGTCAATCTTGTGCTCCATGCCCTCGCCACGGCCGTGACGTGGGTCGTCGTCCGGGTTGATATAAAAGACGGGCTGCTCATTTTCTTCACCAGCTTCGCGGAAGCGGCTATAGCTGCGCTCGCACGACCCGTAGACTTTCTTTTCCATTGTGGCCAGAAACACGTCGACGTGCAGGTCAGCAGTGGCGGCACGGATAGCTTGCGCAACCTGCAGGTCGCGGCCGCGCAGAGCATCCTGACAGATGGCGTCCTCAGAGTAGCTGTGGTCCATGGCGTAGATCATGCAGTGCATGGGCTTGTCCATGTCTTCGAGGTTGCCCTGCTTGATGGCCGCTGTATTGGATGCTCTGAACCGGTTAGTGCCCAGCGTCCGCAGGGCTGTCTCGTCAACTCCTCGAAGGTCCTGCGCTCGCTGGAGCTGTGTGTCGTATTCTTCGGCCTTTGCCTCCAGTTCCGCAATGCTCTGAATGAGTTCAGATCTCTTGGATGCAAAGAGACGGCTCCGCAGAGCCATGGCACGCAGCCATTCTTGCAAGGCCGAAACAAGGCGTCGAGTATCCTCCTCGCGCTGCGATGAGTTTGTCAACAAGGCTGCTGGCGGGGGTAGGGGAACGTCCATGTCGAGGGCCAGGTTGTATGTGATGACCCACCGGTACCCAGACGTGACAGGATTAACTTCATGCATGACATCCGAGTACCAACACATGAAGCCGACCTGGCTGTGCTGATGGCGGCCACCCGTCTTGAAGACCTTGGCCTCGTCCCGGTGCGTGACGAGAACCTCGCCGCCTGTATGTGCCGACGGAAGGACAACGACCAGCGTGCCAAACATGTTGGGGATCTTGGGGGAGCTGCACACAATCTGTTAGAGTAGGATCTTTTTCCTTTTACAACAAAGGCAAAGGCACAAAAAAAATCAAAGAAACCTACTCGGTGTGTGCTTTGAAGAGAGCACCCGGCTGGTAGAGCAACATCTTATAGGGTTCCACGCGGACGGCAGCCGCGCCCCGTGCGATTCCCAACGACTCGGCAACAAACTGCTGGGCCGTCGACTGCAGTGCCGACCAGCTGATGGCGCCAGTGGCAATGTCGTCGCTCATGGTGAATTGGTTGGTGTTGAGCTCATACGTGTTCCGCACCGACGTGTTGACAACGGTCCGCTCGCCCTGGCCATGGGGCGACAGCCGAGCACGGGCAATGATGGCTCGTGCCTGGGCCTCCTCGAGGGGGAAGCGGATGGGGCCGACACCGTTGACCGAGATGTTGCTGTTGTTGCTGTTGAGCGGGGATGTAAATGCCAGTGTCTGTGTGCTCTTTGGTAGAGTCCGGATCGATCGCATGCTGAAAGCGGCAAAACTACCCGGCGACCGAATCTCGTCGAGACTGCTGCAGACCTCCGTTGTCGACTCCGTCCATTCGGAAAAGTCGTTGAAGTTCGGCGCAGACTCACTATGCATGTCGTCCTCCGAGTCCGACATGTTTGCGGTTGTCGAAGAGGCGAAGAGGTGGTGGTGATATGGTGGTACGTGATGCCACCGCTCTTTGATGTGGCAGGTCGGGGTCAAAGGGGGGGAGACGTCGTCGAGTCTGCTGCAAGAAACAGGAAGAGGAAAGTGTAGGAATGCTCTTGCCCAAATTGCCATGCTCTCACAAGTACGTCGTATTCTGCATCTGGTGAAGAGAGTGGGGCCAAGACCGTTTGCGCGGAAAGAGCTCTCGGTGCACTAAACGCGTCCAACGCGTCCGAGTGTCAACACGCTAAAACCAATTAATGGCAGAGAAGGAACGGCCCCTAGCGCTAACCACTAACACCGTTTCTTCACCAGCTGCCAGTTCCCCGGAGTCGGGAAATTTAGCGTCACATTGACCGACACGTCCAGTTGCACCTTCTGCGCACAGCTGTCAATACGCGAGCTTTTTTTCACTTGGGCAACAGCATTCTCCGTTTGCACCTGGGTCGCAGTTGCAGTTTTCCCCCTTTTGTATTGTCGTGCGCCTTCCCACGTGTTACGCACGTGTTTCCCGAAACATTTGCCCCATTTTTCAACGCTCAAAAGGGAGAAACTGGAGACATCGTCAACTTTGCCAACTTAGCCAACATTCCTCAAACAACACCCGTCACCCTCGACCATCTACAAAGTACATATATACCCGGCCACCAACCACGACGTCGACCCCCATGGCACCAGGACAAGTGATCCCCAGCGTCGAAGTCTATGGCGGTGACAACGACATCAAGCCTCTCATCGCGCCATGGGCTGAAACAAGGGTAGAAGTCAAAGAAACCCTCGACAGCGCAAAGGTGCCCGGCGGCCATGGCTCTCCCGAAAAGCTTCGAGCTGCCCTGCGCCACTGGTTGGCAAGGCAGCCATCGATGCCACGATTCCGGCCAATGCGACAAGTTTAGAGAAGCGTGCGATTGAGGACTCTGCAAGGGATACGCTGCGGGCAGCAGAGGAAGACACCAGAGCAAAACACATGCAGCTGAGATTGCCTCAACCGGAAACACGCCTTTTCTACAAGCTGGACCACATCTACGCTAGAGCCGAGTTGTCCCTGGGCAGCCTAAAGGACACTGACAAGGTGCTTGTCGACACGCTTTGCGATGCCGCCGCTGACTTGCCCATGGACATCTACCGTTGCATTCTGGACAAGATGCAAAACGGCTACATCAAGGAGGAGTACAGCCCTCGGCCCAACAAGCGTGCCAAGCACGAACTGCGAAACACCACCTGGACGCTCTACGCCATCCAAAAGATGGTCGACCTGGACGGCACACATGTCGGCGAGCTCATCCCCATCCGACACGAGCAAATCCTGACGGACAACTGCTTCAGCGGTGTGGATGGCGAGGAACTGTATGTTGAAAAAAAGCTCTGCACCTGCGAGATACTGCAATTCACACTGTCATACCATCCATCCATGCGAAAGACTTTCCAATCTAACCACCTTCATTTGTGACAGGGCATCTCAAAGGCAACCCATACCTTGTCGATCGACCTGAGCGTGCTCGACTAACCGTAAAGTATATTTTTATCGATTCGATTATAATACTTGTGTACAATTTTTTTTTTTTTTCATTTTTCACTTTTTGGATAAGCTCATGCTTTTTGTCAACTCACGTTTAAAACAGGACAACTTGCCGGCGGATGGCCTGGCCTTGGTGCATGGCCTCGACCATGGCAGGCAGATCCTCGAGCTTGCGGAAGTCGACGGCCGGCTGGATGCGGTGCTGCGCGGCAAAAGCCAGAACGGGCGGCATGCGGCGGGCAATGCCCGTGTTGTCGGCCTTGAGACGGTAGCGGCCCGTGCACAGGTCCATGGTGGTCACGGGCAGCGGCTTGTCCGTGATACCAATAACCATCAGCACACCTCCGGGGCGCAGCAACTTAATGGCCGTCTCGTAGGCGGCCGTAGCTGCCGAGAACACCGACGTGGCGTGCGCGCCCTTGACGGTAATCTTTTTGATGGCCTCCTCGACATCGAGCGTCGTCCGCGAGTTGATGACCGCATCCGCACCCAGTGCCGTCACGGCCGCCAGCACATCGTCGTTGATGTCCACACCAACCACCTTGTAGCCCATGGCCTTGGCAAACTGCGTCGCATACTGGCCCAGACCGCCGCAACCGACAATCGCCAGCCACTCGCCAGGCTTCAGCTCGCAGCCTGTGACGGCATGGAACGCTGTAACGCCCGCACAGAACAGCGGCGCCGCCCGCTCCATGTCCAGCTCGGGCGGGATCTTGGCACAGTTCTGCCAGCTTACGACAACGTACTCGGCAAAGAAGCCGTCGGCGGTCCAGCCCTGCAGCTTGGTCGTGCCCTGCTCACACCGCAAATTGTGGACGGAGCAGGCGTCACAACTGAAACAGGCGTCCAAGAACGGCAGGAACCCGACAGCGTCGCCCACAACAAATCCCTTGTTCTCAGCAGACGGGTGGATCTTCTCGACGAAACCAATGCCTTCGTGGCCCATGGTGGTCGGTGTATCCGGACGGCCCTCGGGCATCAGGTCGGAGTGGCACAGCGAGGCAGAGTGCATTTTGACGAGGAACTGGCCCTCGGCGGGCTCGGGGATGGGCACATTGTTGAGCTCGATGGACTTTGTAGCCTGTGAAAGAGGAGAGTGTGTTAGTTACGGTCTACGTGTGTTCTGGCCGTGTTCTGGCCGTATTCTGGCCGTGTTCTCTGGCCGTGTTCTGTTCCGACATACCCCGTTCCACTGTCCTGCCTTCATGGTGTCGTTTGTGGGATTGTGAGTCTGAAGAGGTGGTGATGTGGTCGTGAGATGCAAACAGGGTCTGGTCAACAAGACGGAGGTGGCAGTGACTTCTTCTTATTTAAAAGGATCTACTGTACAAACGTAATACTCGCTACGGAGTACGCATTCCCCCCCTTGTCCTTATATCGTTGTATCTCGGGTCTTCTTGAACCGCTCCCAAGACATGTTGAAGGCAACAGGAAGAGGGGGGCGTGCGGCGTGTGAAGATGCGGGGATGCTGAAGATGCGGGGATGCGAGGACCGGACGACGATGCGACAAAAGGCTTGGGGTTGGCTCGGGAAGGAAGCTAGACGAGTCAGTCCACGAGTCATCGCGCCCGCACAATGAATCAGACCTGGGGTGGGGGAGACAGTAGAGCTCGGACTTTGTCACTTTGGATACTCCGATGACAGTGGGATGTTTCAACAGCGTTTCTTGTACAGCAAGTAGTTGCTTCTATTTATGTCAAGCCCATTTTAAATTCATTTCCCTCTCTGTTCGTCAAGAGAAAAGCAAACAATTGCTGGTAAAGTATAGATGAAAGTGTACTTTACATTTCTCGTTTAAATTTCATCTGTTCTGAGAGACGAAAGAGAAATGGTATCCGTTCAGCATGTGTTCCGTGAAAAACGGGTGATGGTTTTTTTTTTTTTCCTCCTCCTGCTTTCTTTTCTCTTCTTTATTTTTCTTTGGGGTTCCTTTTGGGGTTCTTCATATCATTGACATCCTCCCCATCCCGCGCGACGCCTGAATTGACAAGAAACAAAAGCATATCAGACCGCCAATGGAAACTTTCGACGTAATTGACACGGAGTTTTATGGAGTTACCGAACAGCGGATTGGGTCTCATTTCAGCCTCCCATTTGTCCTTTTGCTGACG
This sequence comes from Sporothrix euskadiensis, assembly GCA_019925375.1. NCBI lineage: Eukaryota > Fungi > Ascomycota > Sordariomycetes > Ophiostomatales > Ophiostomataceae > Sporothrix > Sporothrix euskadiensis. The sequence continues at coordinate 251,783 of JADHKQ010000019.1, read as the reverse complement.
GATGGCAACTGCCGTTGAATGATTGCACAGACAAAAGCTTATTTCTACCGACATTCATAGACAGGCCGCCTTCTTCTTTCCCATTTCAGTTCCTTCAGTTATCAGTCTGCATCATACCCAATTTCAGTAGCCTTTATCGTCAGTTCTCAGCCTCGGTTTCCCGACATGGAAAGTGCGACCAACAGCATCCCGGTGCGGTGTTTCCATCTTCGACATGAGCACTCGGAGCACGGGAAAGAACGTTTGTGGTGGTGAGCTGACCGAAGAGGAAGGTGCATCTGTGCCGCTCTTGCCGCCCTTGTCAACATGGCAACACACGTCGAAAAGGAGAAAGGGGGAAAGGGGGAAAGGGGGAAAAGGGGTTGACCACAAACTCAACTCCGGCCACAAAGCTTGTCCAGAACATCACCAGTCTGAGAGACGCCCATACCTCGTCACCACCAACACACATTATTTCATTATCATTTTAATCACATTGCTGGCTGCCATCCTACGCCTCGACAAAGATGCCGAGAAGAAAATTTGTCCCGCTCGCCTAGGAAGGCGAGCAATGCCCTTCCACTGATACGAGGCGCGATCGAGGTGCAGCTCCCGGAAACGGGATGAATCGCCGTGGTGCTGGGCGCTGTGTGCCTTCATCCAGCGACAGGGGCAGTGCGGCAAGGCCTCCACCGGTAGCAACCAGAGCTCTTCCCAAAGACATCCCGGCGAAACCTCCGACTCTAGCCACGCCAGGCCAGTCTCCTCGACGATCTCCTCGCCTGTCGCCTCGACTCAGGCCCCAGCTGCAATTTCAAACACCACCAGTGACACCAGCACCACGAACAACGCCAGCGCCAGCTGCATCGCCACGACGCTCACCAAGACTGGCAGCCAGAAGTGCACTCGGAGGGTCACCCTGCCGTGTACTGAAAATCACGACCACAGCCTGCCGTCGAGCCGGCAGCCGGGCCGGCAGCCGGGCCAGTAGCCCAGCTCGTAGCCCAACCCGCGGTGGAACAAGTTCACGCTCACACTCACCTGCCATAAACACTGTTTCTACCAAACGGTCTCCAAGCATACAGGCTCTCTCCAGAATGTTTGCGCCGATGGACTTATGTCAGGAGACGGAGGGCCAAGCCGGGCCAATGGACAAGATGGAGGTGGACCTGCCGACTGGGGACAGCAGCAGCAGCAGCAGTAGTGGCAGCACAGCGGCAATGCTACGACGCAGCAGCCGTCATCGTCGCATCAGCAAGGCCGCCGGAAAGGAGCCGATGCAAGGATTGCAGGTGGAGGGCAGCACGTTTGACAAGTCAGCCCGTAGCAAGAGACAGCTCACCGTCCAATACCTGTACCGCGTCATCTACAGCGGATCTTTGCTACTGAGAAGGTGGGGCACTTTGTGCCCGAATCCCGTCACCAACGTGGCCATCATGTCGGTCGCCGCAAGCCTCGGGCAGCACTATGCAATTCTCACGCCCGCCAGCATCTTGTCTCTCCTACGTCATCACAATGCGGGCAGTACACGACAACGACGGACGCCGCCGTACTCGCCATGCATCTCGCTCTTCAGCTCGCGCGCCGCCGCCGAGCGGTTTGCCAACGAGCTGTGCAACCGGCGATACCGGGGCGTGACGATTGTGAAAATTAGCACACAGCAGTTTGTGCCGGGAGTCGCCCGAGTGTGGTCGCAGCCTCCTGCGCCTGTGATGCAGGCCAGGCTACCGCGGCCTGTTCATCCGATACGTGTGTACGCAGGGAATGCGGATCGCTTTGCGTTGTTGAGACGGCGTGCAGACATGTACGTTGCTATCCAAGAACTGGCTACGGCGGTGGGTATACCTCCATGCGACAACATTCGGCACCTCTGGCTCGCCATCAACTTTATTGACTATGGCAACGTCGTCGAAGTGGAGGAGCAAAATTAATGAGGCTGCATGAGGCTGCATGTGCCTGCACGTGCATCTCTTTCGTCGTATCTTTTGTTTGTTTGTTTTGTATTGTATTCATTGTTTGATTCGTTAGTCTTTACATGTATCCTATTCCATCCCCTGTCCCATGTCGTGCCATGTCCCACATTTCAAACTCAAATCTTGCTGCTGCTGCTGCCATGGATTCATGCGGCCCGCTGGCTGGCCAGACGCTTCTTGGTGCTCTCCGTCACAGCCTCCTCGTTGAAGATACCCGTCACGCTCGGGTGCGCGGCCACCGCCAGCGCCCAGGCCCAGAACGCCGGTGCCTGGGCAGCCGCCAACGTGGGCACATTGGTCGGGTACACGCCCGTCTTGGTCAGGCGCACCAGCCGCAGCACAAAGGAGCCCGTCAGCACCTCGGCCAGCGTCAGCTTCTCGCTGCCACCAAAGAAGGGTTTGGCCGACGATGTTGATCCAGCCAGCAGCGGCTCCAGCTCCTTGACGGCGGCAGCCACAACGGCCTCGCCAACGGCCTGCTGGTCCGCCTCCGTCTTGGCCTGGCCCAGCTTGAACACGTGCGATTGCACCTTGCTAAAGTAGGTGTCCACAAAGAAAGCGATTCGGGCGCGGGCCAGGGGACCACCGGCCGCGTTGGAGACGGGGACCAGCGCAGCCTTTTCCGGGTAGAGGTCGGCCAGGAACTGGGAGACAATGGCCGACTCTGTCACAATCTCGTCGCCGTACTTGAGCGACGGCACTAGGCCACGGGGGTTGACCTCGAGGTACCAGGGGTCGCGAGGCCGGTCGAGGTCGATGATGACTTCCTCAAAGGGGACGCCGAGCTCAGCGAGAGCAATGTGGGCGCGGTGGGCCCAGGGGCAGCGGTGGTTGGTGTAGAGGGTGATCTTGTCGGCCATGGTGAAGGTTGGTGTTGTGTTGTGTGGGTGTGTGGTGATAAAGGTATGAGTGAAGACTATTGATTCTTTTTGGAGGGGGGGAGGGGGGAAGAGAGCTTTATCTGGATTGACGTCAGGGGGGAAGGAGACAAGCTTCCTGGGGGAATACCTTGCATATATACACGTCGCGACCAAGTGGAAAGAGCGAACATTAAAAGGGAGGGGCAACAGGGAAACAGTACGCGACAGAGCTTCGAGCTACCCACACACTTCTTGCGCCTCTTGCCCCGTGTGGTGTGGATGGTGTACGTTAGTTCGGGTTCGCTCTTGCCCGCCGTGGTATGTTGGTGTTGGTGTTGGTGCTGCTGCTGGTGTTGGGTGGCCCTCGAAATTCGTCATTGCTAGCTTTACGTCGCGGGGAAAAGAGAAGGCGCCATCGCACGGCATTGTTCTTTTTGGTCGTACCTTCCACTGTACGTCGTACCTTCCATTATTACAAACCAGGTACGGAGTACTCCATACACCAAGGCAAGCGCAACCGAGATGCACCTCACAAACGCAGGCATGACACTATCTCGGAACCGTGGCCGGCAAGAGCTTTGCGTGGGAGGAGACTGTGTTTGGTGGTGCTTCCCCACTTACACCATCGATTGCGAAATCCTTCCCCGTGCGAGAACTGCCAGAATGTGCAACGGCCTGTCTCACGCAAAGTTGCCTGATTGATAAGCAGTCGAGGAGAGTGTGCGACCATCTCCAAATCCCAGGGTTTTGATTGACTGTTGGCAGACTGGCAGAATGCCGGAAGAACGGCGGACAATCACCTGGAAAGCATATGTTCTGTTCTTCTTGTCAAAATTGAATTGAAAGACGCAATTTGCGATTTGCGATTTGCAATTTGCGATTTGGTGCCCAGGTACGAGGGTACCTCACAAATGAAGAGAAGGCTTGGGATGGAGCAAAGTGGAACAAGAAACAGGAACAGGAATACGAGCAGTTTGTGTGTGCCTGTCAGCCTGTCAGTTTTGTCGGAAACAGCTTTCCCCTCTTTTTCTGTTCCTTTCCGTTTTCCGTCTCCTCTGTCCTTGCGATTCCTTTTCTTATCAACGGGCCATCCCGAAATTCGGCCTGCATTATTAATGCGCCAGTTCGGAGGAAGTATTGGGGGATTAGGGACACAAGAGAGGAAAGGCTCAAGTCAATGGAAATCAATGTATTAGTCCGTACGTCGTAGATTGGCAAATGTTTGTCCTTGCCCTCCTGGTTGTGTCTCGTATTTATTTTCTTATTCAATTTAGTCCTTACCTGTGCGGCTTTTTACAGCGTTTTCCTTCTCTTCTGCTTTGTGCTGCCACTTTGGAGCTCTTTTCTCCTTACCTCTTACATTAGCACCCGTCGGGTTGCTCCTCCCGTCGGGGACGGCGGATGTCAGGTTCCTGGAATGAAGAGGCTCTGGAGACTCTTTGCAAATTGCTCTAATAAGTTTAGTGTTATTGGTGGATTGGCGACTGGAAAAGTGTCTATATTTTTTGTGCAGTTATGCGACTGGAAGCTTCTGGTAGTTGGCAGTTCGCGGAGATAAAATCCTGGGATAAGAAGCTGCAGCTGGGCAACGATAAGTGAAGACTTGAATGGAGAGGAGAGTAGATAAGTAGGCGAGCTCTGCCGAGCCGAGCAAAGCAAAGCATTGAAACAGCTGCCATCTCCTGCCCTCTCCCGCCGAATGGTGTACGGAGTACCGACTCTTCAATTATCCTGCCTCTGCCGTCTTCCCCGCCCTTGACTGTCGTCGCCGCTGAAGTGTTGTTCGAACACACGGCATGGAATACGAACAAGAGGCAACGATTATCGTAAAGCCAAACCCATGGGACGATGCCCCAAAATGGCGGGCCAAACTCGATTCGCTTGCCGAAATGACTGCCGTTCTGTCCTCAAAATGTGAGGAAAGCCCACCGGCTCACGGGAACGAGTAGGAAGTCGATATGCCGTCAGTGCCGGCACTCCTGACGCAGTCAGAAGCTTGTTTTTGGAAGGCGGTGCGACATATTCAAACGATCATCACGACGACGGCATCAACAGCGACGGCAGCAACTGATTGAGACAAAAGAAATATTGATTTTTGTTGAAGAACAGGGAGAGTTATTCAAATGCAAAGTTTGACAAAAAACAGCAAAAGATATGATGAAACAGGGAATATCGAAAAGACAAAGGTAAATGCAAAAACATATTAAACCAAGTAAGCTTTTCCAAAACAAAACAGAGCAAACAAAAATATCCAACAAGATGACAAAAGAAAAATGGATCAAAAAAGTGAGTGTCGGTGGTTTCTTTCCAGCCTCCTTCGCAGACTTCTTCTTCTCCACGTTATTTTTTTTTGTCACACCCCGCCTAGTGTACAGCTGGTATCAAGACCAGCAAAAGGAGCACCGCTGCCCACCGACCCCGGTGCACCGGGTTCCCGGGGTGTAGTAGGAACGGAGCCCAATCCATCACCGCCAAACTTGCGCAAAGACTGAGCGAGACCAGCACGCGGTCGAGAGGTGTATCGAGTTTTGAGTCAACCACCAACTGCTTTGCAATTGACACGACGGCCAATGCATCTTCGTTGAGCTTCGACATGGGCTCTTCCACCTCGTCCACGTCTGGTTCCACCTGCTCTTGCAAGAGTGGCTCCTCACCCAACGACTTGGACTCCAAGAACGGCTGCTTCTCAAAGGACTCGACGTCAAACGGCGCAAGTTCAAACAGCGGCTGTATCTGCCGCTGTGCAAAGCTGCCGTCGTCAACCAATGTCAAGTCGGCCTCTGAGAAATCAACCGAAATGCCGTCGTCCACGCCGCCCGTCTCATCTCTGTCATCTCCACCATCCTCTTCGTCAGTCGCCAGCTCCGTGGCAACATCAACGTCCCCTTCGCTTTGTTCGCTTCCGTGTAACACCTTCTGTCCGGGCTCAGAGCCTTCGCGTGCTCGCTCCCGCTCGCGGTGGTCAAAGACGATGACAGTAATGCCGTCTTCGATGGCATTCTTGCCAACGCCCTGTCCACCACCCTCATTCTCTCGCCCTCTAATATAGGTTGTAGCCCAGGTCGCTTTTCAGCGCCAGACCGGCCACGCCCGCCCGCAGGTTGTCAAGCTGCGGCGTCAGCAGCAGCTGGTTGTTGGTGCGGTTGTTGCGTGTGGCGTCGCCAATCCGGAACGCCGTGCGCCAGACCTGGGTCTGCACGTCGTGCGCAGCGCGACTGATGGCGGCAATCGAGACGCCGGCGTAGGGTGCGGCCGGGCGGGGCCAGAGCAGCTTGTTGCGGTGCAGCGTGCGCAGCAGGGCGCCCAGCAGGAAAGTGTCCGAGTTGGTGACCTCGCCCTCGGTCGTAATTTCCTCCTCTTCGCTGACACTACCGTGGACAAGCTTGTCGACGGCCGTCTCCAGGATGTCCAGGGCCTGGGCAATCACCTCCTGGCGCTGGGCGTCGATGTCGTGGGCAATCTTGGCGCGCAGCGGCAGGTTAGGCAGCGAAGGCAGCGGGCCCGTCAGCTGGGTGGCAGCAATCTTGGTGGCCTCCTTGAAAATGACATCGCGCTGGAAGACGTAGGCAATGTAGATCCACAGCACCAAATCGCGGCGGCTGTCCTTGTTGGAGGACACGCCCTTGCGGTACAGCTCGTCGACCCAGCGGTCAGCATAAATCTCAACGGCGTCCTGCAGCTTGAACTTGTCGACAACCACGGCAATGCGCGCCAGCGCTTCGAGAGAAACCGTCTTGGGCACACGGTCCTTGCCGCCGCGGCCGTGCACAATGTTGAGCACCGTCGTCGTGGCGTCGGCGTCGAGGCCGTCGAGCACAATGTGGATGCGGCCGTCGGTCTCGTCGACAACCGAAGAAGGGCTGGTGGGCGCGGCCTGCTTGCGCCAGAGCGAGTTGGGGCTGGCCGGGGGCGTCGTGGTGCCGTTGTGCAGCTTGCCGCTGGCGCCCTTGGTGGTGCCGTTGCTGTAGCCGTTGCTGTAGCCGTTGGAGGCAGAGTGCACAACAGCAGCCGCGGCGGCCTTTTGGGCTAGAATGTCGCGAAAGCGCGACGAGGCAAGGCTCAGGTGCTTGGACGAGACCTTGATGCGCACATCAGCGGGCGCCTGCTGGCCGTTGGAGTGGCCGTTGGTCTTCGGAGTAGTAGTGCCGTTGCTGTCGTGCTCGGGCCACGGCGCAAAGGACTCGGCCAGCGGGCGCACAACGACGAGCGTGTCGGCCTCGGGGTCGATCTCGTAGATTTTCGACATGTTGAAGGTGTAGTGTAAGGGCATGGAAGGCCAATAAGGCTAAAGACGAAAAAGAACCACCAAAAAGGTACCAAAAGTAAGTAATGTGCAAGACAAGAAACACGGGAAGACGGAAGCAAGGGGTAGAGGGAGGAGAGAAGATGGAGAGAAAAAGGGTGGAAAGGGCCAAAGGGTAAAAAGGTAAAAAGGGTATCAAAGAAACACACTGGGCGCGAGCCGCACAACGCAAGCAAAAAAGTTGCTGTAGGTGCAGGAAAAAGAAGACAAAAGTACAGAGTACGGAGTACGTCGTTTGTCTCTTTGGTCGGAGAAAAAGAGAGACGTAAAAAAAAAAATTAGAGCGAAAAGGAACTGGAGCTGGGTCGAAAACAGATATTCGGGGTAAGACGCAAGATGTGAGATGTATGACAGGACTGCAGGACAATGTAACAATCTGGGACTGAGACTTGGGGGAAAAAAAACAAGACGCGAGCTTCGCGCAAGAGAAAGAAAGGACGGGAAAATTCTGCCAGAACGAAGAGCTCTCCACGCCCAGACCCTGCAGGTCTCATCTCGTCTTCTCCGCCTTTGCGACTCTTTTTTTCCTTTTTCTTTTGATTTTCCCTTTTTTTTTTTTTTTTTTTGGATTTATTCCCCGTAGCTTTGCGCAATTGACCCGGCGCAAAGAAATAGAGCTGCTTCTGCCCCAGTCTCTGTCCAGCCGTCCCAATTCTACACAGTAGAGGAAGAGTCTGGCGATGAGCAATAAAACGACTGTACGCTCCGTATTTTGAGAGGCATTGGTGGAGGCACGAAGGCACCGACGACCGGCCGCCCGCTCGTCCCAAACCAAAAAGAGAATAAACGACAAGAGGAGTAGCTCAAAGAGCCAATAAGGCGCTGGAAAGGAGGCTCCACGGCGAGTTTGCAAGGATTGGAAAAGCGCTTGCAATGGTTTGCAATTCGGCCCAGGACGGTCAGACGGTCCAGGGCGGCATGAGCCATTCCAAAGCCCGTCAAAAGACGAGGAATTTTTTTTGATAAAAGGCCGCGAGAAGTCTGGGGTTTTAATGGTGTGCGTCGCTAGTCAATCACGCCATCGGTGCTGTTGCATAAGGTCGTTGCCGAATTCGGATAGCCAGCCGCGCGAGTCCCTTGAGAATTCAGAACACTCCTTTAAATTGGGGGCCCAGCGGGAAGAAGATTGATTGAGCAAACTTTGTGAATGAAACCATAAACTTGTTCGAGATTTGATACGACTTGACCTCCTCTGGTGAAAGACTGACGGAAAGCATTTCTGTAGATGCGTGTTGTGGTCTCCTGCTCAAGTTTGATAATTAGACTCATGGACGTGAGTTGCGATTAGAGCTTTGGCCTAATGTTCGTCTGAGCGGCCTCGTGAACACTTTTCCCGGCAGCGGTGCTCGGTGTCGGGTCACCTCATAGCTCATGTGGATCTCGTGCAGGATTTGACCGGGGTATGCCCACTAACACCACCGCCACCACTGACACTCACTGACGCTCACTGACACGCACTGACACGCACTTTGCAAGATGCAACGACTCCACAAGGTGACGGCAATGCAAAACAAGATGACGCTTTATTCTTTCAGTCTCTCTGTTTGTGCACTTTCATCACCCGCCAGGTATTGCTTCATGCTGTCGATGAAGCTGGCGACGCCACGCACCCGGCACTCCTTGTAGATGCTCGCCATGTACCTGGACTCGGCGGGCGACAGCGGAAACTGGCCGGTGTGATCGTTGCCGCCGACGCCGACGCCTTCAATCTCAAACCTGGACGGAACAGTTCCCAGGACCACGCGCAGTGGGAAGAGGCCGACGTTGATGCCGTACCAGCCGCCGGTGGTCGCGGCCTTGGTGTGTGGCGAAAATAGGACATTCGCCAGGATCCGGAGCATGTTGAAGCGGTTGGTGCGCACGTTGAGAAGGGCTGGAGGGCTATCGACGTCCTCGTCGAAGAAGTCTGCATAGCTTTTGGCGTAGAGCAGACAAGTCGCCCAGAACAGCGTCGCTGCATGCGCCTTGGCCACGTCGAGACCGGGCGACGAAGACGTGTCAGAAGTGTCAGTCCCAGACTCGGGGGCCCTCTTTCTCTTGTTCGATGCCCTCGTCCTTTGGCTTACAGAGAGCCCCTCCAGTCCAAGTCCCGGTACAACATCGTCAAACCAACTCTGCAATTCGGCGAGCAGCGAATTGAAGCGAGATTGCAGCACAGTCTTCGACACGCATGCACTGTCGGAGTCCATGGCACGCTTGTCTGCAATGAGTGCGGGCAGTAGCCCGACGAGGTCGACGAGACGGTCCATTGGGGTCTTGGGAACGACTGCCCATGGCACTTCCATCCACTTGGCGTCACTCAACAATTCTAGCCGAGTCATGGAGATGAGGCTTGGTAAAAACAGGTGGAGGCGGGAATCAACAAAGATTTGATGGGCATTGCCGTCCTGGTATGCGTCCGGCTCCTTGGACGACAGCATGGCTCTCTCGCCGGCATTGAGACTGATCCAGGACTGGCTCTGCACGGTCGGGGTCTGGTGGCCCATGTCAAAGAGGAGTGTGAACATGGTAAGAAGTCGTGATGCGACAAGGAGCACGAGCTTCTCCTGGTCCGTGTGAGTGGGTGCTTCGGACAGCGGCCCTGACGGCAACAGCGACAGGATTTTCCGCATCCGCTGCAGTGAGAGCCCGTATGTAGCGTAGCCGGTCTCGACCATTTGCTTGTCTTGATGCTGGTTGCCAGCCATACATAGGCTGTTGGCAATGATGGCCAAGCGAACGAGGCTGATGCCGTTTGTCGAGTCATCCCAGCCAGCAGGATCACGGCACATGGCGTGTGCAATTCGCGTCCAGCCGCAAGTTGTGTAGCCGCAGGCCTCGTCAGAGAACTGTTCGCCATTGGGCAGGTAGGCTCGCCAGAAGAGGCCAATGTAGTGCTCTTGCTTGGAGAGGTTGTTGATCAATTGACTCAAGACCGAGCCGTCCTCGAATATCAATCGTTGTTCCGTCTTATCATGATTCTTGTCGGCCATCGTCTGGACAAAGGTCACAGCCCGGCCGACGCCCGTGCACACTCGATTTGTTTCTCTGCATTGCGAGCAGGACGGTAACGCAAAGTCACACTGGAAAAGAAGGCGCAAAGTCAGTAAAAGCCAGTAAGTGTGCCCACTGTCGGGAGAAGTTCCTCCACTTTGTCAGCCAGCGTTGACTTACACGAAGCCGACCAAGTGTGCATGGACGACATTTCTGGGGCTGTCCATGTGGGCTGGCCATAAGGACGACAAGGACGACAAGGGCAACAAATCGGGCCAGAGAAAAGATAGCGCAAAGGAAAAAGAGGAACAAGGCAAAATGGCAAGGCTAGATAGTTGATACGTGTTGCTGGCTGTTTTCCTGCTCTCCGAACGAGATGCTCTGCAAAGTGGTCGAAGACGTGTGCGCCAACAGGATTTCGTCATAAACTGGCCGTGGGTGGCTCGCATTCGTGTTGTGTCGTGGGGTAAGTTTGAATGCGAAAACGAGGTGCTAGATGCGAGATCGAGACCAGGAAGACAAAATTTGTCAAAACAGAAGAGACCGACTGCGCTTTCCTCCCTTTCCGTGTTTGTTGATGTCAAAAGGCAAGAGCGAAAGACATCAGCCTGCCTCCTGCCCTACAAGGCAGGAGCTGCAAGAGGAAGGCGCGTAACCTAAATGGGCAGGCACTCGGACCATATATGAGAGCTGTGGGTCCAATCATCCCGTAGCTCCTGCCGGCATCTGTATGCGTAGTTCGTACATAGCTTCTCAGCACTAACACGGCTGTGCTACAGCAATGAGCCTGTTTCCACTTGCCGTCAGCAAACTACAAAAATACGTTCGTACACATCCACCAATGTCAACCGGTGTTGGCCGACACTGGCCACGTTCGTACGACGAAACGAGGAGAAAGGGGCAGACACAAAAGAGCTGGCCTGCAGACGACCATGACTGTGTCCCAAGAAAGTGTGCTGCAGATCCGCTAACCGGCCTGCCGGCGTCGAGTCATGGCTGGACAACGCCTTTCCCGGTTTTACGCCATTCATCTTGTCGTCCTCGAAAAAGCTTCTCGATTTGCCCGGAATGTCCTGTTTAGGAAGACACTCGGACCACATGAGTGCAAGAGTGGAAGTGGGAAGCTTATTTCAAGTTTGACCGGACCGTTGAAAAGGACGGCTACGGCGTTGGTTTTGGACGATCGACTGACAGAAGTGACCAAGAAGAAGCTTACTTCTTCTCTCTCCTTCTGCTGCATTGCCGTTCATCAGCCTTGTTCATTGTCCGAAAGTTCCACAGAGACTCTTTCTCTCGGTGAGACCGCAATACCATGGCTGTGCTTGAACGATGACGAGAACGACGAGAACGACGATGAGCTGTCGAGCTCTTTTCCTATTCTGGTCAGAAAGGGCGAGACGATGTCAAGTGGAATAGAAGACATCACCTTAATGAAGAGGTCAAGATGGATATAAAAACAGACCTTCTCTCGTCCTCAAACTCACATGTCATCATCCCCATCACAGTCCTCCTCTCTCCTCCATTTCTCAGCAACCTATCCAACACTTTTACCTTTAAAGCTCTACTCATTCCCAAAATGACAACCTCAAAGATTCTCACGAGTCTTCTTGTGGCTGCTCTGGCTGCCTCTGCTTCAGCAGCTGTCGTACCCAGAGACACAGCCGCCAACAGCACCTCCAACTCGACCCAGCTTCCCCTCAGCAGCGACGACTCTTTTTCGTACGAGCTGCTCCGCACAGCCAGTCTGTCCCGCTCGTTTGGTGCCGACACGGGCGAAGTCCTGCAAGCTGCCGGCAGTATTGTTCCCGGCGACCTCGAGAGCTTCTCGGGTGCCTTTAACAAGCTGGCCAACCGTGTTTACGCTCAGGCCCAGGCCGTCAATGCCACGCTGGACCCCCTGACAGCCCGCAACGCCTTTTTTCGGGCGTCGACCTATTTCCGGTCGGCCGACTTTTACCTCCACGGCAATGCCTCCGACCCCCGAATCACAGCCTTTTGGGCCAACCAGACGGCCGCTTTTGACAGTGCCATTGCTCTGCTGCCCATCCCCGGCGAGCGCATCACACTCCAAGCTGCGAGCGGCAACTTTTCCATTCCGTGCATTTATTATCGTGCCGAAGGTGCCAATGCCACGAGCCCGCGCCCTACAGTCCTTCTTGGCAATGGATACGATGGTGCCCAGGAGGAAATGCTGCACGCGACTGGCTTTGACGCTCTGGCTCGCGGCTACAATGTCATTACCTACGAAGGTCCCGGCCAGCCGACTGTTCGTCGTGAGCAGAACCTAGGCTTTATTACCGAGTGGGAGACGGTCGTCACGCCAGTTGTCGACTATTTGTTGTCGGGTGCCCGCCCGGAAGTGGACGGCAGCAAGTTAGGCTTGTTTGGCTACTCCATGGGCGGTTTCCTGGCTGTCCGTGCCGCCGCCTTTGAGCACCGTCTGGCGGCCGTGTTTGCCGTCGACGGATTGTACAGCGTCTTTGAGCCGTACATCAACTCTCTCACGGGCCAGGTCAAGGATCTCTGGGGCGCCGGCAACTACTCGGCCTTTGACGCCGAGGTTAGTTATTATTTAGACTCGGGAATGGCGCCCACTGAGACAGTCTGGGGTCTGCAGCAGGGCGTGTGGAGCTTTGACGTCGACACGGTCAGCGAGTTCTTGCGCAAGGCGGAACCTATGACGCTGGACGGTGGTCTCGCCGAACAGGTGACGTGCCCCGTATGGATTGGGGCGCCCTCCGAAGACATCTTCTTTCCCGGCCAGCCAGCAAAGGTGCGGGATGCCCTGCGGCCCGGCCTGGCGAGCTACAATTGGCTGACGGCAGCGGATGCCGCCCAGAACCACTGCCATGTGGGTGCCATGGACCATGTCAGCGGACTGATCTACGATTGGTTTGACAATGTGATTGCCAACCGCATCGACCGCCGTTAAGATCAGAGTTGAGATTGGAGTAGAGACGAGAGCAGAGTCCTGCATGTTGGCCAGGGGCTTTTTCTATTGTCTTTTAGCTCTTTTTTTTTTTTTTTCATCTTCTATTGTCTTCTAACTTGTGTTATTTTATTGCATTCCTAGAATATATTACCTTGAATTGTACTTGAAATTGGCTTTCATAGAAGTACTGTCTTGATACAGAAAATAAACCGAGTCCTACTTATACGTCATGTCGACTGAATTTGGTGAATTCCAGCAGAGAGCTTTAAGGAGACCAAAGGAAATCTATTAATATCTACAAGAAAACAGTCCAATTTGCCAATCCAACACGCGCCCCTCCGAAGACAATATGGACTAGACGACATGACGCGTGTTTCAAAAAGGTATTGTCGGCCGAGATGTCCTAGAAGTGCGTGTAAGTCCTAGAAAGGGGAAATGGCGGGTCTGCCAAGTCCTAAATGGTGGAGTCGGCGGTGCGGGAGTGGGATTTAAGCTCTAACCCCGAGTGACGTAAGCAGCAGCTGTTGCTGTCCGCCATCCGAACTACCAATTGCTTGGTCCAAAAAACTCTCCTGGAGCTGAAACCTGTCAGATCGGACGAAGGAAAAGGAAAAGGATGAGATAAGAAACAAAAGAGAAAACTGTTTCGCTGTCTCTTGTTTCACGAGCATAAATACCTAGTTGCTGCCTCGCCGGGAAACAAAGAATCGAGGCATCATCTTCTCTCCAAGCATCCAACTCAGCTCTCAATTCTGACATCTCCAATCAAATACCCCAGATACGTCGTACCCTTGACAGCATTTAGCTTTTGCTCTTTTCCTCCTCACAATGGCCCAAGAATTCAAATACACGCACGGCTATACTGAGCACACGCTCTCCACGCACTTGCGCCGCCGTGCCGATGACGATGCCGGCTTCCTTGTGCCTTACATCAAGCCCACCGACTACATCCTCGACGTCGGCTGTGGTCCTGGCACCATCACCACAGGCTTCTTGAAGTATGCCTCTGAAGGTGCCGTCGTTGGCATCGATCTCTCATCCGAGGTTCTGGTAAAGGCTCGTGAAGTCGCCACCGGCAACAACATTCCCCTCCACGCGGACAATGGCACAGTCGGCAAGCCCGGTGACGGCACCGTCTCGTTTCTCCAGGCCGACGTCCTCAAGGGCCTTCCCTTTCCCGACAACACGTTTGATGTCGTCTACTGCTCTCAGGTTTTAGGGCACTTGCCTCCGCCTGACCTGCCCGTCAAGGCCCTTGTCGAGATGCGCCGTGTCCTCAAGCCGGGCGGTGTTCTTGGCTCGCGCGACGGCTGCGACCAGCTCTTTTACCCCCGCGGGCTGGCCATTGACAAGTTGTGGGTGCCCTTCCAGCGCCGCGTCTTGTTGCAGAATGCACCCAAGGGATACGACAACTCTGGCGCCGTGACGCCGGCACTGTTCCGCGCAGCTGGCTTTGACTCGGACGGCGGCAAAGTCATTGTCGGTGCCGCTGCACGCGTCTTTTCGAGCCGTGAGCAGCGATCTCGTCTGGCCTGGCGGGCCAAGGGGCAATTGACGCCCGGTGGCCAGTTCTACCAGAATTGGTTGAATGCGGGCATTTCAGAGGCAGAAATTGCAGAGACGGTGCGGGCGGCCGAAGAGTGGGCAGAGACGGAGGATGCGTGGTTGCTGTCGGCCGAGGCGGAGACGCTTGGGTGGAAGTGAAGCCGAAATAGACGATAAACAAAATTGAGATGCCCTTGAACTGAAGCCTAGTCCTAGTTACAAAGTTGTCGTGCGATGGATGCCTGCCGTAAACGACCCAAAAAGGAAAGTGTCAACATCGCCAGAATGCGCCTTCCATAACAGCACCAAAAAAGGGGGCGCTCCTTCCTCATCACAACGCAAATACGGCTGCACCTTCCGTAAACATCAACAAAAGGACGCATATGCCCCTATCTCCCAGATCAGGCTACCCCTTTTCCAGATTATCACCGCTCGCCCCTTTTTTTGTCTTCATTTTTGTCATCATTTTTGTCATCTTCGCATCTCAACAACTGCGCTTCTGTCGTCAACCACCTATGTCAACAAACCCTCACTACAACCGGGACCTACTGCACCTGCACGGCCGCCAAGATGGCCATCTCAGACGAAGACCTACAATTCGTGGCAGACGGCATGTGGAAAGATGCTTTTCTGCCCGACCTTCCCGACATCTACGGCATCGATATTGATGAAGACGGTAAGCCGATTGAGCTGTCTGCGCCTGGCGACCGGCTGCTCGATCCCAATGACAATGGAGAGGGCACTTCGTCTTCCCGTCGGAAGACTTCAGCAGTCAAGCCCGCCAAAGGCAAGGGCAAGCAACCGGCCGTGTCCCTAATGAACGACCTTTACCTCTCGTCGCCAACCGAGGTCCGGACCAAGACGAATGGCAAGATGAGCAAGTCCATGAAGGGGGCGTTGCAGAACGAGTCCCAGCGGGGTAGACCGGCTGCTCCAGCCAAACCACACAAGCCGGTGAGTCCAACAGTCCCTTGCAAGCTTTTTTTTTCTCTTTTTTCCACCTCTGACGGGTCTAGAATTCCATGTTCCCTGAGCTGGAGACGGACAATGGCGACCCGTACGAGCTGCCCATCTCGCCCAAGTCCATGCACCGTCCGCAGACTGTCGTCGAGTTTGACAAGAAGAGCAGCCACAAGGGCACTTCTCCTGCCGCCGCTCCTCCTCCTCCTCCCAAGCCATCCAGCCCCTTTGAAAAGCTCATCCCATCATCCAAGAAGCCAGTCAAGAACCAGAAGCGCGTTGCCAAGCGGTCGTTCCTCGACCCTCCCTCCACACCGCTTGCATTAGAGGCCAAGGCGGCCAAAGTACAGATGCCGCCTCCTCCCAAGCCGGCTGCACCCAAGAAGGTGGCCAAGCCCAGAGAGACCAAGAAGAAGACTGTTTCTCGTCCCCCTCCTCCTGTCAAGGATGAGAAGATTGACGACGCGCCAGAGAATGAGTACCGCATCCCAGACGACGCGCCTCCTGTGGAAGACATTACCAAGAAGCTTCGCCCTCGTGGTGAGCGTGTGCCCATTCTCATCAGCTCCGACGCGGATAGCAGTGATGAAGAGGAGGAGGACTATGAGGAGGATTCTGCTTTTGTTCCGAGCACAAACATGACGTCCTACACTACGCCTGTGGCCCAAATGGATCCTCCTGATTCTGTTGCCAGGCCATCGGCTCCATCATCTCCCAAGCACGTCAAGCATGTCCTGCAAGACACGGCTACCCCGGCAGAGCGGGCAGCCATCGACAGAGACATTGACGAGTACATTCGGAGAAACTCTGCCACCTTTGGGGCTGCCACCAAAGCCAAGAAGGATGCGGCAGCGGGCGGTGAGGACTCAGCTCGGGGCAGACAAGCATCAAGCAGCGGACAGCCACTCGAAAAGCAAGGCACGCATCAAAAGCGCCAGAGATCGGCTGCTGCTGAACCCGCTCGTCGTCAAGAGTCAAAGAAGAAGAAGAAGACCGATTCTTTCAGCGCCGAGCCAGTTCGTGTGGAGTCCCAGGCACGCAAGGTCCTGCAGCAAATCGATGTGCCCAATGATCCCTTTGTCGAGGACATGGGAGTGGGCGAGCCACATCCACAGAAGACACACTTTACCACCAAGCTGCTTCAGAGCACAGCACCTCCCGCGCAGCCGGTGCAGCCCGTGGCTCGGGGTCTCCCGAGAGACCAGCCCGATGGCCTTTCCCAGTCGCGCACCACGCCCAACCACAACAATGTCAACGCCAACTCGAACGTCAACCAGTCCAAATTTGCTGCCATCGAGTCGGACGGCATCGCCCGCGAGATGATGAAGCTTTTGTCTGCTGGTGCCCGCAGCCCCCAGAACCACCAGAACCACCAGAACAAGGCGCCGCAATCGGCCAAGGACATTTGGCTGGAGGAGACGGATCCCTACAAAGAGACGGGCCAGATTATGGGCTATGTCTGCAGGACTGTCCTCCGCTTCTTAAAGTCCAAAGAGACGGCCATTGAAGATGTCGCCGAAGAGTACCAGCAGCGCGGCGGCGCCGTGCTCGACCGCATGCGCACGCTCCACGGCAGCGAGGGGCAGTCGCTTGCACATACTTTTGAGAAGAATCGCCAGCGTTCGCTTGCCGTATTTGAAGCTGCCCAGCGCGATGTCCACCTGCTGGCCAGCCGGCTGGAGCGTGTCCACCTGGTGCCCGTGATCCAGAGCGTGCTGGCCGACAACGCGGTCTCTCGTCTACGTCTGCTGCAGACTGAGACTATGTAATGTATCTCCTTGTTGTTCTTTTTCTTTCTTTCTCTTTCTTTCTCCTTCGTTCTTGTGATTTTCTCATCATTTGTTCTCGATTGCTCTTTTTCAGTTTGTTTTTCTGCTTTGCCTGTTGCTGTGAAATATGTCGGAGTAGTGTGTAGTGTCTTTAGTCTTTTTGTGCCTGCTATATCTTATTTCCACAAGTGTGTGTGTAAGTCGTCGCAGTTGTTTCTTCTACGGCAATATTCGCTACTCGCATATGTTTTCCTTTTATCATTCGTTGTTTTCTAGTTTTTCTTTCCGTTTTGCAGTTTCCGTTCCACTTACTATGCTGCCTCGCGTGCCTTGTTTTTGTTTTCCTGTCGTATTCGCTGTTCATGGCCCGATCTAGCCCAGCGTCATCGCGTGCCATAAGAATGGCTTTACGGAGTAGAGGGAGAGAGGCTAGCTGCAGTCGTGTAGTCGTGTGGACACCCACTTGATATGCAGGCAGGGTGATTTAGGCAAGCCTTGCGGAGCGAACCAACTACCTGCTTACGGCTGCCTGTGGATGGCAAGAATGGAGGGAGCAGGAGAACGCTGCAGGCTGCCCGTGTGTGATTGATTTCAAAGAGAGGAGAGAAAGCCTGTTGTCGTTTTGTCTGCTGTCGTTTTGAAGGGAGCGGCAGAGGTTAGGTGGAAAGAGAGTAAAATAGAGTTAGCTGTACGACGTAGTGTGGGCCGCGTTCTAGAATTTCAAGTCAAGTTTGCATTTATCTCTGAAATGCTGATCTCGATAAATAACAGTGACAACCGAATGCGCCACAGTCAATGTTCCTACACAGTACGTCATACTCTGTAGTCAATGAAGACGCGCATTTGGCAGGCGCAGCAATGCACTCTGAGAGGCCAACAATGGGGAGGCGGGCGAGACGGGCGGAGGAGAGTGCTAGAGTCTTGAGGGTCCACCCAAACGCCTCCGCACTACTGCCGCATTACGTAGGCACTGCGCTAAGAAAAGTACAGGGCTCTCCCCGCAAAATCCAACATCAAAGCAAAGTCTTTCTACTACATCGACGGCAGGCCTTCCTTATCTTATCGCTGGCATCGTCAAAGTCAAATATGGCCACCAGGACAGTTCATTTGAATGGCATCAAGGCTCTGACCAAATCAAAAGCAACTCCGTCTAGAATCATCCTTTGATTTTCAGAGTCTCGTTAGTCTCTAAATGTGGCTTCATGCTCTTCATCACGCAAATACAAGTCTTTCACGTAGTAGACTGGCAACTTTCTTTCCGATAGGAAACTTCATCTTCTATCATTCGACAAGTACATCTCGTCATTGCATAGTCACTGCATAGTCATCGCAGCATCTAGTCACAGGCAGGCGATAGAATCTCTATCCCACAGTTGTCAGCATTGAAATTATATAAGCCAAGTTGAAGGCTCCTTGTGTCGGGCCAGCCTTTTCCTCCACCTAGCCCAGCTCTTCTCTTCCTCCGTCTTCCATCTTCCATCACAAACTTTTTCGATCAAAGACTCGTCAAAAACTCCCTTCAAAGGCTGTTCTTCTATTTGATGTTATCAGATCTGCACGAAAAGATCCTCGGATCCATCCGACCCATCCAGCACTTGCCTTTGGTGGCAACCCGCCTCCTTTGATTCTTGTCCATTGGCATCGTCAAAATATCGGAGACAAAAGCTCTTCAGCTTCACTTTCGTGACACCCGAGAAAACTCGTGTCGCAAAACTCTGTTTACAGTGTTTACAGCCTCTGCAAAGTTGACCTGTCGAACTCTGAACACAAAAGACAAAAGGGCACAAACAGTATCGAGAAATGAAAAAAGAGTCGCCTGTCGCGCTAGAAACACAAACTGCTTTCCTCCATTCGGCTTCTTTTCTTCTTTTTTTTCTTCTCTTTTTTTTCCTGTTGGCGCCCAGAACATCCGGTCGAAACACTAAAGGTCACCCCAGAGGCCCCCAGAGGGCCTGACTACGAAACAAATCAACTCAAGACTGCCCCTCTTCGGTGCAGCACTATTCGCCCTATCCGCCCTATCCGCCCTACTTTTCGCCCTACAACAGGCGACGTAACACGCGCCCAGAACCAAATTGCTCAGGCTACGCAGTATAGTAATACTCCGTACATACTACCCACTTCCTGCTGCGCGCCCACTCGCCCTCCCCTCGCCACGCCGTTCGCACCTTCTTTCGTTTTTTTTTCGCTTTCACTGCGCCGCTTTTTGGGAACTAAGTTTTTCTGCAGCCCTCCCAAATACTGCCTGCCGTCCCTCCTTCTTTCTCTCTGTCGTCATTCTCTCTTTTCCTGTTCCCTCTCCTCTTTCTTCCTTTTTTTTGCTCCGGAAAAAAAGATCCAACAACAACAACAACCACGACAACCGACGACAACCTCAATCAACGACAATCGACGACGACTGCGAAGCGACTTTTTGCGATAGAAAGCTACAATAATCCTGCGATCATCCTGCGATAATTGAGACGGCAATACTGTGATCAAACTTTGCGAATCTGCGAATATCCAAGATCTCGACTTTTTCTGTGCCTCGCCACAAACAGACGCGACAGTACTCCGCACTTTTGTATACTGGACAAAAAACACAAACACGTCTCTCCTACGGTCTTTTGTTCTCTCTTTGACGACAACCTCGTCAAGAACATCATCTAGACTCTTTCTTTCCCGCTGCTACTCTACACACAAAACGATGCCATTTCGACAACGCTTAGCACGCCATCTAGGAGACTCTGTAAGTCAAGTTTGACTTTAACTGCGTTTGACTTTTTGTCTTTTTGTCTTTTTGTCTTTTTGTCTTTTTGTCTTTTTGTCTTTTTGTCTTTTTGTCTTTTTGCCTTTTGTCTTTTTGTCTTTTTGTCTTTTTTGCACGTTTGATGGACAAGATGGACAACAAGGTCTTGTCCAAGAAAGAGGAGGAGACCCAGGATGTCAACGACAACAACGACAACGGCAACTTCCACCGCGACCACAAACGCAACGACTCTGGCTACGACACGCTCTTTGAAATCGAAAAAGAACAGCCTTCGGGCACACCTCCTGCCTCGCCCTCAACCGTCGGCAGGCGCACTCCTTTGGCTTTCGCTTCCCTTGAGTGCACCCCATCAAGCACCTCCACAAAAGCAAAACGGGACTATGACGGGTACGCAGAGTGGAGCAAGGTCAACAGCAAAGCAATTGTGAAGAAGCTGCGGCACCGGATCGAGCTGGACGACTATGCAGACGACGAGGACGACGACGACGACGCGATTATGGAGCTTGTCAAGCGCATGTCGAGGACCGAGTCTGCTCGCTCTCATCCGTCTCAGACGGCCGGTCAGACGGCCGGTCAGACAGTCGGTCCAGCCAAGTCTGTCCCCGTCATTCCTGCCACTGCTGCCATTTCCGTCAAGCCGCTCTTGTCTGCCCAGCCCGTCAAGCGTGCCGATCTCGTCGACCTTGTCAACTCTCAAAAGGCTTCTGCACCACCCACACCTGTCAAGCCGGTCAAGACTGTCGAGCCTCTCGAAGAGGACGACGACAAGACGGACGATGACTGGGAGTACGACAACTGGGAGGGCGACTGGCAGGACGACTGGCAGGACGACTGGCAGGACGACGAGCTTCCCCGCGCCTTCCGTGCTCTGGACCTGCAGGTGTCTTTCCCCCCACCGCCCACAACGGACATTACGCAGTTGATTGTCGTGCGTGACCCTCTGCCAGCGGACATTGAGGACGACCGCCGTGCACGGCAGCAGCACAGAAGGGCCCTGGCCGCGTGTATATGGGACGAGTTTGTGAACAGGAACAAGGATTGCTGCACGTGCCTTGTACCAGAGTTTGACGACAAGGGCAACAAAGCCTGCAAGTGCCCCAAAGTATACACGAGCCCGGCGCCACATTTTATCGACGTGGACAACGCGACGGATCCCGAAACGGCGTGGATGTCGGCCTTGCCCGCCCGGACTGTGGCGCCAAGCCGGTACTCGATGGACGACAACCGGCCCTACCGCGACCACCCTCACCACCTCGACGATTGCCAAGGCCCGGACCACCTGCTGGTCTTGACTCGCGTGTGGGACAATGTGGAAAACAGATACATGGAGTTTTACGGGGGCTACCTATACAACGCTCCGCGGAACCAATCTGCGCTCAAGTGGGCGAGACCGTTGTCAAAAGAACAGGAAGAGGCGCTGGACTTTGAAGCCATTGGTCACCACAACTACACGGAGCGCTCCCCTGACGAAATGCGAATTCGTCTTTGCGATTTGCGCGGCGTCATACTCACAGAGTCACTAACACTCAAGGATCAGATGGCCAAACCGTATCTGTCGTACTACGACACCACCCTGTACTATGAAGACGTGCATGTGCTGCGCAACGACTGGCTGACGGACAACAACATTACCTTTTGGGAGGAGTACCTGGAGCATGAGGTCCTCCCCAAATACCCGCAAGCCCGTATTGTCTTGCTGCGAGCGTCAATGAGTGTCATGCTCATGAACCAGCGCATCGAAGACGCCCGCAGCTCCCTCCCGAAATTCGACGGCACCACCCACATCTTCTTGCCCATCTCAGATGCGGCCATCCGCAGCCGGGGCAACCAGTACACGGACTCTGGCTCGCACTGGAGTCTGCTGCTGATTTCAATTACGGACGGTGTCGCCTTTCACTATGACTCCATGGGCGGCGCCAACACCCATGCCGCCCGCAATGTCTCGGCGCGCATGGCCGCCGTCCTCAACACGCCCCTGCGGTTTCGCGACATTGAAGACACCCCGCAACAGTCCAACAGCATCGACTGTGGTGTCTTTGTCTGTGTCCTCATGCGGTTTTTGCTGGTCAAACGACTGCTGAATGCCCACGCCCGCGAAAAAGTCAGCATGAGTCTGGGCGGTAAAATGATTGATGCACAGGGCGGCCGGCAAGAGATGCTGCGGATTGTGGAGAATCTGCGGCGCGAAGGCGAGCGGCGGAGGAGTGCGTCGCCGCTGAATCTGGGGAAGAAGGCTGTGCCGAGGATTGACTAGGAGAGCACTGCACCACTGCGCGAGACCACTGCAGCGAAGCGGAAGTGGTCCAAGAAAACCAGTGAAGCGAAGCGGAAGAAACGCTTTCTTCTGGTCCACCCGCTCACACTCAAACGACACTCTAACGACACTCTTTTACTCACAAAGACGAGACGAAATGATATACGCCTGCAGTTTGATTTGTTTTTATCTGTTTTATTTGTGCATTTTGTATCTCTTTGCTTTTCTTGTTCTTTATATCCTTCATGTTATTTTCTTCTTCTCATTCCAACATTACCTAGTGGGTAACATATATTCTGCTTTTTTTCGTTTTTGTATCTTCTGCGAGGTGTTGGTGGATTGGTGTTTGGTGTTTTGCGTTTTGGGCCTGCGCGCAATCTATTCATATATGAAACTTTGCTTTCTTACAGCACATGACAAAAGAATCAAAAGAGTCAAACAACAATATGTTCTCAGTATACTGTGACTGCTTCGCGTGTCGTAGACTGTACTCCGTAGACGCTGTGATGCTAAGAAGGCGGTCACCCACCATAGATGGGCATTTCATTGAACAACAGCAATCGACTCGCCCAAACAACACATCGCGATGAATTATACCCACGAACCAACGAAAGACAACGAAAGACAATATTGCTTTCCTGTGGTTTTGAACCTTCTACAGGTCCTAAAATAACTAGGGACTGCCCTGTTGACGTTCTTTCTTACTTTATGGTTCTCTACAAGCAAAACTTTCAATAGAATTCAATGTAACGAAATAAAACAGGACGGATTAAATCGAGATAAAACAAAATGAATTAAGATGAAAAAAAAATTTAAAAAAAAATAAACTGAAACAGAAACCCCATTACAAGCACTAATTTGGACATCTTTTCATCACGGTAACAACAAGCTGCGGGTTTATCCGCGAAATAGTAAAAAGTCACTTTTATATTGTATCGTTAAACGTTGAGAAGACTACAGTTGTGTCCAACCCATTTTGACAGCCAAACGCCGTGCGCCATTCAAATCCAAACAGACCCGCTCAAATAACAAACCCGCTCGAATGCATCCTCTTCGTTTTCACTTCTGCTCGGCAAAGGCCGGGTTCTGCTCCATGGTCATGGAGATGTAGTTGCGCAGGAGAGCAAAACGGGCGGCCGTCGACTGTCGTGTCGTAGTCTCACCAGTAGCGGTGGACAGAGTCTCTGTCCCCTCAGCATCCATCCCGTCGGTGTCTGCGTCGGCCGCCTCCTTCTGCACCGTCTCCTCCTTGACGGCCGTCAGCTGTGCCATGTTCTGGCCAAACCGCAGCATCTCGGCCTGCACAACCTTTTCTTTTCTCTTGAGAGAACCGGGCCGCGTCTTGAGGCTCTGCTGCCGACGGCGTTTCTTGATGCCCTCCCACTCGTCGTACTCAACCACTCCATTGCCGTCGGTGGTCGGCACATCCGGCAGAGCGTCCGCCAGCGACTCGAGCGTGGTGACGAGTTTCTTGTTGGGGCGGCGTCTTTTCAAAGGTTTCTTGCTGGGGCCGGCTTTGTCGAGGACCCGCGCGCGAAAGGTGGCTTTGCGAATGAGCTGTTTGTCGCGCTTGGAGTGCAAGAAGGCGTCCGTCACAGTATTGTCGTCGCGGTGGACTTTGCGGGGCAGCGTCGGGTCGGCGATGCGGGCGAGGGCCTTGGCCCGGTGGCTCATTTTGGGTGCAACGGGGGCCTGTTTCGTTAGTGGGGAGTTCAAACTCGACCGAAGGGGAAGGGAGGAAAAACGTACCATGGTTGTGGTTGTGTTGTGGTTGTGTGAGAAGTTGGAGTGCAGTGTTGAGTTGGCCGATTCTACGATGTAGAGGACTGGAGTTATCGCACAACTTTTTTGGTTCGATAAGATAAGCCGATGGAGTGGAGAGGCACTAGTGTGCTGAGCCTCCCCATATATAATAGCTTAGCCTGAAACCTTCTAATCGAACAACAAGGTGGGATGCCAGAGTGGTCTAATGGGTATGATTAGAAATCATATGGCTTCGGTCGCGTGAGTTCAAATCTCACTCCCATCGTTCTTTTTTGCTTTTTATCGAATTTTTTTTTTTTTTTGGTTCTCGCTACGCTCGCAGATCGCAATAGCTTGGAGCTGTCAATAGTTCTGTACTTAACATTATAGTGAACTCCTCGTTCGTCAACACAGTCAACGACGTCTGACAATGCCTCACCTCACGATTTCCTAACTTTTCTTCCCTCTCTCCCTCTCTCACAAGACTTCACTTTTTAGTCTCACACTCTACTTTTAATTTGTTTGTTTCTTCACGACAACATGTCCGCCGACTTACGGCGACGCATTGCAGTGGCAGAGGCTGAGCTGCAGTCACTTCACGAGCAGCTCCAGCAAGCAGAACAGCAAGAAGCTGTCGAGGCAGCACAATCTCAAGATGCTTCACAAACAGACTCATCATCACCACCTCTTTCAGACTGGGCCTGGCCACTGCAGTCGGACGAGTACGAACGCTACTCCCGCCAACTCATCTTGCCGGGTGTCGGCGTTGACGGTCAGCTGCGACTCAAGAATGCATCTGTTCTGATTGTCGGCGCCGGCGGTCTTGGGTGTCCTGCAGCTCTGTATCTTGCTGGCGCAGGTGTCGGCCATGTAACGCTAGTCGACGGTGACACGGTCGAGACGTCCAATTTGCACCGGCAGATTGGACACACGACGGCGCGGGTTGGGGAGTACAAGGTGGACAGTCTGGCGGCGGCGATGCGCGAGCGGAATCCGACGGTCAAGTACACGGTGCACCGGGAGCATCTGACGACGGACAATGTGCAGTCCTTTTTCGGCGGCGGTGACAACGAGCGCAGCGAGGACCAAAACAGAAAGAAGGTGGACTTGGTCCTTGACTGCACCGACCACCCGGCGATCCGGTATTTGATCTCGGACGCTTGTGTCCGTGCTGGCGTTCCTCTCGTGTCGGCGGCTGCTCTTCGGACAGACGGACAGCTGGCTGTCCTGAACTGGCCTGTGGGCAGAGGCCCCTGTTACCGGTGTGTCTTTCCACGCCCGCCACCAGCAGCGAGCCAGACGTCGTGTGCCGAGGGCGGTGTACTGGGCCCTGTGGTGGGCGTGATGGGCGTGTTGCAGGCATTGGAGGCGATCCGGGTACTGGTGACGGTGCCGCCGCCGGCAGCAGACGTTGTGCCGTCGCCAACCTTGACACTGTTCTCGGCCGGCGGCGCCGGCGGACTCGCTGCTCCATCGTTTCGAACGGTGCGGCTCAAGGGACGGCGGGCCGACTGTTTTGCCTGTTCAGCGGAGGCCCCTCTGAAGAAACTAACGTCGCTTGGGGACGTGGGCGACGGCAACGGAAAAGACTGGCCCGACTATGTGCAGTTCTGTGGTGGAAGTACGGCCGTGACGCAGCACATCCTACAGCGCGAGGAGCGGGTATCTGTTGCGGCTTTTCAAAAAGTGCACGAGAAGGCGGACAACGCGCAAAGGCACTGGCTGTTGGATGTGCGAGAAAAGGAGTTTTACAACATGGGCACCATCGCTGGCGCCATCAACATTCCCTACTCGAAAACACAGACCGGAAAGACAGCGGCAGGTGGTCTTCCGTCCTGGCTGCCAGACGGCATCGCAGACGACACAGCACCCATCTACCTCGTCTGCCGTGTGGGCAACGACTCGCAGGCTGTCACACGACAGCTCAAGACGCTGGGTCTGGACAAAGCAGGCATGCGTTTTGTCGGCGATGTTCAGGGCGGCATCCTCGCATGGAAGACCAAAGTTGACCCGACGATGCCGTTTGTGTAGTCCCTTCAGTTTAATGTAGACTAGATACCAATGAATAATGATGTCATGCAAGAGTTGGATTTGTTTTCGTTCTGTGTAAGAAGTTGTGATAAAAGTAAAGAGTAAATAGTGTGACATGGACTTCTCTCTTCTCTGTCCTCGCTCACTTCGTTCGCTCGTTTCTTCTGTCCTCGCTCCGCTCGTTCTTCTCCTCGCTGCGCTCGCAATTTCATATCCTCGCTCCGCTCGGGTGATCGCTCGTTCTTCTCCTCGCTGCGCTCGCAATTTCACATCCTCGCTCCGCTCGGATGTTCGTTCGCCTACACAAACGTCGTCCGCTTCTTATTAAAAGCCCGCTGGTCCTTGAGCCACTGCCGGTACCCCGCCACACTCGAAATCTTCTCGCCATAGAAATCAGGCACCGGGTTGCCCGCCGACGACGCCGTCGGGTCCACCCGGTTGCGCTTGATGCGCGCAAAGAACTGCGTCTCCTTCACCGTCATCTGCACCTTGTACTGCCGCTTCCATGCATAAAACACGACATTGCCAATACTCGGGCCGGCCAGCCAGCCTAGGGCGGCGAAGCCAAACGTCATCAGCCCCAGCGTTAAGAAGGGATCGAGAGGGATGGTCGACAGCAGTGGCTCGGCCACGCCCGATCCCAGAAACAGGCCGCCCACCAGTCCGCCCGTCAGGCCGCCCGCGACACTGAATGCCAGCTGGATGCGCCGGCGGGTCTTGCGGAGGGCAAAGAAGGTGTTCCAGTCCAGTGGCGGTAAGCCCTCGGTAGAGACACCGCCCGCCGCAGCAGCATTCGCCCGCGCATCGGCCTGGGCACGCTCGGCAATGCGGGCAGCCGCAGCAGCATCGACGGCCGCATCGCGGTTGCGCGTGGCGCCCGTTGCTGGCGGCCGGCTGTGGAGGGTTGTGGAGGAAGAGGGTTTCGAGGAGGTTGAAGAAGAAGAAGAGGACGCGCAGCGGCGCAAGGTTGTGGAGGGAGTTGCTGTAGGAGTCGAAATCTTGCGCTTCATCGAAAGGCCGGCGGGCACCGTGAAAGCCCGGCTCTGCATGGCAACAGACAGCGTCGTCGGCCGCCGCAGGATAAACGAGGCAGCCGATGTCTTGGACGCAGCCGTGGCCGCAGCCAGGCCCGGGCGGAGCAGCGTCGGGGCTGCCGTCGTGAGCATTGTGTTTGTCGAGGAGTCAATGGATGTCAGAGGACAGAGCAATTGGAGTCAGTTGTGTCAATGCTCGGTATTCGTCGGTTGTCGTCGGTTGTCGTCGATTGGTTTTTGTGTTTTTGTGTTTTGTGTTTTTCGGTTGTCAATGATGTCGTCAAGTTGACGAGTGGACTTGAGTGGGTCTTTTCGTCTTGCCAAAGATAATACGGAAGGAAGTCAATGGCCGATCACCAACGAGAGCACGGAAATTTGTTAAAGCGGCTCTGTGCTGGTGCAGGAAAGAGTAACCGACCAAAGGGGGGGGGGGAGAATAAGAACCTGCCTCGCCTGCGAAAGCTTGCTAGCGTCGAGGCGGGGTCTTTTGCCTGCTGCTGCCAGCGACGTACTCCGTAGTACGGCCAAAATCGCCCTAGCAAAGCACCCGCAGCGGTTGGCGACGATCGCACGTGACCCTATAAGATAGTTGGTGTGAGAGATGCAAGGTAGTTCGTAGACAATGTAGACTCTCGACAGGTCTTTTAAATATGTGAAAAATAAAACGAGATCAAAATAAATCAAAGAAAATTCATAGACAATAATCAAATAACTACGTTCGTATACGAGAAGAATAGCACTATGGGCAGTGCGTCGACTGCTCATGTTAAGCTCCGTACAGTAAGAGAGGAGAGCGATGCTTCCACTTTAAGAAGGTCCCCACTTTATTTGTTCGTGGTTGGCCAGCGCGTCTTTGCCAGAAGACGTCCATCCATCGAAAGGCTGCATCTTGCGACACTGGCAGACTGGGACACGACGGCGACGATACCACGCCCAAATCGCAAAGCAGCCTTGACCTCTATATGCAGGCCCAATCAAGCTGCCTTTCTATCCGCCATCCCTCCACCATGCCTCTCCTGGCGCATCGTCCTTGACGAATCTCTTCTCGTCCGACATCGCGACACAACAAACGGACGACATTGTTTCTCTCTCTCTCTCTCTCTCTCTCTCTCTTCACACAAGGACTACACAATGCCACGGACGCGGCGCGTCGACCCGCCGCAGCCGCCGTCGTCCAACACGCTACCGTCTTTTGCGCCGACCTCCTTCTACTCTGCCCACGCGTCTTCTTCTTCCTTCAAGTCAAAACAACAAAAACAACAAAAACAAAAACAACAACCACCTCCCTCCTCCACTCACCGACCAAACACCCAGCTCCGCGTCCTCCTCTACGACCGCCCAAGCTACCGCACACGGCCCGATATACCCCACACCCCTATTTCGCTGGTCCCCCGCCGCGACGACAGCCCCAATGCCGCCTTTATTGTCGACAAGGTCGTGACACCCTTTGAGTGGGGCGGGCCTCCCGCTGTCAACACGTCGGCCGATTTGGGTATCGACCCGCGCGAGGACGACGACGAGTACGATACCGACGAGGAAGAAGAAAAGGAGGACGAGCGGTACCGCCAAGACCCGGGCCGCCAGCAAATCAAGAGAAGGCTCAACTACGTCGTGGGGTGGCCGGACGAGCCGTATGCGCGGCAGCTGGTGCCGTGCACCGAAATTCTGGACTATGTCTCGCCGCGCGTGCTGGAGGACTGGGAGTATGCCCTAACAGAACGGCAGAGGGCAGCCCGAGAAGCACGAAGAGCCGAGAAAGCGGCGGAGCTGCTGGCCAAGAAGAAGGGCAAGAAGGAGGAGGATGCTATAATGGACGATGCTCTCCGCGAGGCAGCCCCCCTCCCCCAGAAGAAGAAAGCTGGTCGGCCGGCACAGACGGCAGCAGCAACGGCGGCAGCAACGGCAGCACGCGTGGCAGCCGCCGCTGCACGGAGAGAAGCAGCCGCCAAGGGTCTCCCACCACCGCCAAAGAAAGCAAAGAAATCAGAGAAACCAAAGACGCCAAAGAAGGCGCCAATGGCGATGGCGGCACCCACGTCGGGTAGTCCTGCCCGCCCAACCCTGACTGGCCTCCAGATCCAGCTTGATTCGACACCCATGACAGTCTCTATCGGCGGCCCACCGCCGAATCTGTTCTCATCGCCCACGTCGACCGACAAGTCAAAGGCCGGTCCATCCCTCAAGCGGCCGTTCCAAAAGCTGGCCGAGCAGCAGCAAGTCGTCACGGACGAGAGTGAAAGCCGTGGTGCCAGCTTGGGCGTGGACACGGCCACGACGACAAATACGAGTGCAAATGAGGAGGACGACGAAGAAGACGAAGAAGACGAACTCCAGCAGCCCGTGATCCGTCCATCATTACCGCCAGCATCACACCATATGAGCATGCTTCCATCACTGCGAAGAACGCCGCCCATCCAGACTGCTACACTTACTACTACACAACTCCCACCCACTCTCAAGCGTAAACGCAGCGAAGAAACGCCTATACCCCCGCCTACTATTCCTACCACACATCGGCCGCCAGCGGCACGCCAAGAACAGGACACTGTCGACGTGCAACCAGCCGACCCAGAGGATGAAGAACAGGATCTCTTCGAGGTTGACCGTTTGGAGGGTGACTGCTTGACGGCCGTCGACAAAGACGGAAACCCAATCGTCGAGGAGGACGCTCAAGGGATCGACTTTGACAACCCTCCACCTCCCCCGCCCGGCAGTCATGTTGTCCGGCTGTTCTTGGTCCGCTGGAAGGGCGACTGGCCGCCCGACCAGAATCCGACCTGGGAGCCGGCCGAGAATCTGCCGCCACGCATGGTCCGGCAGTATCTCAAGCGGGCTGCCCAAAAACAGGCTGGCAATGACCGTAAAGAAACAACACACGAGCGCGAACGTCCTAAAGGGCATTCTGCAGAGTGATACCGACAAACGACGCTATGCAGCTGTACATAGTTGGCCTGCACAAATACAAACTTGAATGCTATCTTACACGTGCTTCTGCTTCATGGCGTTGCTCTAATGACGAGAGCATTCTCGTTTGTCCGTTCCCTATATGAATATACACGGAATGAAATTAAGAAAGAAGAAAAAGAACATGAACCAAAGGCACCGCAGCTAACCTTCTTCCTCCGCGCCGGCTTCTGTAACTGACAGTCCCACTTATTACATGTCCCCAAATTAAAACAGAAACCCGTTTCCTTCGCCTCCCATCCCGTCCCACCCCAATCCATCCAATGCGATTCCCCGATAGTTAACTCTATCCTCACCTAGTCGTACACTTTCCCGTCAACCCACACTCACTCACAAGGTATCCAATCCAGTCATCAAGTCCGAAGTCCAAGGTGCGCTCACACTGCGGGAAGAAACTTCGTCCCAGAACGGGTCTGCGGCTGTGCTGCCGTGAATGGACGAGTCCGGCGTCACATCAAATGACAGGTCAATGAGCGTGTTGTTGTCGTCAGCAGAGCCTGTTCGAGCCTGCGAGTAGGCCTGTGAGTAGGCCTGTGAGTAGGCCTGTGAGTAGGCCTGCTGTGGCTGTGGCGACGCGGCATGCTTGTTGGCGCGAGACGAGCTTGGTCGGGCGCCTCCTTGCTGGTTCTGGGTCACCTCGCGCGCCGTCGACAGCAGCGCCGAGAAATTCATCTTGCTGAGTGCCGATGGTGCCGCCTTCTTTCCTGTAAAGCTCGGCACAGCAGCAGCCTTTGCGTGGCTACGAGAAAACGATGCGAGGCCGACAGTCTCCAGGAGAGGCTTGAGACCCAGGTACCCATAGCTCGCGAGCTTGATACTGCTGTCATCAAAGAGACTTGCCAGATTCTTGCGGTCCACCTGAGCTGCGCACGGGTCGGGACCGAAACGGACCTGCGCCGCGTACTTTTCAAAGTGGAAAATGGACGCGATGCGGTGCGCTGTCTCGGCCTCGTGCATGTTGGCAAACTGCATATGAAGGTTGTCGCCCGCGAACCACATCTCTTCAAGGACGTTCATCTTCGTCGGGAAGCCGTGCGTGCCGAGCAGGAGCTCCATGCACAAGTCATTGATGAATTGCTTGGGGAAATTCTCCACAATGACACAGCGCGTCTTGTCTTCTGCGGCCGCCGGGCCTGTTGAGCCTGGGGGCGCGATTGTCTCGCGTGACGGATATGTAGGCGTTGGTAGCAACGAGATGGCCATTTTTATTTCTGCACTTGGTGGGAAGCCCTCAATCTTCTCTGAATGGGCAAGCAGCTCAGACGTGATCTCTTTGCACTTGGCCGCCTCCTCTGCCGTCTTGAATGTGATCATCGCGACCTGGCCGTGTCCCGGACCCATAGTGTCGGGAACCAGCCGGGCCGTGACTACAACGCCGCCACGAACATGGGCGAGCACCTTGTGCAAGGAGAACTCGGGTGGGATGTTCTGAATGAGAACTGAGCGGCGGTTGTCGTCCCCGTTGCGTGTGCCAGTGACCTCGGCCACCTTCGCAGCGTCAAGCTTGGAGGGGTTGAAGACAATGCCAAACCGATCTGCGTTCTTTGGAGAGCCGTACTCAACATTGATTATTTCGGGAGACTGGTACACTTCTGTCATGGCGCGATTAGAAAACCACTTTGGTCTGCGGGGAAAAGGTTGCAAAATACGTTGCTGATGATATGTGTAGGACAATGGTCGCTTACCGTCATTTTCGCTTTCTGCATCGACAATCTGCCGACCCTGACGAGCTGGCGGGGCAAATTTGTGTGTCTTGCCGTTTCCGAGATGGGCTGCCATCGGCGCAACTGCCTCCAGAGGAGCAACAGGTACATCATAGGCGCTCTTAGTACCGTGAGCGTCCCCACTACCGCCATTGCTATTGCTGTTACTGCTGGGTTGCTTGCCATATTCAAGGTGCCGGGGCATCGCAACATTAATAACCACATCTGCCGGACGACGGAGAGTCTGCTTGAGAAGGTGGCCCTCGTTCTTAGCGATGCGACGCTTCTCGTCCGCAGACTCCCGCATTCTCTTGCGATTTGCTTCTTCCTTGTCACGCAAGTCAGCACGCAAGGCGGCACGGCTCATGGCAGGGGCATCCGCGATGCCCTCCAGCTCTTCCTCGAGGGAGAACTCTTGCCAAATGTCTTCCGTGGTGTTGGCCTGAGCACCTCCATTGGCAATTCGACCACCGGCGGGCTTTGCTTTGGCAGGGTCTTGCTGTTTGGCACGGGCAAGGTTCTTAGCCTGATGCTTGGCCTGTTGCTTAGCCTGTTGCTTGGCCTGCCGTTGAGTAGCTGGTGAGGGGAGTTGCTTGACCTGGTGCTTGACGACAGACTTGGCTGGAAGCTTGGGTGACTGCTCGGCCAGCTTCTTGGTGTCTTTCTGGGGGTCCGCTACCTTTGCAGCCGGCTTCTTGTTCGGCACCGTGGCACTTGACGAGAACAGGCCTAGAAGATCCTGCTGGCCGGTGCTGTCATCATCCGGGCAGTCGGATGCGCTGGACTCTTCCGAGGTGAGATTGACCGAAAGCTCAGACGCAGGCCGCGTCGAAGGCGGCGTGATCGTGTGCCCTTCTCCCATTGACGACAAGAGGCTGGCTGATGCCACGTTGGCCGCGGTCAGAATCGACTTCACATCTTGCTCCATAAGCAGCTTGATGGAGGCGATCTTCTCCGCGTTGTCAATCTTCAGCAGGGTGATATTGTAAACCCGCGAAAGAAGGAGAAGATTGTTCGCGTTCTTGAGCGACAAATTGTTCACGTGCTCCTTCATGAGGCCCATCTCAGCTTCCAGCTGTTGAACGCGTCTTGAGTGCCAGATCGCTTCTGCCGAGGTCGGGGGTCCCGTCCGGGGACGTTGCGAAGCCATGATGGAGGTTGTTGGTCTTCGTGGCACCAGTGGATACTGGGATGGGTGGTGATGTGGGTTTGAGATTGAAAGTAAAGTGAAAACAATCAATGAGCTTGGAAATATCAGACAAGTGAAGAGGCAGGTGCTTGCGGTTGACACAATTGAATATGGAGGGGATGTTTGTGTGCAGACAGGGACTGCCGAATGTGAAAAGAGAAGAAGAAGGAGAAAAGAAAAAGAAGAGAGAGAGAGAAAGGTCTGCGAAGAGATTGTTTGAAGATGAGCGGGCTTGGGTAGTTGCGCTGAGCTCACTCAGCTGTGCGGTTTCTCGGTCGAGGGAGGTCACTTCGAGCTGATTGTATTTTCAATTAGCTACCGACACGGCCTTGTCTTGAAGATTGAATGCTCAGAACAGTCAGGGTAAAGTCATGGAAAGCTTATAGAGAAGAAGAGTGAAAGGGGCAAGATTTTGCAGCTGTCAATGTCTTGACCCCAAACTGACGACTCTCGATGTGATGTGTTTTGATGCAAAAGAGACTTGTGCGGAAGATGATATCGAGTTAAAAAGAAGTAACATGCCTTTTTGTTTTGTTCCTCTTCTCTCTCAGATCGATGGTTTGGTATTTTACTTCTGGCCTAGGCAGGTGTTGTTTGTGCTTCAGTAGCACGATGCAGTCAGAAATGAGTGTCACCGTTTGTGCCGTCAAAGCTTCGTTGAGAGCATACCGACGCGTGATGACGAGACCCT
Organism: Sporothrix euskadiensis; assembly: GCA_019925375.1. Lineage (NCBI taxonomy): Eukaryota > Fungi > Ascomycota > Sordariomycetes > Ophiostomatales > Ophiostomataceae > Sporothrix > Sporothrix euskadiensis. Next base: position 218,131 of record JADHKQ010000019.1, on the reverse strand, counting down.
AGAAGGCTTTCGGCTTAACGAACAAGGTCAAAAGACGTCGTGGAAGCTGTTGTATCTTTTCTTCTCTAGGTTGAGAAGACCTGCTCGTCGTAGTCAGTGATTGCCATTCAACGTTGTAGGAAAGCGAAAAGTGGGAGATGATGGGTGAAGAAAGAGAAGATGAAAAGGGGATGATGGAGAAGCAATCAACAAACGACAATAGAGGAAGATGAAGGATGGCCAACAATAGGATGCAGATCCAGGAGGTGGTTTGTTCGAAGCTCAAACTAAAAAGGGTAAGGCATTCTTCAGAAGTGCTTACCTTTTGCTTTTCGTACACCTCTTGCTTTGTTTCCTATCGTTTCTCCTCAGTCGTCCTTTCCTTGTTTTCTCTTCTTGCTCTGTACAGGCAACGCGCCTTTCCTTTTTTTCAGTAGCCACGTCGACGCAGTTGGGAAAGTGCAATGCAGGTAATCGGGCGGCAACGGAAGGAGCAATGGTGATGTATTTGGAAAGTACAACGAAGACTTACGTGGGTGGCCTGTCGCTTCTTTTTAATATGACAAGCCTGCTTTGAAGACTCTCGTCATATCTTCATCATCGATGCAAAAAAGGAGAAAGCAAAAAAAGAGAAAGAGAGAGAGACTAACAGAATGAGAAAAAAAGGCCAGCTGGCTGGCTGGGTAACACGTCAATGGACGCGACTTGGCTCCTGCCGTTTGTGAAGGGCTCCTATTTTGGCAAGAACCACCTCGTCAACACTCGCTCAATAGCGTGTTTTGGTTTATAAAAAAAAAAAAAAAAAAAAAAAGGGAAGGCGCCATTCACCATCGTGCACAATAGGAAGGAAGGGACTCGTCACGAGGTGCACGCCCAAACAGCCAGAATACAGGTGTGGCTGCCAAGATCCTTGTTGTTAATGTGTGCACATTGACAAGTCAGAGTTTGTCAGTATTATTTCCAAAAGTTCGTCATTGTTCCTCATTGCTGTTCAATATTCTTTCGATGTGTCGCCCCTCGCGGGTGCTCTATCTAGAATCTACCAAAATTTGCCCTAGACTTTTGGATTTCCAAAATTGACCAAAGAAAAAGGAAGAAAAAAAGCAAGATGACAAGACCAAACAATCAAATCAAACGAAAGCGGCTAGGAAAATATTCAACAATCAAACGAGATTCAATGATCCAAGAACAGGAAACGGGCAAAAGAGATGGATATTAGGGTAAAGGACCCTGACAAGACCAAAAAGAATAGCAAAAGACAAGGGCCAGGAAGATGCAACGTCCAAAGTCTGCTTACTGACACGGGAGAATTCAAAGATGGCGAGCACAGGTCAACGTTCACGACTGAGCTTTGGCCTCCAGGGCCTGCTCTGCCTCCAGGAGTGACTTGGTGCCAGCATCAAACTCAGCCTGTGCTGCCGATGACAGAAGTTGGCATGGCTTTCGTGGCACCGGGCTTGGAAGACTGCTTGCCGATGCACCGATCGACCCAAACGACTGCAGTCCGTGCTTGACGCCGACAAACCCATACCGAATGGCCAGCCAGTCGCCTTGGGCCACAATGGCCTGCAGCGCCCGCGCCTCTTGGAGACGGCCTGCATTGAAGAGATCAAGAATGGCCGTGCACGCACGTGGCGACAAGTTGGCCAGACCCGAGATGGACCCATTGGCACCGACGACGGCGCCCTGTAAGATGAAATCGGCCGAGCCGCCTGCAACGAAAAACGGATTTTCGGATCCTGTTCCCCGACCAATAGCTGCCACACCGGCCACTACACGTGCCAGCTTGCCCGTGTTGCCGCAGGTCAGCTTGCAGCCGACAATGTTGGGGTGGGCCTTGGCCAGAGCGATGATGGTGTCGCTGTCGAGGTCGATGCCGCTCGCGGCGGCCGGGAAGTTGTACAAGAGAACGGGTATGGGACTCTGGTTGGCAACGGCCAGAAAGAACTCGCGCAGCTGGTCACGGCCGAGAATCGAGGCATAGTAGCCTGGCGGCAGGATAAGGGCGTGCGTGGCACCGGCAGAGGCTGCCTCGACACAGAGGTCGACCGTCTCCCGGACCGACTGGGCACCGCAGCCGGCCAGGACCGGGAACGGTGTAGCCGAATCTTCGAACCGGTTGGTCCGGACGGCATCGACGACGGCCTTGATGTTCTGGATGCGCTCTCCGTGTGTCAGGTGGGCTGCCTCGCCGTTGGAGCCGTGCAGCAGGATGCCGGCAACGCCAGCTTGTTGCAGCCGAGCCGCCTGCTTCTGCATGGATGCCAAATCCACATCTTCTGTTTCCGGGTCGAAGAATGTAAGCATGGGGACATACACGCCGTCCGGCAAGTGTCGTGCACGGCTTGTGGCAGTGGCTGGCGCCGCTTTTGTCGGCTGAGTCCCAGTGGCACTGGCCGGCGTCCGCGGCGTCTTCGGTGGTGTCTCAGAGCCGGTTCCGGATGTGTGGCCGGCGGGACCGACGTTGATCGATAGGGAAGGCATGATGAGGGCGAGAATCGGAAGAAAAATAGGACGATGAATAAAAATATAAAGATAATGAGGAGTGGCGTGATAGAGGATACTTAGGATAGAGATGGAGTAGGATAGAGGACTCGAGAATGACGTTGGGAGAAACGAGGATATTTGTATCTAGGAAACAAAGGAACGGACAGAGAGACGGACGAGTATTACCGGCTGGATCCGTCTCGATAGTAAAAGGTAAAGGGTAGAAGCGCCAACAGGTAGAGAGGCGAATAAGAGGATGGGTCACTTGACAAGATGCCGGACGCCGCCCGACGAGAGACAGTGCAACGATTTATTACACAATAAGCATAGACTAGGCCTGGCTGATCCCCATTCGCGTTTGGCTACCAGGGGGTTGTGTGACAGGAAGGAACGAAGGCGATGAGAAAACCAAAACCGGTAGGGAAGGACAGCAAGAAAGTAAGTGGGGAAGGAACAGCCGTAGAACGATCTACGAAGGAGAGAGAAACGAGGAACAATGTGTCGGAGAAGGCAAGAGCCACCAGTCGGAAGAGGCTATAGACGGCAAGAGTTGGGCAGAGGCAAGCGAGGCCGTATGACAAGCACTTGCGACATACGAAGTATGTGTAAGACTAGGAGGGGTGTGAAGAAAGAGGAGAAGGTGCAGTCTAGCTCCACGACTAATACAAAAACTAGGGAAAGAGGAGATTCAAGTTGTTTATTGAATGTCTGTCTGGGAACAAGGAAGGTGCAGACGAGGAACAAAACAAATAAGGAGGCAATATTGGTCTTCGTCGTCCCTTCCATTCTACAAGGCACATCACCAATTTGGCAAGCGAGATGCTGACAAGGGAAGGCACGTGGAATCGACAGGGGTTCTTGCCAAAACCTCATTTCGACATGGAGCGCTCGCTGTATCACGCGTCTTTTTCATCGCTTTATTCAACTTTTTTTGTATCTCTTTTCGTTTCTCTTTCTCGGCTCACTTTATCACAACTCGTTGTTGATTGGCCCAGAGCTGGGCTGGGGCAATCATAACAGATGCAACTATGGCCAGGAGAGCTTCGATGGGGGAACGGTGGAGGCAGCAGAAATAACAAAAGGAGACGAGGAAGGACACAATCTGGCAAGGCAAATGGGCCAAGACGAACAAGGCAAGAGCGAATCACTGGACATAAATATCAAAGAAAGAAAGAAAAGAAAAAGAAACAAAAAACCTGCATGGAAAGATGCAGGGCCCTTGTACTGTGGTCAACTTGAGTGAGGGGTGTGTGGGTGCGGTGGTGTTCCCAGCTGAGCGGCAAACGTGGGGGTTGCGCCTTCGCATCAGCCAATCCTGCGTGCGGAGAAGCCAAAATCGCAGCGAAGCGAACAAGGAAAGAGGCAAGGGGGCAGGCAAAAGCGGGGCAGGTGTGCGCGTGAGGAAGCAGCGATGGCCACTCGTGCACAAAACGTACCTTTTTCGAGCTGTTCCAGAAGACAGAAGGACATAAAAAGACAAAAAAAACTGTGACTAGCCGTGACGGACTGTGACAAATTGTGACACTTGACGTCTGTGTGCGTGCTTCTTTCTGTTTGTCTTTTTTACCAGGCATCGACATCGTGCAGCAGCGTCGATCTCCAGTTGCACCTCACCACCACGTTCTTCAGTATCGCTTAGGAGGGTGCTCCGGGGATATTAATCATCATTGTGTACTTCTTTGGGTCGTTCCTTCTGCCACAATTGGACCCCCATCGATGCAGCTCCTTCCACGTGGAGTCAGTGGGAGGAAAGTGTCACCAACACAAGACGTATTGCAGGCAAGTGCTCTGCATTTGGCATTGTCCTTTTGTTTTACACGAGCGTTGCACAGTGGAGACAGTACAGGCCTCTTGTCCACTGAATGTCCGGAATAGAGCCACCGGGTCGGGCTGGCGACCGTTTCCTTACACAAACAATGAATAAAGAACGATATCCAGGAAGGAAGGAGCACTGGGAGGAACCAAAAGCAAAACCCGAGTCCTCGCCGTCCAACGTGAGATTGAAGGAAGGCGCTGTCCAGGTGCAAAAGGCAAGCGATACGTAAACGCCAAAAAGGAATTAAAAAAAAAAAAAAAAAAGCAATGCCAGCCAATGCCCCGGCAAAAAGGCCAAGAAAGTGAACCCCCACGCCGCTAATTTAGATCAAGTCCCGGTTCATCATGTAAGTCGATGCAAATGGCAGAAAATGGAAGCGACCAAGCCGCCACTCCAGTTGTGCAGTCGTCAATTTTTACCAAAAGCAATCCAAAGAGGGGAAATGATGCAAAAGGAGGAGGCAGTTCGTGATGATCCGACCATTCGCTCCTTCCCCCTCTCTTTTCGGGCATTTTTGCCTGTCTCTGTGTCTCTCTGTCTCTCTTACGTAGCTTTTCCGTCTCAGTCGCTCTTTCCTTTTCCGATCGCATCTACGACGTACCTACGTCCGATATAGGAGAGCGCTCTTGCCACTTTTGTGAACATTCAGCGCGAGAACAAGAACAGCCCATGACTTTCCTCTCTCGCCCCTTAATTGTTCACGATTGTGCCTTCCAAAGCAAACCGGGCGATGCAGATGTGTGTTGAGTAACTCAAAACCCGGTTGCCATTCAGCCAAGAGCCAAGCCAGCAGGTGCACCGCCGATTTCTGTTTCCTCATCAGGAAACAATACCTGCGCTGAGAAACACAGACAACAAACGGAAGGAGTAAATAAACAGGAAATCTGGAAGGAGCGCATCTTGTCAAACAATACACCCCTCCGCGGCGTCTTCCGACTGGCTGGCCAAAAAAGAACCGGTCAAGATGGGTTCACTTGGTGGCTGATGCACACGAAGAACAATAGGCGACGAGATCATGGCTAATACGGCATATGACTACAGAACTCACACTCGAGGCAGAGAAGCCACTGACTAAAAAAGAAATCACTTTTTGCCGGGTCGTCACTTCCGCCACTTGTCACCTTGTCACCGTCTCGTAGTTTCCCACATCGAACGATCTTGAGGCCCCGTGCCTGCCCTGTGCGACATTGGAGTTATTCTTGCCGTTTGCCAGCAGTCGCACTTTCCCTCTCTGCTGTTTTTGGCCAAGTGAATTATTAAAAATGAAGGAGCGAACGACTAATTATGTGTCGACACCGCGTTCAATCCCCACTTGTTCATCGCCTCGCTCTTTCCTGGGCGTGAATTGACCCCCACCAAAACGAGCAAGAAGTCCAATTTTTGAGGAGCAATGTTCTTTCCTTCCTGGCCATGCCCATAAAAAATGAAGCACAAGCATCAAACCTCGTAAAGAAACTCATAGTCGACGTGCATATATTAATGCAATCATGATCGCTCCTTCCCTTGGTGTTCTACGCGCGCGCCGCCTTCCGCGCACTCTCTTTGGCTGGCACCTTCTGCTCCTTTTCCGCCCACATCCTCCCACATCCTCCCATGCTTCTACTTCTCTCCAACCATTGTTGTCTATTTTTATGACCTCGACGGAAAAACAAGCACTTTGGCCTGCAGGACCTTTTCCTCACGTGAAACAGCACAAGATAAACCACCGCAAAGAGGACGTGGGGGTCACAACGAAATCACTCTGACTCCTGCGTGGGAGACAAGGGCCAGCGAAATCGTCCGACGTGCAGCACAATTTGTTTCGGCGGCCAACAGCAGTCCCTGGTTCGCCGATGGTCCCCATGCGACACCTCTGGCCGGCATCTTCCAGTTCGTTGATTGGATTGACACCTCTTCTCTTGTTTGCTGTTTTCATGATCCCCCTTACCCACGCGTTGTACCCCCATGCAACCGCCCGGCAGTGAACTTGCACTTTCCTTCTCTTCAACGAGGCGAGCGACCTCCACGCAACGGTTTGTGCAGCTCTTCTCCCGTACTCTGGTCCCACCGCTTCCTTTTTTCTGTTCCGTCTCCATCTCACCGGGCAGGTCAAGCAGATGAACACAGCTAATGTGACAAGGAAGCCAATACTAGCACTTCCGGAGCCGCATTTTGACTGACCAAACATCACGAGCCTCGTTTTCCATCCTTCCTACGCTCTCGACTCGAACGGTTACCGGCTCCGTAGCACAAAAGCCATCGACCATGGGACCCATTTCTGTCCACTGCCACGCGAGACGACGCCTCAAAATATTTGATGGCCTACAAAAGCAGGGGCTTACGTGGGCGAACGGAATCAACTTAGCCTAGACGACGTTGTACAACCATTTTTCGGTCATTTTTACACTTGACCGTCACATACCGGGAAAACAACCTTTGGTGCCACCAGCCGGCAAATGTCTGCTTTGCCTTGTCATGTGCCTCTTTGGCCGACCAGAGCACACATCACAAATCAACACAAGATACGAGGTAAGCAACGGCCATACCAATGTGACAAATTTGGCCTAACTTGGCTTGCTGTACACAAATGTGCTCAAGATGCTTTGTGACGTTATTCAAATGCTAATCTACAAGTCATACTGGACTCATTAGGCTGACAGGCTCCATTTCCACTTATGCCAACCATGTGTGGTAATTATCGTCAGACAGCCGGCGAGGATATCTCGAGGACGGTGCCAGTTCAGAGCGTAGAATATTCCTCTTGAGGGCTATTGGTGACCTGGTGAGAGTCCCGTAGGCATGTTGGCCGGCCTCCTCCATTTCCAGAGACGGACGTCCCCGAACGTTCCCGTGCTCCTCACCAGCGAAGTGCCGATTCCGATTTAATTCCTTGGACACCTTGCTTTGCGTTGAGCCCTGCTGCGTGACCAGCGTGCTTGTTGCGCCACGGCTGCTCAGCCAGTCGCCTTGATCAATCGGGTTGGTGAAGGCAGCTCCACTGCCCGGTGAGCCTCCGTGAGCCTGGGCTTCTTCGTCTGACATCCCGCGGCCTTCTGCCTTCTTGCGTTGTAAGAACGAGTTCATGTTGGCCCGGATCCGCTTGTGGCCGTTGACTTTGAGATCCGTTCTTGACCGACGGCGGATAAGCCACAGCCAGATGGGTCGAATGCCCGTCACACTGGCACAGCAGATGGCAACAGACATCTCAATCATGCACCAAAGCATGAGAGAGAGGCCATTTCGCAGGTGGTCCTCTCTCGAGACATAGATATAAATGGAATAAAGCCGGACGATGGACGCGACGGAAGCGAACAGGCCAGTGCCGAAGATGCAGAATAAGGCAATCTTCTCGGCCCGGGGCCGACGGATCTGGGACAAGGGCTTGATCGGCAGGATCAAAATCCAAAAGTCCGTGGCGATGTTGATACCCGCCGTCACTGTCAAGGTTAGTTTTGCGGATATGCACGACAACATGGAAACATGTGCTTACCATAAAAGAGTACGGGGATGTTGATATGATAGGAACTCCCGAAGCCACCCTCCGGCGTCCACATATTGGACAGCGGGCTTGTCTGGAAGAAGACGGCAAACTCGGTGGCGATGCACAGCATGATGTGAAAAGCGGCAGTGGCATAGCACAGCCGCTTGAAAGTTCTCGAGACCGCTACAATTGTCAGCGGGATGCTTCTACTGATAGACAACGAGATACGTCAACTTACCAAACCGAAGGTATGTCAAGACAATGGAAACCTTGATGAAGCAGATGTTGAAAAAGTAGAGGACTTCAACGACGAGGACAGATTTGCTCACGGCGATGATGTTGTTGAGCGTCAGGGAAAGCGTTGGGTATCCCATGTTGTTCCCGATGATAGCAGCTCCCATTCCGCCAAGGTAACTGCACAGCAACAACGCCGCCAAAATAAGGAGGCAGTCGTCGATTCCCGGATTGCGGATGACCCAGAACCGGCTGATTGCTCGCATAACGACGAAGAACACCGCAAGGGCCGTCATGACGCTCGATGCAATCATGGTACCCCGTTGGCGGCGACGGTCCACGGGGTTCTCGACCAGTCTTGCGTGCACTCCATCATTTTGGTTGTCGCTGGCAAGGAGGCCCAAAAGCTGCAATGGCCAATACATACGTGTAATGTATGTGTCGAGTGGGTAGGTCAAAGTCGTGGTCGTTGAGAGGTAGGATTATTGTCGTCAAAAATCTGAAACAGAACTGAGAAACGCTTGCATGTTTCGAAACGAAACAACGGAATGCCGATTTCGATGTTGATGGGATTCAAGTTTTTCCACAGCAGAATACGATTGTTCCAAGGATGCGACTCTCGACTCTTAGATATATCGAGCGGCAGACTACGATCTCATTGCCACGCCTAAAACACAACGATCGTACCCCAGCCTGGAACGGCTACCGTCGTGGGTGGTCCAGAACCTGTCTGTTGGGCGCAGGTGTCTTTTTTTCTTGTTTTTTTTTTGTGGCTTGCCGGAGCAGCTGGGTGGCGTCACCCATTGGCCACGGTACGGAGGGGAATATGGATGATCTGAGCGCCATCCCGCCGCCGTGGTAACAGACTTCGGGCGGGACAGGACTTTTGAATGCACTTTTTGGTCGGGCTCTACATATTCGATATCGCTTTATTGCAAGTTGCAGAGGGGGAGATTCAAGAAAAAGGGCAGGCCGGTGACGAGTAAATAAGTTTGCAGTCGATGCGGTCTAGCGGCCGAGGCTGCAACGAAATCCCCAGCCGTGGACCAACAGACACCCTAAAAGGATTAGTGACGTCCTTTCTACATCTTTTCGATTCTATTCGCCCAGCAGTACCGGGTGAACGATATGAATACGGAAAAGTACGAGCAAGAAGAATACGAATGAGAAAAGAAGGGGGGATTCTGCGAATGGGAAGTCGGGGAAGCTTGGCTCCGGAGATGTTTGCGAACAAACATTGGCAAATAGCATCGATATATGGCGGCCGCGCATTGAGTGAGAAAGTCTGAAAGGTTGGCATGCTTCTACGACGGCTTCCACGACTATTTCACATAATACAAGCGAGAATCGTTGCAGCTTATTTTTAGTACATGGTATTATTGTATTTAGAAATGAGTCAAGTAAAAAAAGAGAATCAGACAAGAGAACTGTCCAAAGGTCCAAAAGTCCAAAAGTCGACGAGTCCAAAAATACAAGAGGCGTGCCATGGTATAGACGAAATGACAAAAGAAACAATGACAAACAAAAGAACAGATGAGAAAAAGAAAAAGGCCAAGAAAAGCCCAGCATGTAAAAAGCTAAATGTACATATCCGTAGAAGTCGTTAATGTTAAGAGACCGTGACATGGTTTGTGCCGTCCACGGGTGTCTACATCGCCGCCGAGACGGCCTGCTCGCTGCCGTGCGCCTTGATGGGGCTGCGGTTTGTTGCAGTTGCGTCGCTGTTTTTGGTCGAATTGGTCGAATTGGTCGACCCGCCGGGGCCAATATCGTCACCGGGCTCGCCCACATCCTCCTCTTCTTCGACATTGTCGCCGTCGTTGTCGTCGTCGTTGTCGTCATCTTCGTAAACCTCTTCAATAAGCTCTCCGGGGCCCTGGATAATGGGGCTGAATTGATCGACTTCTTCAATGTCGTCTGTCCCGCCAGCGTCGCCACCATCCAACAGGAAACGGCTGATAGCGGCATGCCCATTGGCAGCAGCATCGTCGTCTTCGTCCTCTTCTTCCATGTCCTCCATTTCTTCCTCCTCCTCCTCCTCTTCGTCCTCTTCTTCGATGGTAATCTCGCCCGACCGCCGGCCGAGACCGCTAGCCGAGGCGCTGCGAGAGTGTGAGTGTTTGGCACCGCCAGAGCCGCCACTCACACTACGTCCTCCACTGGCACCCGTGCTGCTATTGTTGTTACCAAAGGACAGCATGGGCCCCTTGAAGATGTTGCGCTTGCGCTTGGCGAACATGACGGGTGTGCCGAGTCCGCCACTTCCGAGCCCTCCACTACCCCCTCCACCTCCATGCAGACCGCCATGCAGACCGCCAGACTGGTAGTGGCTGCCAAAGGGATTGGGCGAGCCAGGCGCACGGCCGAGCGGCATGCCCTCGTTAAAGGCATGCGCAGCCGACGCAGACGACGACGACGGCGTAAAGACAGAGCCGCGGACCAGCCTCAGGTTGCTGGGAAAAGAACCCGTGGTGGGCGTGGCCGGCAGGACTTTGACGGAGTGGTGTGGAGAGCGGCCGACGGCGCTGACACTGCTGCCGCCGCCGGCGCCGGCGCCTGTGGCTGTCGACACTGAACCGTTGGAGCTTGTGGACGAGGCTTTGGAGTGGGAGTGGTGGTGTGTGTGCTGGTGGATGGACCGGATCGACGAGACGGAGGAAGAGGTCGACTTGCGGCCCCGAAGGCCGCCGTGGGAATGGCCGGCCGAAGAACGGCGAACGGTCGAGCGCGGCGTCAGAGGAGAGGGTGAGAGGGACTGGCGTTTGTACGAATTTGCTGTTTGTAGTCGTGGAGCGGAGGAGAGTTGTGACTGCTGTGACTGTTGTGACTGTTGCTGCTGCTGCGGCTGGACCTGGTAGTAGTACTGGTAGTTGGTGTTGCCCGGCGTTGTTGCCGACAGACTAGGCGATAGAGGGCTGTTTGCAGTACTGCTGCTGCTGGTGATGGCACCACCACCGCCGCCGCCACCGCTGATACTGCCCGGTGTGCCCAGGTCATCCAGCCGTAAAGCACCGGCCAAGGCACCGCCGTTAGAAACAGATGCAGCGCCGTTGCTGCTTGGGCCGGCCGCTGTAGGGTGGCTGGCTACTTTGGCGAATCCATTGGCCACAACACCCTTGGGCAGGCTGGCCGTATTGGATCCAGACAGACCAATGCCCAAACCACCGCCTCCACTTCCGCCACCACTACCGCTGCCGCCGCCGCCAGAGCCAGACGCCGGGTATTTGCTTGTTTGTGGCCGCGGGCTGCTAGCTTTCGAGTCCTTTCCTCGGCTGCCACCGCCCTCTTTGCTGCTGCTGCCGCCGTTCCCGCTCAAAGGTTTCGGCACGAGGTTTGGTGTCGAGTGGCTGCCGCCGCGCTTGCCAGCACCCTTTGTCCGCCGTGTGCTCTCAGCGATCCAGTGCGTCATATTCTTCCAGTGTGTAATGATGACCTGCGACGTCTTCTTGCGCACCTTCTGGTTGCTGTGCTGACCTCCAGAAGCGTTGCTGCCGTTGGTGCCCGCGTTGGATGTGCCGCCATTCGTCAGATGATGCACGCCGTTGACACCGCCCACACCAGAAGCGCCTGCCGCCGCCAGGGCATCGCTGGTCGTGACGAGGTGCAGCGTCGATCCCCTGGACCGGGCACTTCGCAAAACACCCTCTTTGGGCGGTGGAATGGGCCGACGCTGGCGGGACGAGCTGGCCGATCTCTGCGAGTCTTTGTCGACGGGCGGTGGACGGTGGTCGCCGCTGGTACGGCTGGTGCGGCTGTTGCGGCTGTTGCGGTTGCTGCTAAAGTTGCCGCCGCTCGAAACAGCAACACCGGGGCTGTTGGCCGCTTTCAGGGCATCGTTTACTTTCCCCAGCTCCGACAAACCGGGAAAGTCGTCGATGCGCAGGCTGTCGTAGTGCCCGCTACGGCGCTGTGTGCGGCCGCGCGACGACTTGGGTGTGGGCGGGTCGCCCAGGTTGACATAGCTGGAGCCGGCTTCTTCGACCGTCGCTAACCGCTCGAGACGGCTTGATGTCGTCGACAGGCGCCGCGAGTTGCGGTGCTCAAGCTCCTTTTCTTTGCGTTTCCGTTCGCGGCGAGCCAGTTTGCGCTGCTCCTTCTCAATCAACAGGGTCCACCAGCCAGCGAGCGCGTCGCAGCGCTGCGACAGGACGCTCTCAATGACGGTATCGATGTCGACGCCGGCGCTGCGCATGCGCTGCAGAGACTCTTTTTCGACGGGGGTGGTAAAGGGTGAGGGCTGTGGCATTTCGAGAATGGTCTGTTGTTGGGCGGCGTAGTCGGCCAAAAAGGGATGGGCCAGAATATCGGGGAGGGTCGGTCGGAGGAGGGGGCGTTTCGAGAGCATAAGTTTCAAGAGGGACAAAGCTTCGGGCGGGACGTGGTCGGGGTACTTGGGCTCGTCGGCCAGGATGGTGCGGCGCGTGACGTCGTCGTCGTCGTCGTCAAAGGGCAGCTCGCCGCACAGCAGCGCATAAAGAATGACGCCGAGACTCCAGACGTCGACCTTTTCGCCGGCGTATTTTTCTCCTTTGAGCATCTCGGGCGCCGAGTAACAGATTGTGCCACAAAAGGTTTGCAAATAATTAGCCTTGCCCTCGTACTCGCGCGTAAAGCCAAAGTCCACAAGCTTGACGTTCTCGTGCTTGTCCAGCAAGATGTTTTCCAGCTTGAGGTCGCGATGCACACACGACTGCAGATGCACATACGACACGGCGCCCACCAGCTGGGCAAAGATGCGCTGCACCTTGTCGACGGGCAGCTTGCCGTGTTTCAGCAAGTAGTTGTACAGCTCGTCGCCCTGGCAGTACTCGAGCACGAGCCAGACCATGTTCTCCGTGACAATCACCTCATAGAGCCGCGCAATGTGGGGATGCACAAACTGGCGATGGTGGTGGATCTCGCGCGCCAGATTGGAGTCGTCCTTCTTGGCCGACTTGAGCACCACCTTGGACCCATTGGTCAGCTTGTGCGTCGCCAGGTACACCTTGCCAAACGAGCCCTTGCCGATGAGGCGGCCGAGCGTGTAGTTGCCAACCGACTTCAGGTCTTTGTGCGAGAATTCGTCGAGCAGTTCCTGGTAGGAATGGGCCAGCTTGGCCTTGCGGCCCATGGCCTCGGCCCTGACCTTGCCGGACTGCATTGCAGGGTCGCCGGGTCTCTCCTCCGGCGGCCGCGCCGCCTGTTTGTATGTTTCGGGGTAGAATGTGAGTTGAAAGTGAGAGTCGGGGACAGGGCTGTGGTCGAGAAAAGGGTGAAGCTATTCGTCAAGAGCCGGAGATGGTCGCGAGGAACGCTGTCGAGGCGAGGCTCGCTTGCAGTCGCTGGAGTCGTGATTGTAGGAGGAGAGCCGTCACGCGGTCATTTATGATGAGATACGGAAGTGCTCGTGGATATCGTGGATGCCGTGGATGTCGTGGATGTCATTGGTGTTGTTGTGTGAGAAAAGGGGGCGTGGGGGGAGGCGTGTCGTTGAAGAATCGTGAGGAGATGGGGGGGCACGAGGCTGTCGTGGGTCGCGAGGCGGGAATATGGACACAATTGTAGATAGTGCAGATAGTCTGTCGTCTTGACTGGGCCGTGCTGTCGAGTTGCGGCGCCGTGGGCTGTCTGCTGTCGTCGTCGAGTATCGTCGATGCGGAGAGAAGAGAAGTTCGTCTCGCCGGAGTTGAAGAAGACGCGAAACCGAGGCAGGCGAAACGAAACGGGACGGGGCTGGCACTGGTGGCAGGCACGACTGGCGCGGCATGCTAGCAAAAAGAGGCAAACTCGCTGGACGTAATACTGAGTAGCGCCCCGAGCGCCCCTGCAAAGTCCCTGCGCGCGGCGCAAATAGCGTTGATGGTCGGGGATGAGGAGCCACTAAAATTAGACGGGCAGATGGGGCTAGGGGAAAAACAAGTTTCTATGGGGCCCGATCAGTGCTTTGGAATGCTCTTTCCTCGACAGACAGTTGATAGAAAGACAAGTCCAAGACAAAAGGCAGGCGCGATCTACAGCTAGGCCAGGGCTGGAAAGAACGATGCAGAGAAGCAGCCCAGGAATGCACTACTGTTTGACGAAGAAAAAGAAAGAGCGACCGCACTGCTAAGACAAATCTTTGACTACCAGCCTCGAATGACCTCGACGACTGACGATTGACGATTGGTTATGCACGACGTTGGGAAGGGTTCGTTTCCCCCACTTGGGATCAAACTCTGTCCCTGCTTTGCTGTCTCCCGTTTCCCGTTTCCCCACATGTTGTGAGCGACCGCTAAAACGAAAACGCCCGCCGAACCGAAAAACTGCTGCGACAAACTGTGCGTAGACGGGAAGAAAACAAAGGAAGAAACCTGAGAAGAAACGCTCATAAGAAACGCTCATAGAAACCCCTTTCTCCGTGCAGACAGCGTGGTCAGGAAAGTCAGGGAACGGACAAAAAGAAACAATGATTTGACAGGGGTCCGTGACGTCGGAGGATGTTTGTGGAGCCCTTGTCTGCACACTACCCTGTCTCCAGTGATATCTTGTGTGCAAAATGAAGAACGTTTCTACATCGAGCCAGTGTCTCCATTTCGAGTGCAACGGAAGACAACGACAGACGAAAACCGAACAAGGGGAGACGGATGAAGAGAAAGACGGGACGAAACAAAAAAAAAAAAAAAAAACGGAATGAAGAGAAAGAACGAGAAAACCAAAACGGAGAGACCTAAGATTAAAACGGCAGTACGACGTATATCGACACAGAACGGACTCAAATATCGACAACTTCCAATGCCTTTTTCTTTACAAAACATACCGATTATACCAGTCAAAAGCATCTCACCAACAGAGTGCGACGTACGGAGTAAACATGAAGCAGATATCTGTCGGTAAATATAGTCACGTGATACACATATCCGGGCTTGTAAATTGCATTGAGGATCATGTGATCTTATCGATAATATCACGTGTAGAGGTGCCAGCATCATGACAATGGCAGCAACGATGCCCGTTACAAAAGTAAAGTTGAATATATGCACAGTGCAAGGTATTCTTGGAATTTTTCTTTTTTTATTATTTCAAGTGAAGTCACGGGACACAAAGCCGTTCTTCAAGAAAAGCTTCGTGTATGGACTCTTCATAGCTGGCTTACAGTCACACATGTACTGCCTCGTGGCCAAGACGACTTATCGTCACCCAGTTCGTGTTGTACATTAGTAGTTTAGTAGTTGCCGTTTTATCTTGTTCCTGCACTGTGTCTGTAGTATCTGCCATATGGGGCCAGCCATAAAATGGCCATCCTAGAAAAAAAACCGCCGAAACACAGCAGCTCCAACAGATGACATGTTTTAGCAGAAGCAGCACTGAACTTTAAATTGCACGCAACTATATAATATCGTAGACACGTTGGGATCACCTTCAATATCCATCCAATATCATACATATCTCTGCTCTTCGAAACATCCTCTCCAAAGCCCACCAGCCTCATATTGGCTTACACTCCATCTCAACCAAAATGGAGGAAGACCTGATTCTGTGGCTCGTCCACCTCCTTTTCGACATCTTTGTCGAGTACCTCATCCATTGTCTACTGGAAAGTGTTCTCAAGAGTCACGATGAAATACACACTCGGTACAAGTGTGTCCCCATCACAAATAGCACGGAGTCTGCATGTGTCAAGATAAAGCGGTCGCCCATTGTCGCGGCAATGGACAAGATCCTGTTCACGCCCGAGTACTTTGGTCTCCTCGCCACCGTTCTTGAGAACTATGTTCTCAGCCACCTGAATCTGTGGCAGCACACGCAGTTGGCGGAAATGCACGTCTGGGCATACTGGAAGCCAGAAGTGCCCGCACAAAGAGGCGGAGAAGACGGAGAAGACGGAGAAGACAGAGAGGAAAGAGAGGGAGGAGACATTGAACAGCGTGTCGTTATTGTTCCTCCCACGCCGCCCCCTTCACCTCCAATTCTCCCTCTACGGCCTAGACGTCGACCTCAATACCGGACTGTGCACCAGCCAGGATCAACTTCAACGATGCTCAATATACGCGGAGATATCCCAGAGGGAGTGTGAATGTAATTCACATTAAGCGCGACCGTTCAAAGTCGACCCTACCCAAGTAGTGCTCTTCCATACGAGTTGCTTTTCTTCTTAAAATCATACTTTATGTAAATCAATCACGCTGTTGAGCCATTATCGTCATTTATCACATTTCGAACCAAAAAAGGGGGGGAAACATGCAACAGTGACTCAACCATATCGTAAACTCCAACGATGACATACTACAGAACTTCTAGAGCCTATCAAGTGAAGATAGAATATCCAAGCTTCAAACTGCATTTTTGCATCTTTGTAATTTGTAATGTTTTTTGTGTCTTTCGTAGGGCCCAGGCTCGTGACACATCGCTGCCTTGTCCCCTGAATTTAGAAAAGTGAACTCTGTTGGTGTTGGCAAATTTCAAAAACGGACCAATCAGAAGCCAGGGCTTACACGACATTGAACTACATCAACTGTACACATTACATCAACTGCACATCTAGCGCCAACAGGCATAAACATCAGACAAAAGTAGTGTTTGAGATTCAGACTGAAGCATCTGAATTAAACTTCACAGCTCATCTCATCTATGAAGAGCCTACTTAATTTCCCGGCTAATCATATTTATAAACAAACAACAGTTCTCAATTCTATCATCTCTCTCGATTCAATTTACCCCCAATCCTTATCAGATTTCTTTATTTCAAAATGTCCCACATCTGGAGGAATCAGACGGGCCCGCCGCCCAGACTCGCCCGCCCAACAGGGCCCGGCGCTCTTGCGGCGCGGCCCATTCTTCGGTCTCGCATGCGGCCCACAGACCTCACGAACCAAACTGACTTGATCTCGGCTGAAATTGTCGCTTTGCTCGCCGCACTGAGAGTTGCTCTGCATGATTACCTCCAGCCCTGCGTCTACAGCTCGATTCGCTTAGACCCGCGCAGACCACCCGTTGTCGTCTGCCTCCTCGACCGCCAGCCTGGCCATTGGTGCCGGCCGCCGTCGGCTCCTGGTTTTCGTTCTGGTTCTGGTCGTGGCTCTCGCGTTATCAATCAGCAACGTCCTTGGGCGCCGCTTCCCGAATGGCTTTTCCGGAATATTCTTTCGCAGATTCTTTGGCCGCATCGTCGTCAACCTCTTTCATCCACCGTGGTACGGAGCACGAGCCTCCGCAACATATACCTTTTGGCGCTCGAAGCCGACATCGAGCGGGAGCTCAACAGAATTGTCGACCAAATTCTGGAGGATGAAGACAACAATGAGACTGCGCCCACGTCGCCGACCGAGTCTTCGGCCACGACCACGACTATCGAGAACGCCACGAGTGCCCTCGAGACTAGCGAGTTCGTTACCGAGCCCGTGGCTACTGACAACACCGAGATGGATGACCCTACAA
Source organism: Sporothrix euskadiensis (assembly GCA_019925375.1). Taxonomy (NCBI): domain Eukaryota; kingdom Fungi; phylum Ascomycota; class Sordariomycetes; order Ophiostomatales; family Ophiostomataceae; genus Sporothrix; species Sporothrix euskadiensis. Next base: position 200,762 of record JADHKQ010000019.1, on the reverse strand, counting down.
ACACGTTTGCAGAGTTGTGTGACTTGTATGAGAGTTCGCTTCAGTCGGAGTCGTAAAGCACTTGAACTTTTCGTCATGTCTTTCTACTACTCGTAGAAGTACTACCATCACTACTGCCACAACAGCAGCAATAGCAACAACAGCAACTACAAAAAAGAAGAAGAGAAAATAAGAATGAAAGAAAGAGGAAAGAAATGAACAAAGAGGGGACACACTGCCAAGCCACCACGTATGGCCAAAATCTGCCAAAAATCTCAAAAATTTCAAGATTGTACATAAAAAGGATCCTTTCACTGCTGTACAGATAGTTGAGCCGGCTCAACGCACTAAATAACTACAAGAATCGGATACAACGGGTGTATTAAAGTGCTGTATATAAACTTTTTGTTATCCAAAAACATTCTATTGCTCTCGTTTCGTGCATTATGTACTATCGTGACCTTTTTGTCCTCGCTTCGCTCGTCACGCGCTTGCCACACGCTTGCCACGCCGCTCGGACTAATCACGCTTCAGAGCATGCTTGATCAGCTTCTGGAAATCAACAACGGCCTTTTCGAGTGACGCCACCGTCAAGGCCTCCTTGTCGCCGTGGGCCACCAGAATGTCGCCCGGTCCATATAGGTAGCGCGCATGGTCGCCGGCCAGGTTGGGCACGTCGGTGCCGTAGTTGACAGTAATATTAGCAAAGCCCTCAACCGAGCAATCACACTCGACCACACCGTATCCCTGGCTACAACTCAAGGTCAAGTCCTTATCGGCAGCCGCCAGCGCGGCCTCCATGCGCGAGCGCACCTCGTTGTGGCCCGTCGCCTGGGGGCCGAGGGCGACACGCACGGCCATTTTGGCCTCGGCGGCAGCGGGAATGACGTTGGCAGCGACGCCGCCGGAGATCAACCCGAGGTTGACGGTGGTGTTGCCAAAGACGGGGCTGTACCCGAGGTCGGCATCGATGAGCGCGACCAGACCGCGGACGAGCGCATCATTGGCCGACCTGCCGAGCCACGGGTAGCCCGAGTGGCCGGCTTTGCCGGTGGCGGACACAGTGCAGCCCAAGATGCCCTTGTGGCCGCAGGCGAGCTTGTTGTCGGTGGGTTCGCCAAAGATGGCGGCAGTGAACCAGGCGGGGAAGTAGCTGCGGAACAGCTCCGAGAAGGCCTTCATGCCGTCGCCAGAGTCCTCCTCGCCGACAACGTACACAAGCAAGACATCGCCAGCACCCACAACGTCCTGCGCGCGCAGCTGCTCGAGCGCGGTAATCTGGGCGGCGACGCTGCCCTTGGCGTCCACAGAACCGCGGCCGCGAATAACCGTCGAGTCACTCGGTGTGTCGTCGTCAATGGAGTAGGGAATGTGTGGCGGGACGACGTCGATGTGACTAGTGATCAAAACAGGCGGGAGGGGGTGGACTGTAGTGAGAGAAGCGAGGCTGTCGTCGTCATCACCATCGTCGCTGCCATCATCAATCCAGGCAATCACATTGAAGCGGCCGTTCTTGCCCGTGTTGTCGCGCGTGGCGACCTGCTGCTTGAACGTCTTGTACTGGCGCTGGTGGAGGTAGTCAATCAGCCAGTCGCCGACGTTGCCCTCGGCGCCGCTTTGCGAGGATGTCTCGATCAGACCCTTGTGCAGAGAGAGGAGGTCGCCGCGGTAGGATGGGGCGTCTCCAGTTGAGGCGGCTGTTGTTGAAGAGTGCTCGACAGCATGTGTATTGCCAAGAGGCTGCTGCTCAGTCGAGTGGACAAGCGCCGATGCACCGATGCCGGCCACGAGGAGGCTGGAGAGAAGATGCATTGTGAGGGGGGAGAGGAGGAGGAAGAAGAGAAAAGGGGAGGGAAAGGGGAGAAGAGAGAAAAGGGGCAAACAGTGCACCCAATCGGCAGTTGCGTCTGTGAGAGAAAAGGGAAAGAGAAGCAAACAAAAACAACACAAAAACGGGGAAAGAGCGATGATGAAATACGGCGTACTGGTTGAAGATGAAATGTGAATGGACTTTTACAGTGAGAGTGAGACGCAAGTCGGCAAGTGCAGCCAATGACCAGCCAATTGGCACCTGCCGTTTCCAGTCGCAGCTTGTGGGGAAGTGAGCCCAAGTGGGTCTCTGTATGGTTTTGAGCGTTCTCATTGGCCAGTGATGCTATCAGTGAGGTACGGAGTACATTCAGTAGTGGCAGGTGCAGCCAACGCTCTTCGGCGCTCTTTCCGTGCAGTCCCCAGAATTGGTCTTGCCCTTCTTGCATAAAACACACAAAAGCTGTCAGCAAGATCTGTCAGCATCAAAGAACAGTCATCAATTCAACGTCAGCTTTAACATCAACGTCAATCGTCCTTCTATACGGAAGTACGTCGGATCTATATACATCAGCACAGCATATGCATTCTACTTTGCACACTTTTGAGAGAATGCTCGCTCTTTTCGTGCCGTGAGAACGCCGCCGCTCCCGATTCGCCGCTCATGACTCGCCTGCTATCGCAGTCTCGTCATTTCGCAGGCTCATCGTTTGCAGGCTCTCGTCTGCAGACTCCTAAAACTTGTACTGTCCTTTGTCCTCCTCGGCAATCGTGTCGTTGACCGCATTCACCGCATCCACCACCGCCTGCGGCAGCGGACCCGCCTCAATCGCGTCCAGGTTCTTCTTCAGCTGCTCCAGGTTGGACGCGCCCACAATGACGGCATCGCCGTGCTCGGCCGACAGCTGGCTGTGATACACCGTCCAGCGCAGACTGGCGTCGTGGCTCGGGATGTTGTGCGCCTTGGCGACCTGGCGGACATGCTCGACGGCCGCCTCGATGGTGGGACGCTTGTACATGGCCGTGTACATAGAACCGATCATGCCAGAGGACTCGAAGCGGTTGCCGGGTCTTCTGGAGTCGCTAAAAACACCGCCGGCGGCCGGGCTGTAGGCATAAAAGGCGACATTGTTCTTGCGCAAGACGGGGAACAGGTCCGCCTCAATGTTGCGCGAGATGGCGTTGTAGCAGCCCTGGAAGACGGCGGGCGGCGCGTAGCCCTTTTCTTTGGCGATATCCAAGAGCTGCTGCACTTCCTCGGGCAGGTAGTTGGAGATGCCAATCTTATTGAATTTGCCTGCCTTCTGGAACTTGTCCATGGCCGCCAGAGTGTCGGCAAAGGGCGTGGTGCGCTCGGGCACATGGAGGTACTCGACGTTGATGGGCTGGCCGCCCAAAGCCTCGATGGAGCCCTCAATGCTTTTGGCCAAACCCTGCTCGTTGTGGTCGCCGGGCGTGAACGAAAACACCTTGGTGTCCACGATAAACCGGCCGTCTGTGTTGTGGCGGCCAATTCGGGGCTCCGTCGTGGCGGGACAGCTGGGCGGGTAGTTGCGCGCCGTGTCCAAAACGCGGTAGCCGCGGTTGTAGAACTCGTCCAGGAAAGGACCGACCTGCTCGGGCGTGTCGAGGAGCAGCTCGCTGTCGATGGACGAGTCGCCAATCTAGAGGAGAGAGACGATGTCAGTAAATGTTTGTGATGAGCAAAAAAAGGTAAGAAACGGAAAGAAAAAGAAGAGCGGGGGAACATATCAACATACATTGGCAGTGCCCAAGACAATCAGAGGACGGTTGGGGTACTTGTCGGCCATTGTGAAGTTGGTGCGTTGGTTGTAAAAGAAGTAGACGAGAAGAAGTAGAAGAGAAGAAGTAGAACAGAGATGGTGATGGTAAGGAGGAAGAGGGGAAAGTAAAGTTGTCGATCAAGATGTGAGTGAAAATAAGTGAAGAGAAGATGAAGAACTGGAGAATAAACAAAGAACGTCTGCACTATCATGGGCAGACGGTCCTATTTATGTCTCGACGGTGTGTCCATGGCCCTCTCCTTTTCAACAGCTTTGATTTGAAAAAAAGCCCAGCTGCGGAGCACGTTGAGCCATGTTTGAGCTACGTTCTACGTTCTGCTTGTCTAAGCATAGATCGACCAGCCAGTCTACTACAAAGCACGTCTGCTTCCGTGGTGTGGACGGTACCTGGAAAAGTTCTTTTAGGAAAGTTCTTTCAGGAAAGTTCCAATTTGGGATCCTAGTAGCTTCGCCTTGATACAGCACTCTAAGAGCAGTCGTTGGTGAATCATCTCAGGCACTTCATGGCAGGCGCTTTCATGGTCGTGCGGCCCAAACTTTGACAGAACGGCCCCGCAAGCTCTTCTAGATCTCCACTCGTAAGAATACTTTAGAGCAAGGACTACACGGCAGCGAGACACGCCGTCCTCCGCAGCATCTCCACTCGTAAGAATACTTTAGAGCAAGGACTACACGGCAGCAAGACACGCCGTCCTCCGCAGCTGTACTATCTCCGGACAGGAAGAGGAAGAAACAAAAAGACAAAAACAAGCCTGAAGACTCGCTCGCGGACTGCCTGCGCACGTCATGAACAGTGCTGCTGGCGTACGTAGTATGCTGAGACAGAGGGAGGTACATGTACATCCGTACAAGGGAGATGTACTAGTGAAAGAGTGGAGGAGTGACAGGGTGTAGAACCAATAGAAGGCCGTAAAAAAGTGCGGAAAGTGCAAGTGCGCAGTTTTGGTGCAAAATGCACTTCCAACAGTGCGATATTACACGTTTAGATCCGCCGTCCCTCTGACCAGGGATGAGACAAGGGGCTGCAGCAGGGGCTAGCCGTGTTAGTCGTCATTTTCGTTCTTTCGTATTGCGGCCGTGAGGACCCGCTTGATGCCGTACCCTTTTGTCAAAATCAGGCACCGGTGGCCTGGCGGCAGCAAGGTTGGAAATCAAAAACGCCCGGCCACGGACACGGACACGGAGCACAACCCCGGTTTTTTCGCTCTTTTGCTCTTTTTTGGAGCTGTTTTCCACGCAGGTTCACCCAGTCCTCTCATTTTACGGTAGCATTCGGCAAAGGTTTATTCCATTCACGCATTTTTCTGCACTGCTTTACGCTCGCACCCGGGGAAACTTTATGAGGCAAAACATCTGATGACAAAGGTCGACCGAAAGGAGGCCGGCGACGGTCGAAAATGATTGAAAATCAAAGAGCAAGAAGAAACGGGATCGAGATAGGATTGTCGAATGATGAAAAATGAAAACGAAGACGAATAAGCAAGGTTGGATGCAGGATGCAGACGCAAGAGAAGGGAGTCTACACAGCACCACTTGCCAGCCATGCCCAGCTGACGACGATTTACCCCGACGAACGGCGGACAAGCAAGAATTCAGAGGATGTCGATATTAACCAAGCCTTGGCGATGTCATGTCAACTAATTGATGAGACGTGGCAGAGAAGAAGGGAAAGACAGGAGAAGTGCGACGGCGGTAGGGTGAGAGATGAAGTCGGATAGACGAAATCGCAAAGAGCCAGCAAGATGAAGCCATTCTTGCCAGAAACATCTGAGTTGGTGAAAACAATCACGAAGATATCGTGTCAATCCTCCTTGTTCTCCGCCGATATCATGGCTTTCAGACAAGCGGCCTTTCTCGTGCTTGCCTCAATGTATGAGCGGTGCTTTAGAGGGGAGGGGAGAGAAAGAGAAAGGGACGAAAACAAAATGTGGCTGCCAGCTGATAACGGGCACGGTAAAACAAAAATAGGCGGGCTGTGGTGGATGGGCAAAAAAGTAAGATGCAGGTCAATATTGCCGGGTATTTTGATCTTGCCTCCTCTACTCTCTCGACGACGATGTGGCCAGCAATTATATCCGAGGGCAAATAGAGATGGGCAGTCGAATGAAATATGTAAATACGTGTAAATCAATGACAACTTAGGAGTGTGCCTGGTTATCTGTTGTTTATTCCAGGTTTGATTTATTTTGTGTGTCCTTCCAGGTTTGGTATCTTTTTCCATTTTGCTTTTTTGTCCTTCCTGTCCGGTAGTATTTGGTCCAGCTTTCGCGATCCTTCGTCTTGTTGCCCTTCATCCCCGCCATCTTAGTTTCGATTCACCCCATCTCACGAGCGAGCAGGCTATGCAGTGCACAAAGAAGCAGATGGCGGTGGATGCAGTGGATACGTAGTTGGACAAGCTGCCGGGTGATGTTGAGTTGTTTAGGCCGGAGGCGGTATTGGTCGCGGAGAATCGTGAGCATCGCCTGCGGCGATGTAAACACTCTCTTACTCTTCACCACTTCGCCTCCGGGTGGGCGGGGGGGAGGCGGAGGTCAGTATCCCAAACGAAGGCAGATTCTCTGGTAAAGAATAATAATGGATTGAGGTCAAGCCCTAATGAGGATCGTAATTTATGCATGGAAGAAACAGCTACATGTGAGTGTATAATGGGGAAGGAGCAAAGTTGCCAGATAGAGGTTTTGTACGTCAAGATGGAAGGAGCGATGGTGGTCGATCAGACGCAAGGACGTATGAGTAAGGAGTAAAGAAAGGAAGAAGAGAACAATGATCTAAGTCGACACAAATAGAAAGAGCGATGTACCCATTTTGGACGTGTTTTGTTTACAGCGTGGATTTACTGTACTCACAATCCAAGGGTAAATTCAACACCGCCCTTTGTGAGTTTCTTCTTCGTCGTAGATGAAAAGTATGTCTAATTTCTAATAAAGATTTTTATTTTTTTGATCTTCTTTCTATTTAGTTTTATCTTTGTGTGTCTTTCACTATAAATAAGTTTTTTTTTTTTGTATATGAACAAAAATAAAACTAAAACGCACAACTAGTGGTAAAGAATTTTTTTTAAAAAGAAAAGAAAAAGAAAAAAAGAAATAATCACTACAGCAGAATAGTGAAAAGGTTCAACAGTTCACATCCATTCTATAAGATGCAGTGAGCTCTCATTTGACAGCCGTTTCCGTTGTGTTATGTCATACACGGGGCATTTTGGTCCTCTTAATCAATATGTGATGGGTCGTGTAAAGGCCAGAAAGCAAAAAAAGGAACAGAACAGGCGAGAAGCGACAATATGGATTGTTTTGGATCTCTTGGAGTCTTGGAGTCTTGGAGTCTTGGAGTCTTGGAGTCTTGGAGTCTTGGAGTCTTGGAGTCTTGGAGTCTTGGAGTCTTGGAGTCTTGGAGTCTTGGAGTCTTGGCTTTTGTGTTTACCTTACTTTCAGAGCATCTTTATTTTGTCAAGTTGGCTTGCCTTTCAACAGAGACGCATCAAGACAGGACGGTAAATAAGAATGCCATGGCTTGGCCTTGTCTTGTCTTGTCTTGTCTTGTCTTGTCTTGTCTTGTCTTGTCTTGTCTTGTCTTGTCTTGTCTTGTCTTGTCTTGTCATGCCACGTCGCTCCTATTCCCATAACCATTTCCATCACCCATTTACCCCAGATTCCGCATTGCGGAGATAGATCCCGCACCTTACTTTTTCCTTGTCTGTTTCTGTGAAAGATGTCCAGATTTTTAGACACCTTTCCCTGCCGCCTTGTTTCCCAATTGCCGCCCGACTCGTATCCACGGCACTACTTCCGAGTTGTACTGTGTCAAGTCAAGGTGTGTGTGGTCAGTTTGGGGGAGAAGAAAGGAGAAGAGTACGGTGTAATTCAAATAAAGACGGAACTTTCAACATAACTAAAATCAACATACAGTTCAAAAGTATCGTCCTCAACAAAATGTAGATCGACCCCTCTTCTTTTTCATCATCGTCTCGCCTCCTTCACGCCCGTCACGCTCACATCACAACGTTCGTAGCGTTTGTGAATACGAGCTTTGGCCGCGTTCTCTACCGACAAGCCCAACATTGAGCGATACTTACTCCACCCATCAACGACTGACGACTGCCGACCTCGTATTCCACCCAAACACACCCCAAATACGGTGCCCACGGTCCCCCGTAAACCCAGATCGTCCCAGATCGCCTTGCTGCGCATGCTCGCCTCGCCCCGCCTCGTGCAGCGCGGGTGTCTGCTGCCAGTGGTGGGCGAGGTCGTGCTGGTGTGTCTGTTCATGGGACTGCGCTACCAGTCCTGGTCGTCGCGGGCTCGCCCGCAGCTGCACGACATTGACGTCCAGCGACAGGGGTCGGTGGCGACAGGGCCTGTTGTCTGCAGTCGCGATGTGGCCCACTTGGGTCTAGACCATGTGGCTGGGACGTCCGGCTCTGGAAGTTCAGCACTGGGCCTGACGCCGGCCTTTCGTTACAGCCGGCGATGCGTGCGGCCGTAGTACAAGCCATAGAAAGCGGCCGACCCCACAGTCCGTCGACCGCCGACGCGTATGCATGGACAGCTTCTTCCACACCAAGAAGACATGATGATTACAATCGAACGGCCCTGGGCACGGGCACGACTTGTGACCGGTCCCTCCCACCATGCGAGCCACTTGTGCTCAACGTTCCTTATCCACATCCTTCGGCCACTACCAACTACTCACATTTGTTGTTTGGCGTGGCGTCGTCGCATGGATGCATGATGAGGGCACTGGACGGGTTCGAGCACTGGCTCGGCGGGACGGAGGCACCAGACTCTCTCGAGATATGACCACATGCGGCCGGTATGGCTCGGTGCATTGTCGAAAGATGCCGGTGCCCTTGCGCTCTGGGGCTGCATGGACTGTTTTCTCTAGAGGTATGTGTGGACGGACGGCCTGAAAGAAGAGCTGCTTGTCAACGGCTTTTCCGTCACCCAATATCGAAGGGGCCTTCACCCCGACTTTCGGCGCATGGAGCAGACGTGGTCGCACGCGGGGGACGAGTTTGTGGCCGGGCCGGGTCCGCTGCGGCCGGCGTTGGATGACGTGATGGACAAAAAGAGCCTCCGGCTAAAGGAGACCATCGTGGACGAGCACGGAGGTCTTCGTCAGGTCCGCGTCTACAAGGGCGCCTTTGGTACAGACGAGCTGGACGAAGTGTCTGAGCTGTTGTGGGAGACGGAAGGTGCGGCGATGAATAGCACATGACATCAAATCGCGTCTGACTTCATTCTCAGCACTGACATCGCGATCGGGCGGGCGATCTGCATAAGGAAGGAATAGACGTGTGGATCCCTTTCATAAAAGAACAGGAAGAATAAAAAGAAAATAGATAATTGTGGGCAGTGTGGGCAGTGTGGATTATCAATGGGCCTGGAACTGCTCTCTCTGCTGAAAACTGCTGAGAAACTTGGGGGGCATGCGCAATCTGTGGAAATTACCCACGTTTATGCTCGGAAGGCTAGCCGGAATGAAGGCCGGATCGTGTGGAAGGACAGTTGTATGGAGTCAAGGGAGTATGGTGGAGGGCCAAAAGAGTCCACTGGAACGTCAGAAATGGAAAAGAAGCGAGAGAAGCTTGACAAAGTCAATAAAGTCAATAAAACAAAATGAACAAATGAACAACAGGGCGCAGCATGGGCGGTGGGCTCTATTTCATTTTATTACGGCGGCGTCCGCTGCAACGTCCGGGCGAGATGGTGGGGTGTGTGTCTGAATTCGAGTAAAAAAGCAAAAACAGCTTGGGGAAGAAACTCAATCAGAGAATAGGTGCAGCCGACACTCACTCTTCGCCGAAGTTATCTTCAGCTGCTGCAACCAACGATGCAGCCAGATAGCAGCAAACGAAGCGAGATAAGGAGATATGTGTGATACGCGCGTGATACGGAGTACTGTGTACACGCGAATAACAACAATAAGACGGCTTGGAATAGCTAGCGCTTGATTGGAGTTGTCTGAAGTTGACTGGACTCTTTGCAGTCTCTGGATTGCCTGTTGGTGCACCTTGGGTATGCTTGAATGCTTGTTCTGAAGAGGAATCGCGGTTGTCTATTAAAAGACACATAAAACAGCGCGATGCACCAAACCGGACTGGCTTATTCCAGTGGTCTGCTGGACTGTTTCGGTGGACTGGACCAGTGAACTTCAGTGGAGAGGGAGCCGCGCGTGTTTGATTTGACTCTGGAGTGGTGCGAGACACCGCGGCTGCCGGTCATTTTGATTCTGGGGGGGGGGGGGTTAAATTATTGGCTTCCTGTGTACGGAGTACGACGTACATGTACACATATTTACTTTCAATTTCGTGGACACTGATTGTCCTGTTGAACTCGCAACCTCCGGACAGGACTTCTGAAAGTGAACCCTACGATGTAAAGACACGATAAAGAGTCTGAAGACTTTCGAAGACAAACGACAAAAGACACCCGGAGATCTCTGAAGCGCCCCTGCCCCTGTCACGTCCAGCGCCACCCGTCGCACCCGCAGCGCCTCTGTGTCTTTGCGCGCCGTGGCTTCTGCGCAATCCACCCACTGCAGAGGCGCTTGAGAGGCGCCGGGAAGGCGGTAACACCACCTACGCAGGAGCGTCCGATTCACAGCAGGTTCACACATGCAAGCACATGGCACATGGCGGCATGCACAAAAACAAGACAAAGCATGCCGCGTTGGACCGCCCAGCTGAAGTGTTTCGCCTCAACATTTTAAAAGCTTACTTTGTAAAGTTAAGCAAAAGAGCAAAAAGCTTGAGGGCACACGACAGCTTTGAAGGAGGAAGCGCCGGACAAGAGGCCTACCTCGGGTAAAAAGAGACAAGAACCGTAAGCTGCAGTACAGGCCAATTGCTCCAATTGCTCCAGTCATTACACTTACAATTACGACGTACTTCGGAGTGTCCTTTCCATACCCCATGCGAGTACGGAGTATCGCCCAAAACTTGGGATCGCGTACTTTCTAATAAGCGACCAAGCGGGCGAGTGGGTGTGGGTGATGACAGAGGCACGCTGCGGTAAAAGAGACAGAGAAAGAGACAGAGAAATACGCCACAAAAGCCGTCCCGCCATGTATCGAAATCGTGGTTCAGCTGCCAAGGAAAAAGGCCTCCCAGAGAAAACAGGACTAGTATACCTGTTCGTGCAGGCCGTGCTACCGGGTGCTTGTCAGAATACAGGCCTTGTTCCCGGTGACTTGCAGACCTGACAGCACACCAACAGTTCATCGGCGGTCAGCCTGGTGGGCTTGAAAGAATCTGATTAATGAAAGCCGGAGCTGGGGAAATCCATGTTGTTCTCGTCCGACTTCTTCTCGTTCTTCCATTGCTTCTTTGGTCGAGCTTCCAGCTTCCGCGTCACTATTCATTTCGACAGTCGTAGCGCTGCGACGTCAAGGTCTTCTCTTTCTTTTCTTCCTCTCTCTCTTTATTTTTGTCTCCTCCACCACAGTTCTCTCACTATCGCCAAGCCAAGGGGCAAAAAAATAGGCCTGGCCAGGCCGAAGAGGAGCTGTTTATCAGCGTCTAATTGGCTTTGCGTGCAAATCTACCCACAACTCATCCACAACTCATCCTCCACACCACCCCCCGATTCCTTTATTGTTTGCTGATCAAAGAAAGAAACACTTGAAGACCACTTTGTGCTCTCCACCTTACACGCCAGAACGCCACCAGTCTTATTTTCGGTATTTCTGCCCGTTCACTGTGTGGCCTCCCCTGACCTAACAGCAGCCGTGCTATCCAGTTCTTTTGCGTTTTCTTACCTGCCAATCAATCAATCACTCAATACCGACTCTAGCCACAAGAGGCAGTTTAGCAAGGACGACACAGTGCCTGTTTTTGTGTGCACATAATATTTACGGTTATTTGCATCTTGTTCGCATCCGTGTCCTCCGTATCGTGGCTCTTGTTTATTTGCTTCCGTCTCTGGCATCACCGTTGCTTCCTTCCTTGATATTGCGTTGTTTCTTTCTTTGCTCTCACTTTCGCCTTTCCTTTGTGCTATTTTCTCTTTCTGCCCGTTCCTGACGCTGTCCCACAAGCAGTCGAGCCAGTGTCCCACTGTACGCGCCAGAGCGCATTAGTGCCGTCTGCACACTTCTCCTTTATTTTTTTCTTCTTCTTCTTCTTTTTCTTTATTCTTTTGATTTTTCATTCATCAGCAAAATCAGTCGGAAACGGACGTCAAAGAAAGAGATAAATCAAAAGACAGCACACATCCCACACCGCATATCCCATCCAAAATCACGAAAGCACAAAAAGCACGCAAAAAGATATCGCGCGTCCTTCATTTCGTTGCATCTCGTCATTTCGTCAGACCCCAGTAGGAAACCAGTAAACAATCGCTTCTCTATCTCTTTATGTCCTAGAAACGCTCCTGTCTGCCCCTTCATCTTCACATGAAGACAGACCTGATACCTGAAACCTGGCTAGGACCTGCCCTTAATTTCAGGTATCGACGATAGACACTGTACTCCGTAGACCGACAGGGCAACTGCCACAGTGGCTGACTGGCTCTTTCCTTCATTTGTTCTCCTGGGCTATTCCTGGCAAGCTCTCTGCCAAATCGCCCAATCGGGCTAGTGACCGTGTGTACCTGCCCCGTTGGCGCCCTCATACAGTGCGCTAGCAGCTCGATCTTCCCCCTTTTATTTTCTTCCTTTTTTTCCCTACTAAATGTACATGTACACCACCACCGGCTTAGAGCACATCGCTTGCACTGTTTGCTGGCTGGCAGGACCCGCCCTTTGATATGCGCCCTCCATCTTGATGAACAGGGGTATGAGCGAAGGGAAAAAAGGAAATAAAAAGAATTCAGAAATAAAGTCCGAAAATCAGAACAACGAAGGGAAAGAGGGAAAGAGCGAATGTGCAAAGTAAGAATCGAAAGAAGGCACAGCTCACTCACCTGCCGCGCCCACCACTCGTTCCTTCCCACCCCTGACCTCATACACTCGCTCTTTCCGGTAGCAATCCCTTTCCCCCTCCCATCATCACGGTCGTTCTTCCCTGTTTTGTCTCTTTTGTCAGTTGCTCTTTCTCTGTTCTCTACATACTCTCTGCATCGCTGCCCTACATTCGCTTCCCCAGTCTTTCGCTTCAAACTCAAACCTCCCCTTTCACCTCTTTTTTCTTTTCGTTTTCTTCAACAACACACTCGCTTGCATCGTCAACATCACCTGCGCACCTCGTGCCTCTCGAAAGTGAGCGCCGCCAGCCTCCTCCGCCAACCACCACAGACCACCTGCGACCCCGGTCGGCCTTCTCCCTTCGTTTCAGACGCCCTGCTTTGGGATTAGACGCCCTTTTTGCTTTGCGTCTTTCGTCTTTTGGCTTCTCTCTTTCGTTTCCACAGCCTCTTTTCTTTTCTCACTACCTCAGTTTTGTTACTGTTTAATACTGTCTTGACGTTGACTGCTATCTTTCGCTCTCGGTCTCGTCCTTTTCGTCCTTTACGTTTTTCGTCTTTTTGTCCCTTGAAATCAATTCAACTCCATCGCTATCTTCGTCTTTTCTTCGACAATCTCTTCGTCCCTCGTTTTCCCATCCCATTTTCGCCCATTCCGCGTCTCCCTTTGACGTGCTTCATTCTCCATTTCAGACAATCACCGACGACAATATCTCTCAGCGTTCGACGACATACTCCATACGAAAAACCGTCTTGCCGTTCCTCGACCTCGACATCTTCCTTCTTCTAAAACACTCCCCCGTTTTTTTTGTTTTTGGATCGACAAACTTTATTTCTTTTCCGTGCTCTTGGTCGCCTTGGTCGCCCTTCTCTCGTGTCCCTTTACGGAGTAATTCAACCCTTTCACCCTTTGGCAACGGCCCCTGGCCTGCTCTATTTTTGTCTTTTCACGTCCTTTTTTCGCCCACTTCCACTGTCTGGCCGTCGTCCGACCCGGATTGCACAAGCATCTTGAGACACTTGCACCGCACATCAGGGGTCGCGTTCAGAACACAGACGCTCGAAACCCAGGAAACGCAACGCTCTGTCTCCTCGTGCAACCAGCCTTACAACCTCCCTTTTCGCCAACCGTTACGAATCTTGGCCTCGCGTCTCTCCACATACAACTCCCACCTCATCCCATCGTCGACACATCTTACATCCGGACCGCTGGTCGGCACAATGCAATCAAGATGATGGTCTACGAGCACGCTATCGTCGACTCCGTCGTCCCCAGCCCTGGGTCGCCGCCCGGCATGACTGCCTCCAAATCCTCCAAATCCTCCTCTTTCCACTCCATCAGCTCCGACGACAACAGCGTCCTGTCCGACGTCAATCACTTTGAAGACATTGGCCTCGACGACGACGCCTCCATCGCCGCACACCACGACCGCGACCTGTCGGATTTCAAGTCCCGCCCCAACCGATTCTCGCCCTCCTTCTCCGCTGACCTCCGCGCCGCCTCGCTCCAGTCCGCCTCGACTCACAGCCTCGCAAGTAAACCGCGCGTCTTCTCATCCACACGCGAGCTTGCCCGCACACGGCCACATGCTCCTTCGGCTCCTTCCAACCGCGATATCACACCACCCGTCCGTCCCTCGTTCCCAAGCCTGAAGAGCCAGGTCCGTGGCGCCAATGTCCGTAGCACGAGCACCAGCGCGCTGATGCCGGATGCCCTGGCTCCCAAGTCGAGAAAAAACCTCGGCAGCCGCTCAGCCACCTCCCTCTCGTTCCGTCACCGCAGCCCCAGTCCCAACCTCGTCAACGTGCCCCATGGCCTCAAAGACCCGGCCGCCATCGTCAAGCCGCGCCGCAGCAGCTGGCAGTCCACGCGCGAGCGCAAGACGGCCATTCAGCTGGAAATGGAGTGCGACGAAGACGAGGGCGACGACATTCCCGAGGGCCTCATCCTGGACAACGTTCCCATCTCGCCCCGCCCGCCATCCGAGCGCTCTCAGTCCATCAACCCCAGTCCCGCCAGCTCCAAGCCCGGATCGCCCGATCGCTCGGCCAAGGAGCACAAGCACCGCAGTGTTGGCAACGGCACGCCGGCCATTGCTGCTGCACAAGGCTCGCTCCGCTCACCACAATGGAAGAACGAGCACAGCAAGTCATACAGCGAGGTGGCATCGCCCATCAAAATGCGTGCCAAGAGCTGGACGACGGCCCTGTCCGAGCTGAGCCTGGAGGCCAAGTCGCTGACAGAGAAACTTGAGGAGCACGCCGACGAGGTCGAGCTCAAGACACAACAACGGTCGAGCACGGGCTCCATGCCTGCCCGTCGCTCATCGACGGGCCCGTCCCTCGAGTCCAAGCCGCGCCACAAGTCCGCTCTGCCCGAGCTCCCGCCTTTGCGCCGCAGCAACATTATGATCGACCCTCTTCCCGTCTCTAAAGAAAAAGAGGCTGTTCTTTCCCGCACACGTCCGTCCTGGCTGCCGCCCAAGGACCCTGCTGAGGAGAAGCGCCACCTCAAGGAGTACCAGAAGATGATGGCCTACAGCCTCGAGGCCGAGAAGCGCCGCGAGGCCAACAAGCAGGCCAAGTCCGACTGCCGCGATACCGCCGTCAGCAGCCTGATGCAGATCTGGGACCACGATATTATCCCCCGCTGGACCGTCGCCATTCGCGAACGCCGCACCCGTGACCTCTGGTGGCGTGGTGTGGCTCCGCGGAGCCGCGGAGCTGTCTGGTCGCGTGCGATTGGCAACGAGCTGGGCCTGACTGAGGCCTCGTTCCACGCTGCTCTGAGCCGCGCCTACGAGGTCGAGGTGCGCGCCAAGGCCGAGAACCTGATTGAGGGCGACGAAACTTACCTGGCCTGCTTCGAGGCGATCCGCAAGGATGTCCAGGACCACACATGGAAGGACCTCAAGATCTTCCAGGCCGGCGCCCCGCTGCACCAGGGCCTGATGGATGTCCTGATGGCCTACTCCATGTACCGCAGCGACATTGGCTACGTCACAGGCTGTAACACCATTGCCGCTCTGCTCCTGCTCAACCTTCCCGGCCCCGCATCGGCCTTTGTCGCTCTTGCCAACCTGCTTAACCGCCCGCTGCCGCTGAGCTTCTATGCGGCCGACCCCGGCGCCAAGTCGTCTGCCTACAATCTGATGCTCCAGACCCTTTCGCAAAAGTCGCCCGTTCTTTTTGATCACATCACCAACATGCCCGACCACGACCCGGACTTTTACCTCAACAGTGTCTTTACCTCGCTCTTCACGGGTCACCTGGCCCTCGACCAGGCTGCACGCCTCTTTGACGTTTATGTCTTTGAGGGTGATACCATCCTGGTGCGCGCCGGTGTGGCCCTGCTGGTCGAGCGGGAGGCTGTTTTGTTGGGCACACAGGACATGGTGGGCGTAGTCAACGCCATTACCCCTGGCAGCGACGGCTCTGAGGACAAGCAGGTTGTCGTCGCCCAGCACGGCGAGGAGGACCGCTGGATGCTGGCTGTCCGCGAGGCCGGTAGGGTTTCGGCCAAGTAAGGACGTCCACAAATCCAACGAAACGACGAAGCAACTACGATCCGACATCCCTTTGTACAAATCACAACAATTATACCAACGTACAACGTACAACGTACAACCCGCATCCACCACGCACGCTTGCACATATGCATACATATAAACAACATCAATGCACACTCGCTACGCCTTTATGACCAACTCGCAACACTTTTATTTTACTATTTCAAAGACAACTCACACAACAGCGTAATCTGAACATTTGGTTAAGAGAGATGGGAAACATATTCTCTCGCCCGGTTACAATATTGCTTATTGTTTATTACCTTTTCAACAAACCCACTTTTTACACCCTTCAAACTTCTCGTCACTCATTCACTACTCGTTACCACAATCATCACGCTCTTCACAGAATGTGTATTACTTAATCCTTCTTTTTTTTATTACTTCTCTTACTCTTATTTGCATCGGTATGCCAGACGTGCCGCATCCAAATGGCTACTTTCATGGCTACTTCATATTTTCTCAGGGTGTAAAATTTTCTTCATGGTGGAGGCTTCCTTCTTCTTTCTTCTTCTTTTCCTTTACATTTTCTTGGTGCATTTTCTTTCCAGTAGACTTCTTTCTTTTTATCAACAACGGGTCCCATTTTTGGATTATTCATGGGACGGGACAATTGAAATACAAATGCAAACTTCATACAGAGACGCTCGTGTATATTGTCTGTTGATGATCTTGGTTCTTTATAAATACTTTGCTCCCTGGCGTTCTCATGGCCAAGTTGGAATCTTGTCCCCCCCCCTTTGGAAATCAAAACAATCACTTGTTTTCTCTTCTTGAATCTTGGATACTACTGGATTGCGTGACATTGCCTCTTGTTTCGAAAAGCTTATTGTTTTGACGGCCTGCTAATGCAAGCATCACGAACAGCATTGGGGCTATCTTGCCATTCAACGGATAAATATCGAGTCTGGCAGCCGAATAACAATACAACGGAGTGCCACCATCCCATGTCCTCTATGATATTACGAGTCTTACTTTAGCAGTCTAGGTAGGAGGCGCTTTCTCCCGCTTTTGCCAACGACCAACTCCTCGATATCACCCGTCGTCATTATCATTGGTGCCGCCACCTTTCTTCTCGATACCATGATGAGCTATGTGGACTGCCGACTCTCTATACGTCCACCACCTTGATCTCTCGATAGTATGTGGCACACAGTCCATGTCCCCCACATTCTTTCACGATACCTCACGCTTTTTATGTCGCTTTCTCCTCCCGTGACTCTGGCGAGAAGGGTTGGCGATGCTCGACGCACAGATTGTCGAGCGCGGGCTGAATGGGCAAACCTGGGGAAAGATGTCTCTTAGTCTTCCCCCACATTAACATACTTGATAGAGAAGGATGTGCTGTCGACTGACGGACAGAGTGTGGAAACGAACAGTCGTTTGTTCTTCATCTCGCTCACGCCTTTCATCATTTGTTGCTATCAAAGTCGACCACAGCTTGTCTCCCACGATGAACCTCTCCTTGTTATCGACAGAGGTGCTGGCCACCGCGGTCTCGCTACTTCTCTCCGTGCCCGGCGCCACTGCTGTCCTCCGCTTCTCCTGCTCTTAGCTCGTCGTCGAACGACCCGATCCGCATGTCAACCCGGGCGCTATGCGGTCACCGCATGCCCACCAGATTGTCGGTGGAAACGCTTTTATGTCACCATGGCCGCCGGCACCGACGTCTCGAGTGTAGCCACGTGCACGACCTGCACATTCGCCAAAGATTTCTCGAATTATTGGACGGCCGCAATCTACTTCTGGGCACGCAACGGAACCTTTGAGGGGGTCAAACAGATGGGCAATGTCGGGCTCGAGCAGGCGTCAGCTGGGATGACAGTGTACTGCTGGGCGAGTGTCAGCAGCAACACAAAGGCATCAGTGGCAGCCTTCAAGAAGGGTTTCCGCATGCTTGTCGGCGACCCCAGTTTCCGCACCGAGGCCCAGGCCAAGAAGTACCGCCAACTCACGTTTACGTGCCTGCAGACGGCCACGACCCGCTCCGGCGAGACGCTGAGCTTCCCCACCAAGCCGTGCCTTATGGTCAACACGCGCTCTCCGACCTGCTGGGACGGCGTGAACCTCGATAGTGCCGACCACTAGAGCCATGTGGCCTACCCATCGAGCGGCACTTTTGAGAGCAACGGGCCCTGCCCGTCGACGCACCTCGTCAAGATCCCCCAAGTCTTTTACGAAGCCGTGTTCGATACGTGGCCATTCAACGACAAGAGCCTGTGGCCTACAGATACAGCGCAACAGCCGCTTGTGTGGAGTTTTGGCGACAAGACGGGCTACGGCAACCACGGCAACTACGTGTTTGGGTGGAAGGGCGATGCGCTGCAGCGGGCGATGGATGCTAACTGCAATGTGAACTGCTCAAGCCTGAAAACGCAAACGATTGCGACGGGGAATCCGTGCACCAAGACGATAACGGTCAAGGAGGATGTGGACGGCTGGCTGGAGCAGCTGCCCGGCGGCATGGAGGTCAAGTAGGTGGACAAAGAAAGGGAAAAGACGGTGAGTTGGGGCTGAATGGGGGAAAAGTTGTCTCTGCGGCGTCGACGATCCTGTTTTGATGTCTGGATGTACTTGTATTTGAATCTTTTTGGACTTCCGTTTTGGATTTTCTTTTTGGATTTTGAAAGTCTCCGAGTCTCTCTTTTTGATATGTTCATTGGATATTGATTTGTGTTCTCTTGCCCTTCCACCAAGATCCCGTTCCCCCCCCTTCCGAGACATGCATCTGGCCGTCCCTGCGGGAGAAACGTTCATCGTCGTTGTCTCGGACGTTCAGCTTTGTGATTGTGCTTCGCATTTCCCAAACGGGCATCACTTTCGTCTTCCTTTCCGCAGGAGCAGACTTTGTCACCAGTCTCGTCACCAATCAAATTGTTGTTATATATGCACATAATTTTTTGCCGCTGGCCTAGTTTGTTTAGGAACCGGTTTTCTTATTTCTGTGCGTGCTCATGTGCGTTGACGTGTCGTGTACATCCAAGCCATCAAGGAGCTTGCCGACTTTATTCATCACAGCAAGCAATGCCTCATCCAACAGACGACGCAATACCCTGCCTCGGACATTCACGGTGGGCCTTCATATTGAGTCGTCAGGTGAGTACTGACTGGCTCATTGACTGGCTTCAATGTGTCGGACTCGTCATGTCTTTTATCACTTGGAAATCCAGTCGACTCTCACTAGGTCTAAATATGCGCGTGTTCCGCCAACCCTCCCTTCCGCTTCACACCCTCTTTTTCGTTATCGTCCCTTTCTTCTTCTTTTTGCTCTAAAGAGAAGACTACTCTGACCTATCGTCTGGCTGACACCTGCCCCGTTTTGATCTGGCATTTGGCGCACGTTGTCCCTCTCTGTTCCTCTCATCACATGCAAATATCGGACACATTTTCTGCTTTCTTTTGCTCCCCATGCTTCCATCTTCCATGTCTCCATGGTGCAACAACCGTTGAATCTTGTTCCCAACATGGGAGAGCTCAGCAAACATCAAGGAAGCTTGGCTATGTCACTATGTGACGCGCTCTTTGACATGCTGCTGTGCCCGGAGACATTCTGTTTTGCCTCCTTAACTGATGAGATCCTTCAGCCCTTCAGCCCTTGTTACATCCCTGGTTTGATAACAGCAAGGCAGAAGGGAGTTTACGACGGCGATGACAAGCATGAGGGATATGGGAGACATAATCACCGAAAATATCAGTCCTTGGTCCACAATGTAAGCTTCTGAGCCGCTCTTGCCTCTGTTGCGTCGCACTCCCACCACATCATCATCACCAACATACGACGTACCTTCCCATCCCTTTGGATCATCCCGCGGGAGATCTTTGATGGCCATGAAAATGTGACGAGATGCACTAACAAGATGCATCAGCGAGTCATCGTCAGCACTCCTCACCTTTCATACTCTTCTGGCTTGCACATCTAATATGCCTCCGTCGCTCGGGCTCTGGGTCGGTTCTGGCTACCATTGGTCCAGTCCCGTTCTTTGCTTTGTTTGCTTTGTTTGCTTTGTTTGCTTTGTTTGCTTTGCTCAGTGTTTGTCTCCTTACTTTATGGAGCTTGGGATTCGACGAGAGCTTGTGAGCTCGTCTCGTCTCGCCCGTCTCGACTCTTCTCCCTTCTGGGCACGATGTACTCCGTGCTGCCCCATCTGTCCCGTTCGTACTGTGGGTTTTCCCGGTTCTTGATGCAGATCCCCAACAAAGTTTTGCATTTTTTGCCGCATTTCTGGGTCTTCTCACTATCCTGATATTATCTGATATTTTTTCATGCTCTCAGCCCCCATCCCCATCGTTCTGGTGTCTGCCCACTGTCACATGTTAAAGGGTGAGCATCGGTCTCTGACAGGAACAAGTGGTGGCCATTCCGTGCTTTGCTTCAGTCTGCTGGCCGTCCCACTAACACAACGCCGACGGCCGCCATACTGCGATGAGACTACGAGACCAACGAAACAAGTCCCAAAGAAATCCCAAAGAAATCCCAAAGAAACCCTGGACAGCTCAAAAGAAACCCTGCCAGCCACCATGAACCATGGACATCTTCAAACAGACTGCAAACACCACCACACAGCACATAGCACACCTTCCCGATTCCCGAGCTTGACAATTGCCGACTGTTTATTCCCCATCGAGCCCCTCTTCGTTGACTGCCTTTGACGACTTTAACGCCAAGCAGCGTGGGAAGCCATGTTCCGGAGCAAAGGCAGGGAAGGCAGGGAAGCTAGAGAAAGTCCAGTAAAAGTGCAGCAAAGTACAAAGTACTCCGTACACCATGATCTTTCTCGAATTGGCATAGACTGCTGCAAAAGGGCCTGGAGGATGGGGGTTTGCGTTCGTCCCTTTGAGATTCCTTGGCCGATCGAACCTATCCAGGCCTATCCAGGCCTATCCAAGTCCATTTGACTACCAAGCGAGCTTGCTTCGCTTGATTCAGACCTTTTCCCCCTCTGCTTTTCGATTCGAGGTTCTTCCCCTCATTGGATTGCCCGTCTTTTCCCGCGAGATAGTTCAGACGAAGCAGTTGTAGTCGTTCACTGAGGTTGAATGTGAATGCTCCGATCAGGGTCTCCTTTTCTGGTCAGTGGTGGCTCTTTCTCTTTCCTTTGGTTCTGCCAGGAGCTGCTTCTCTTCCTGTTGGACGGCACCTTCACACGTGGAGACGGGGCCTAACAAAAACCGGCTGGCTTAACTGGGGGCAAGTCAGAGTACTCCTCCCGCAGAATCACACGCTTTGGGTACCTGCCGTCT
Organism: Sporothrix euskadiensis; assembly: GCA_019925375.1. Taxonomy (NCBI): domain Eukaryota; kingdom Fungi; phylum Ascomycota; class Sordariomycetes; order Ophiostomatales; family Ophiostomataceae; genus Sporothrix; species Sporothrix euskadiensis. The sequence continues at coordinate 179,453 of JADHKQ010000019.1, read as the reverse complement.
TTTTGCTCTTGGCTGGGACCATCGTACTTGCCAGATTTTTTAAGCTCGTGCCGTTTTAGCTTTTGCATTTGCTTCTTTCCGCTCTTTTCTTTTCTGCCCTCAACAAAAATCGGCGGCTACCCCAACGAAAAAAAGCGGGCCAGTTTTGGCCTGAAAAAAGGAGGGGCATATTTGTGTGGAGGGACCCCTGAAAAGGTGGTGGTGGGTAGCGGAATAAACCACCACTTACTTCGGACTTGGTGCACTTCCCTCTGGCAGTCGTAGTATCGCATTCAGTTTCCCCAATCTTTGCATGTGACGCTGGCTTTGGGAGGAGTGGTCCTCTTCCCTTTGCTCTTTCCTTCTTGGCAACGATCCTGCCTGACAGGGGAAAATGCTACCCATGCACCTGCCTGTACGTCGTACACAGTAGAAGTACGTCGTAGAAGTACCCCATTGATAGATACTTGTATCTTTCACTTTCACACTCCAAATAACCGCAATCCGCTCTCGCTCTCGTCTCGTCTTCTCCTTGCGGAAGCATCAAACTTGCTCTAGAGCCTGTCTTCCCCAACTGCAACTGGAAGCTCTTGGTGGTGCCACCTCAAAGCCCGGCTGCCGAGCATCACTTACTTCATTCGCATCTTGACAGTGGCTGAGCCTATCTGTGCATCGTTATCGTCCGACTGTTGGGAGTACGGAGTACATAGAGGGAGTAATTACATTTACGACGTACGAGTAGTGAATAGTGGAAGGCGGTGAAGGACAAACAAGGCAAGAACGAGGGACGTCGTTCAAGATGCTGGGAAGGAACCACCCAAGCGATAAACCACGCTAGCAATCTTTAATCCTTTTTGCCTCTTTTGGCTTCCCACCAAAAAAAGAGATAGAGAGAGAGAGAGAGAGAGAGAGAGAGAGAGAGAGACGAAAAAAAAGAGAATACCCTCGGGTGGTCTGGCTGCGCATTCAATTCTGAGTGGCCAATTCGTCCTTTGCCGCTGCCACCGGAAAACCGAGTGCTTGGCACTGGCACGGAGACGACTGTCCATGGGGAGAACCGCTTCAGGGGCAGAGGCCAGAAAAGAAGAAGAAAAGAGAAGAAAAGAACCCTGGAAGGGCATATTCAAGTCTGTATCTCTCTGTATTTAGGCCACTGCCTTGTAAGTCGAGTCGAGCCCGTTCTGGACCTTTTGTTATTTGTGTTCTGAGAGCGCACTGTGTCGACTGTGTTGACTGTGTCTCCCTGTCGTTCTTTCCCTCCTTGTTTCGTTCTTCCCTTCCTTGCTGTCCCGTTCCGTTGGTCCACGGCTGTTCGCTGCTTCCCTTTTAATGTACGAATATGATGATGAGTACACTTGTACCTTCCCAACTGCCAACAGAGTCCTCATTAGTACGCGAGTCACAAGCAAAGAGCAAGCATCAGTCAGAAGAACAATAGGGCAAGAGACCTCGTCAGAAGCACTCTCGGCAGTAGGGCTCACAAAGTTTGATTCTGTCCTTTTCTGTCTTCCATACAGTGTAAACCAAAGCCCAACCGCTGTGAATACGACAGCTCTGCGACCGCTCTTGCTTGGCTCCTTCCCTTACCCTTTTCCTTCCTCTTTGCTCTTTCCTCTTTTCCCATCTGTTTTTTCTCCACACTACCGCATACTTGCCTTTCTCCATTAAGGTCGTCGCTGCCACATGAGAAACAACACGCCCCCTGGTCTATCCTCTTTCCTCTTTCCCTATTATCGGCTTTTCCCTTGCACAGTACGAACTACGACTCCGTCTTTTTGCTGGTCTTGTTCGGTCTGCATTTCCCTCTCTTCTTTTTTTCTTCTTTTCTTTTTATCTTTTTATGCCTTCTTTTCGCCGCCACCACACGCCCTCTTGAGACGACTTCTTCCACTCCTCTCCTTATCCCCCTGCTCCCTCCTTATCCCGCTGCTTTCCTTCGTCTTTGCTCTTATTTGCTTCTTTGCACCTACTTCGGACTCTGGGCTCTGAACTCTCTTTGCTCTTCTTCTTCTCGTCCCTCCCCTCTTTCTTTTCTTCCCCTTCTTCCCTTCCTCCCACCTCTTCTGTCTTCCGTTTCTTTTCACCTTTCCCTTTTCTCTTTTCCTTCTCACCTCTGGTGCTTCTCTTCCCACTCTAGCGTGGAAACGACAAGCCAAGAAGGAATCCAAGGACATCCTTGAACGACATCTTGTCTTTTGACATCTCGTCTTTCTTTCTGCCCATTTTCTCTCGCTTCTTTTCCTCCCACACCACCTCCCACACATCCACACATCATCATGGCCACCGCCACTTCTTCTGCGGCCTCCACGGCCAAGCACCCCGCTCTGCGCCGCACCATGACCGCCGCCACCGTCGACTCCGACGTCTCGGTCCCTTCGACGGCCGCCCAGTCGCCCGTCGACTCGCCCCGCCCTTCGGCTTCCTCGACCTCCCTCTCGTCCCTCTCATCCATGGACGATATCAGCGCGGCCTCCAAGAAGATTGACAGCCACGCCGAGTACGGCCGCCTCGTCGACACCTACGGCAACGAGTTCTCACCCCCCGACTTCACCATCAAGGACATCCGCGATGCCATCCCCAAGCACTGCTTCGAGCGGTCGGGTCTGCGCGGCCTCGCCTATGTCTTCCGGGATATCGTGTATCTGAGCGTCACCTTCTATGCTTTCCACAACTACAACACCCCCGAGTACGTCCCCTACACTGCCGCTCGCGGTGCTCTGTGGTTCGTGTACAGCATCCTGCAGGGCCTGTTCGGCACGGGCCTCTGGGTCCTGGCCCACGAGTGCGGCCACGGCGCCTTCTCGCCCTCCAAGACGTACAACAACGTTGTTGGCTGGATTCTCCACTCGGCGCTGCTGGTCCCCTACTTCAGCTGGCAGATGTCGCACAGCAAGCACCACAAGGCCACGGGCAACATGGAGCGCGACATGGTTTTCCTGCCCCGCACCCGTGAGGAGCACGCCTCGCGTCTCGGTAAGATGGTCCACGAGCTGTCGGAGCTGACCGAGGAGACGCCCATCTACACCTTTATTGCTCTGTTTTTGCAGCAGCTCATCGGCTGGCCCAACTACCTCCTGACCAACATCACCGGCCACAACCACCACGAGGGCCAGCGCGAGGGCCGCGGCAAGGGCAAGGTCAACGGCTTGGGCAACGGTGTCAACCACTTCAACCCCAGCAGCCCGCTGTACGACAACAAGGATGCCATCCTCGTTGTGCTGAGCGACCTAGGCCTCGGTCTTGCCATTACCGCCCTGGTGGTGCTGGGCAACAAGTTTGGCTGGGCCAACCTCGCCGTCTGGTACGGCCTGCCGTACCTCTGGGTCAACCACTGGCTCGTCGCCATCACCTACCTCCAGCACACCGACCCCTCACTGCCCCACTACACGCCCGCCGAGTGGAACTTTGTCCGCGGTGCCGCTGCCACCATTGACCGCGAGTTTGGCTTCGTCGGCCGCCACCTGCTGCACGGCATCATCGAGACCCACGTGCTGCACCACTATGTCAGCACCATTCCCTTTTACCACGCCGACGAGGCCTCGGACGCCATCCGTCCCGTCATGGGCCAGCACTACCGCGCCGACGTCGAGGGCGGCTCGCTGGGCTTCCTGGCGGCCATGTACAAGAGCGCGCGTATGTGCCAGTGGGTTGAGCCGAGCGCCGAGGCCACGGAGAAGGGCAAGAACATTCTCTTCTTCCGCAATCACAACGGCATTGGCACCAAGCCGATGAAGATGGCGCCTGCTTCGTAGGCGCCAGCGCAAGCTGGGACCGGCGCTAGCCGGTCTGTTGTGAAGGAGTGAGGAGTGACAAAACACATTGTTTTTTCTGTTTTCTGTCCTCTTACGCCAGCTCTCCACACTTGTGCACACTTGTGTTCTTCTTGTCGTTTTTGCTGCTTGTTAAAAAAGGATCAACCCCGATCTCTCTGTTTACTTTTTTTCTGTTATCTTCGACGAACCGTATGATCCATATTATATATAAAGAGGGCATCTGATTTTCTTGTCTTTTTTGTGTCTTGTGTCTTGTGCCTTTTGTGCGTGCCCTTGAGGGTTTTGCGTCTTCTTTTGTGTCTTTGGGATAAAATATAAACCGTGGCAGGTAGAGTCGAGTAGAGGCCGTCGAGCGAGTACGAAGGAAAGCTGGTCGGAGGACGGGGAACAAAACAAAACTGTATTGTATACAGTTAGCTTTCTCTCTTCTTCTGTTGCTTCCCCCTGTCTCGCGAGACTTGTCTTCTCTCGCAAATCTTCCAAAATTATTCTTATAGACTGTTCAACAAAAGTCGTCCGCTGAGAAAAGACTGTGATTGTAGACGAAGGAAAGGAAATCGAGGATCGAGAGGGATGTCGTCGAGCGGTAAGGAAGTTGTCGAGAGAAGAGAAAAGAGATGACAAAGGGAAGAAGAAGAGTGTTAGTTTCAAAAGAGGGGAAGGTCGAGAAGGAGGAGGAGGATGGTACATAAAGACCTCTCACTCATAAAATGGCCTGCTGACCATTCGCCCTGTTTCTCTGGTCCAGCCTTCCTGATTGGGACACCCTCTTTCTGTTCAGTCAGAGTGGGCAGGAGGGACCGGTGTTCCGGATTGTCCGGGGCGGATTTGGGGATTTGGGGGTAATGGTGGTGGCATTTGTAGTGGATGGGACGTGTGGCAGTTGCCGCTCGCTAAAAGGCGGGGAAATCGTAAATCGTATCGTAAATCGTAGGCGTTTCTGACGTTCTCTCAGCCAAACAGGACCGTGGCAATAGCCAAGCACACACACCAAAAGAGACGGGAAAGACGGACAGATTGATCGTCATTCAGACTATTTCGTCCCCTCGCGAGGCAAGAACGAACAGAAAATAAGAATAGAGATGAGTCTGGAGTATCTGTAGACTCTATTTCTCTTATTTATACAGCTCTTACCCCACTTCCACATCCTTTATCGTGCTCGGGTTGGCGGGTTTGAAGAAGAGAGGGCGAGAAGTCCTAATGTCAGACGTCAGATGTCAGACGTCAGACAGGCTGTGCCATCCATCCGGCTCTTCTTATACTGGATCCATTACATAAGTAAGATATATGGGAAAAGAATCGTATACATATTCCTTCTCCCCGGATTTTTGAGCCATGATACTTGACTCAGATACCCATCCATCATGTTCGTCGTCCCTTTGTATCCATCCTCTTTCATAACTCCATCCCTCTCAACACTGCAGAAAGTAACAACAAAAAAAGGCAAAAATACGTTACTAAACTCAAACGACAAAAACATGGCATTAAATACCAAAAGAACACTGCAATAGTGGAAATATCACCAACATCAACATCATTATCAGTTCCCCTTTACTGAAGCAACCGGCGGGATCTCTGTGCACCGGTAGATGTGGATGAACTGCCGCTTTCTTTTGACGCCGTTTTTCTTGGAGTAGCTGACGGTGACCGTTTGTAGTGGACGGGGACGGGGACGAGGACGAGGACGGGGACGGTTCACGATCTGTGTCTCCTCTGACTTCTCCGGCGACATCATTGCCATCTCGTGGTGAACGGGTGCAGAGGGCTGCTTGACCGTGTGTGGCTCATCTTTATGTGCCTCTTCAAGACATATCCCTTGGAGAGGGCTGTTTTCAGGTGATGTTTCCTCGGGCGATGTCTTCTTGGGTGTCGTCTCTGGTGTTGGCATCTTGATCAGTGGCAGCTCTACAACCAGTACCTCCTTTGGTGGTGTATCTTTTGGTGATGTCAGAGACGAATTCTTGGGCAACTTTGTGGGCGTCGTCTCCTTGGGAGGTGTAGCCTCAATGGGTGTGGCCTTGGGTGACGTCTTTTTGGGCTCCGAACTCGTTGTCAACGTCGCTTTGAATGCTGTCTTCTTGGGCGGTGCCTGCTGAAGCATCTTCTGGATGGGGCACAAGCCCTCATCGCTGGCAAACACTGTCTCCGCGCTCTCCTCCTCCAGCTTGATCTTTTTCAGCGTCTTAGTATCTGTGGCGGCCTGAAGCCGCTCCAAGAACGTCTTGTTTTCGTTGCCTCCGTGACCAGCGCGGCCCTCACCATTACCATCGCACCCAAGACCCCATCCACCGTTTCCGTACGGACTTGCCATTCTCAAGCCCTTAGCCAGCTGTATGGCGTCCATCTTGGCCGTCGTTCTCTTGTGCTTCTTGACAGGCGTGGCCGGGTACTTTTTGTTCGGATGCGGCAAGCGGCAACCGGATCCGGGCGAAAATCCATTCGATCCGTTTGACCCACTCGACCTGCTGGTCGGCGGCGGCGGGCAGCGCGGTGTCTTGGGCTTGAATGACATGAGCTCGCGCTCCTTTTCCTGTTTGAGAAGCAGCAGAGCTCGCTCCTGTTTTTTCTGTTTTTTCTGTTTTTTCTGCTCTTTGAGTCGAGCCTCCAGCTGGAGTCGGTCGGCATTGTGTGATGCTTGCCGCAGGCGCTCGTTCAGTTCGGTGTCGGTGTCGTCGGCGAAAGCGTCGTTGGTAGGGGAGATGTCGGTCTGGTTCTCGAAAAAGACGTCTGCGGCATTGTCGCCCATATCTTCGTCAAAGGCCGTGTCCATACCGTCAAAGATCACACCGTCCTAGGATGTGACAATTTCTGTTTCCGTCTCCGACCACGACACGACCTTTCTCACTTTCTGCTTCTTCGTCACTATTGTGGGCTCCGTCTTCGTCTCCAATTCCGCGTCGAGCTTCGTATCCGGCTTGTCCTCCGTCGCCGCCGCCTCCGTCTTTTTGTCGAGCTCCGGGTCTGGCTTCGCACCCGCCTTCATCTGCTTCTGGCGGAGCCTGCCAGCCTCATCCAGCCGCCTGGCCGCTTCTGATGCTGCACGAGCGTTGGCAAAGGCACGACTTCGGTCGGCAGCCACCTTCTTCGAAATAAAGGGCTGGCCAGTCTTGGGGTGACGTAGGCCCTTGTTGTTGCTGTGTAGCTTGCCCGTTGTTATCTTGGTCTGTCGTGTGCCCTGGCCGGCATTGTCCTTGACCTGCATCATGCCTGCATGGACTTGGCCGGTCTTGCGATGATGCGGGTCTGCATTTGAAAAAAGCTTCCGTGCTGTCGAGTTCGAGTTTCGGTTTGGAGGCGGCCGATGGGGTTGTGCCGGGAACCATCTGGCATGCCTCTTCTTGGCCTTTGTACCCATCTTTGCTCGATGTCAGAGCAGTGCTCTTTGACGTCGTTTTCTTTCGAGAAAGTTGATGGGTCGTTTAGAGATTATTCTGGTCAAATAGTATCAGTATCGCTTGTGGCTCTTGAAAGAGGTGAAGGTGAAAAAAGAAGAAAGTGTATGCCTGCCTGCCTTTGCTAGAGTCGGATGTGCTTGCTGGGTGTATTCACTTGTTTGTGCGGTGCGTGCGGGCTGTCATATGGATATGACAGATAGTGAACGGTCGACGATAGTTTTCTGGCTCTACAGCAGGCAGCGCGCGTGAATTGGTGTGAACGCGATTTAACGGTCTAGAGGCGCGTGACTGTCAATACTGCCATTTTCGGAAGGAGCATCTCAAGGTCATCGTGATTGCACGGTCAAGATATCACGAGCACGTGACCAAGTCAACAAACGACGCGACCAAAGCTGCAGGCTTTACAGAAGAGAATCGAAGCAAAATAATATGAAATGATTCAATGGAGAACATGGTATAAATCAACGGGACAATAGCTATAAAATATGGTGAAAACCCCAGACAACAAGTGATATCCTCCTTCCAGAGCGCCGGTCCCTGAGCGATGGCTCTCACACGTTTTGATATTCCCTCATAAAATCCACATCCTGCAACAAAAGAAACAAAAGAAAAAGAAGAAGAAATAAAACCGAAATAGGTGAGCCTAAGACGTCGTCAAGCAATAGCGAAGCCAGTCCACCCTCATGAGTCCACCCCAATACCGCCCTGGCACGACAGTGTCCCGTTGACATTGGCGATGCCAGAGTCTGATGCGTTAGTTTCTCTCCGCCGTCTTCACACCCGCGTCAAACTCCCTGACTTACCAAGATCAATCGTCGAGTTGGCTTTGGTGCCGTTCAGTGTCGAGCACAAACAGCCCAGACCGGTCCGGCCGACCACATGACAGCTTGAGCAGTATTCAGAAAACTTGCCGTAGATGGACCACGCGAGTGCGGCTGTGGTGTAGTCGATGCCCAGGCACAAGTTGAGATCTAGCGTGCTGTTGTGGAAGAGGGGTGCTGTCGGTGCTGTCGGTGCTGTTTCTGTGCTACTGTTGTTGGAGTCCGCTCCATCAGTTGTCACGCACGATGCCGACAGTTGGCTGAGATGTCCAGTGCGGCTGGCATTGAGAACAAGATTCTCGCATGTCGTAGTGAAGTTGGAGTAGTCTGCAGCAGCCGAGCAGACAAGTGCGAGAAGACAAACGAGTACCCTTCGAACCATACTGAGAGCGGTCATGGCGATGGTGGAGAGGGTGAAATCGGAAAAAAAGGTGAAAGATGAAAAATGAAAAAGTATTGTCACTTGATGTGATTGAATGGTGAGAACGAAGGCCAACAAGACCACAGGTGAGATCAGACGAACTATTGGATACGGCAGATGTGTCTCTGTCCTTTGGGCGGCGGGACAAACAAAAGAGGCTCAGTTGTGTAGACTAGGCGACTCGGTGTGTCATTCAATCTGGGATATCGTCAACACAATAACATAAAATCGAGGTGGTAAAGGCCAAGAAGGAGAAAAGTTACTGTTTAGCCTGAACGCGCTCCTTCCTAAGTCATTACTCCTAAATCAGAGGGAGGCACGGCCGGATACGGTCAGTCTTGGCACGTGTATTGTGTATTGCTCTTTCCCCAATAGCCATATTAAGGTACAGTCAAAGAAAAGAAGACCACACGCGGGACGGGAAGGGGCGAACGTGTGGTCTCGGTGGCACATCGCGGAGAGGCCAAGAAGACAGAAAACAGACTCTCTAGAGGGACAGAAACATCAGAGAACAGACCACGCTCTTAAGTGACACAACAACGGGCAAGACGCAACTCTGCCGGTTACCATGTCTTGACAGATAAGACTGTCACCCAAGGTTGTTTCATTTGTGAGTAGACGTAGACTGGCAGCCAACACTACAAAGTAGAGTAAACATATTTGATATTTTTTTTGTGATACGTCAACTAAAAAAACACTACCTTCATAGGAGTAAAACAAAACAAAAAAAGGCTGAGAGGGCCGCATCATCTCGAGCCGCATTATCTCTTGTCTCCTTTCTGATGCCCTTAAAATTTTACTGTGAACCAAAATAGATGAAAAGAAAATAGAAACAAAAACAGATCCCAAACCGTCCACTCCCCTTTTTGCTTTTTGCGCTTTTGACTCCTACCGCACAGTCTACTGCACAATCTCCTCCGTCTCCTCCAGGACCTCCTCGACAATCTCCTCGACGACCTTCTCCTGGTCCACGACGGCACCCAGAGCCGCCGTCTTGGCCTTGAGCATCTCCTCGACTGCGTCGCTGGGCACGTTCCGCAGCTCGCGCTCCTCGGCCAGCTCCTCCTCCATGGACGCACGGAAGCTGTACCACTCGGCCAGCTGCTCGCGGCGGCGGTCGATAACCTCCTGGTCGGCGCCAGCTATCCGCTCGGCGTCCTCCTGGTCAAAGACGCGCGAGTACTCGCGCAGGTTCTTGCGGATCTGCTTTTGATCTTCCTTGGACAGCAGAGTAGGGGGACGGGGGCGCCACTGCAGCTGCTTGAACTTGTCAATGGGCTCTTCGCGCAGCAGCTCGCCCTTGAAGTTGTACATGTGGTAGCCGTTCTCCATGGAGTGCTTCCAGGCGGACGCCCAGGTGGCGACGTAGCGGCCCGAGGGGTCCCACTCGACGTCGGTGACACCGTAGTGGTCGGCCGTGTTCATGAGCTGCAGGTTGGCAGTCATGTCCTTGTCGGCCTCGGGCTTCTCGCCCTCAAAGTCGACGTCAAAGAACTCGAGTTCCGAGCTCTGCTGGTTGTGCACCGTGGCCACAACGACAAAGCGGCCCTTGGGCGACCAGTAGATGGCGTTGCTGTTCTTCTTCTCGAGCGTGCGCAGCAGCTTGAAGTTGCCCACGGCGTTGCCCTTGGCCTTTTCGGGGCAGTAGAACGCCACCGAGGTCTTGGGCGGGACCGCCGTCGGGCCCACAGGCTCGGTCGTCGTGATAATGACGAACCGGTCACCCTTGGGCTCCCAGGCAAAGTTGATAACCGTGTCCTTGATGGTGTCCAACACTTCAACGGGCACGCCCTTCTCCTTGACGCGGAAGATTTCCAGGGTGGTGGCCTGCGACTTCTTGGACTTGGAGTGGCGGTCGACCTTGACACACAGGTACGCGCCCTCGGACTGCCAGTGCAGCTTGGCGTCGGACACGCTGAACAGGTTCAGTGTGCGCACAATCTCCTTGGACGGGATGCTCATCAGGCCGACCTTGGCCGGGTTGCTGCCAATCTCGGGCGTCCAGTAGCAGAACAGCTGCTCGTACGTCTTGACACCCTCACGCTGCGGCCGCGCGGGCGCCCAGTCAAAGTCCATGACACCCTCAATCTTGATCGTCGTCTTGTCCAGCAGGTTCATGCGGGGCGTCTCGTACACCGAAATGGACTGGCCCTGTGTTAACCGCGCCACGTACTTGTCGTCCGACGACCATTTGAACGCAGGCCACGGCTGTTTCCGGGGCGCCTTGACGCCGTCAGGGCCCTCGGGGCCGCCGGGGATGTCGATGTTGGCGAAAGAGCGCAGCGGCTTGCCCGAGGCAATGTCCCAGATAACATAGTTCTTGCCGTCGTCGTCAATGCTCAGCGCCGGGTGGCCCTCTTCGCCAATCGAGATGGGCCGGTTGGACCAGGTGACCAAAAAGTTTTCCTGGGGCGAGAAGGCGACCAGGTTGACAAAGGGGTGCGGGAAACGGCCGACACGGTCCCACTTGGGGCCCGCCCACAGCTGCACACCCTGGATGTGCACTGAGGTCAGGTAGGTGCCGAGCGGCGACCACTGCACAAAGCTCTCGGTCCAGTTGGGCCGGTCGACCACAACCTCCTGGCTGTCCTTTTCGTTGTTCCAGACGACGCCGACGTTGTCGCCGCGGTACATGACGAACTGGTCGCGGCCGCGACCGCTAGGATCGGCCAAGAACGAACGCAGGTGGTCGCGCGGGACAAACTCGTCAATGTGTGGCGGCTCGTACTCGTCGTGGATGCGGCCCTCGCGGCCGTAGCGCTCAATGTCGGTCAGCTTGTTGACGCGCAGCGTGTGGCGCTTGTCGAGTGCGACGTTGTCGAGTTGCCGCACGGCGGCCGCGGCCTCGCCGGCGGACGAGTATTCGACAAAGGCAAACCTACGGGGGTTAGTGATCAACCGGACGAAGTGAAGCCAAATGAAGATCCAGGAAGCATACGTACCCCAAAGACTTTCCATCCTCGCCCTCCATGGGCATCTCGACGCTCTCCTCACGCACGCGGCCCACCGTGTTGAGCTTCTTGAGCAGAAACTTGACCAGCTTCGGCTTCTGCTCCTCCGTGACAACGGGCAGACCGTCAATCACAACAAACGTATCGAATCCCTGCTCCAGCTGCACCTCGTACTTTGCACGCAGATCCGAAATGTCGACCTCATCCTCGTCATACTCATCGTCGTCGAGATCCGCCTCGCGGAGGTGGTCGAAAGAGGGCGCCATGGTGGTGGTGGCGGGGTGGCAGCGGTGTGTTGGCTATTCGGCGTGTATTTGAGTCTGTGTATTGTGTATTGTGTAGATGTGTAGATGTGTAGACGTTGAGTGTAGATGTGTTGTGTTGAGTGTCGTCGGTCGTACCTTCTTTCGCCGTTCTGCTGTTGACCCGAATTTGGCAACAATGGGAAGGGCGTCGATTCCTATTTTTTTGCGTTTTGCACTTTGCACGCCGCAGCCCACCAAACACTGTGCAAAGTGTGCAAAAGTGGGTCTGGGTTTTCTGAGCCCCGCCAAATGTATCCCCTGGCACCTGCCGCCCAAGCGAACAATCCCAATTTTAGGCTCTTTTTGGCTCTTTTTGGGCTGGCTCTTGCTGGCTCCTGCTGTCCATGGCCGCTCAATGGTGCACGCAAACAGAAAGTGCGTAGCGCGACGGATAATTGAAGCGCCGGCGCCGGAGGGGTCCTTCCTCTTTGCAAGGGGCAGACCGTTTTTTCTTTGCAGCCTTTGCCTCCCGCCCAAGAGAGAAAGAGGGAAAGAAGAGAGAAGGTCCCCGCAATAATAATAGGGGAAGCAGCGACCAGAGAACGCCAGAGCAGGCCGTAGAAGCAGCAGAGATTGTCCTAGATTGGCAGCCGCCACCACCACCACGCCTGCCTACCGTAATCACAGCACCTGCAGCAAGCTCCTGCCCAAAGCACAAAGCATCGCGACTGTCTCTCCAAACCGCAAGGCAACAGAGAATTTGTGCAGCTTCACCGAACAACGAAACAACAGCTCACAACGCACGATTTTGAGTTCAAATAGTCTCGAGACACATACGCATCTGCATTGGACGACTGCATACCCGATTGGCGACCAGCATTTCCTTCTTTTGCTACTGCATCGACCCATTTGAGCTATCGTCATGGTAAGCCCCTGAAGGGAAGAGGGTAAAGGAAAAGAAAAGTTTACGACACTCTATTAACACTACACCCCTTTCTTTAGGCCTCCTTCAGCCCGACACAGATCTTCGAGGAGGGCACGACCGAGGAAAAAGGCGAGAATGCCCGTCTGTCGGCGTTTGTGGGCGCCATTGCCGTGGGCGACCTAGTCAAAAGCACGCTGGGCCCCAAGGGCATGGACAAGATTCTGCAGTCGGCATCGACGGGCGACATCATTGTGACCAACGACGGCGCGACAATATTAAAGTCGATTGCGCTGGACAACGCGGCGGCCAAGGTGCTGGTCAACATCTCCAAGGTGCAGGACGACGAGGTGGGCGACGGCACGACGTCGGTGGCGGTGCTGGCGGCAGAGCTGCTGCGCGAGGCCGAGAAACTGGTCGACAAGAAGATCCACCCGCAGACGATTATCGAGGGCTACAGAATAGCCAGCCATGCCGCCCTTTCGGCACTGGAGGCGTCGGCCGTCGACCACAGCAAGGACCCGGCTGCGTTCCGTCGGGACCTGGTGGCGATTGCCCGCACGACGCTGTCGTCCAAGGTCCTCGCCCAGGACCGCGACCATTTCGCCGAGCTGGCCACCGAGGCCATTTTGCGGCTGGGCGGCACTGTCGACCTGACGCACATCCAGATTATCAAGAAGACGGGCGGCAAGCTCAGCGAGTCGTACCTCGACGAGGGTTTCATTCTGGACAAGAAGATTGGTGTCAACCAGCCCAAGCGTTTGGAGAAAGCCAAGATCCTGGTGGCCAACACCTCCATGGATACCGACAAGGTCAAGATTTTTGGCGCGCGCGTCAAGGTCACCACCACCAGCAAGCTGGCCGAGCTCGAAAAGGCCGAGCGCGACAAGATGAAGGCCAAGGTCGAGAAGATCAAGGCCCACGGCATCAACTGCTTCATCAACCGCCAGTTGATTTACAACTGGCCCGAGCAGCTGTTTGCCGACGCCGGCATCATGTCGATTGAGCACGCCGACTTTGACGGCATTGAGCGTCTGGCGCTCGTGACGGGCGGCGAGATTGCCTCGACGTTTGACCACCCCGAGCTCGTCAAGCTCGGCCAGTGCGACCTGATTGAGGAAGTCATCATCGGCGAGGATACCCTGATCAAGTTTAGCGGTGTCGGTGCCGGCAAAGCCTGCACGATTGTGCTGCGCGGTGCCACGGGGCAGCTGCTGGACGAGGCCGAGCGCAGTCTGCACGACGCCCTCGCTGTCCTGTCGCAAACCGTCAAGGAGCCGCGGACGACACTGGGCGGCGGTTGCGCCGAGATGCTCATGGCCAAGGCGGTCGAGAGCGCGGCGACGCGCGTCGAGGGCAAGAAGCAGATGGCCGTGGGTGCGTTTGCGATTGCGCTGCGCCAGCTGCCGACCATTCTGGCCGACAATGCCGGTCTCGACTCGGGCGACCTGGTGGCGCGTCTGCGCAAGACTATTTATGATGGCATGTCGACGTACGGCCTGGATCTGCTGACGCCCGGAGGCGGTGTGACGGACATGCGCGAGCTGGGCGTGATTGAGAGCTACAAGCTGAAGAAGGCGGTGGTGTCGTCGGCCAGCGAGGCGGCCGAGCTGCTGCTGCGGGTGGACGATATCATCCGGGCGGCACCCCGGCGGCGGGAGCGGATGTAAGCCAGAAGGAGTGTGATGGCTGCGAGGGCGGTGGAAATAAAAAAAGGAAAAAGAACGGAAAGGAGATAAGATAATCAACAAACACAAAATATGGTTGTATTTATATGTGACTCCTACGCAGGTCATCGTTCATACGCATCTTCATAGACACAGACTCTTGATTTTCTGCCATATTCGTCTATACTTTAATAGGTGACCGGGTAGAGAAAATACCACACAGTTCAAGACAGGCCGCGGTGCCCGTGATCGACCATATGCATATTTACATTGCATTGTGCCGACTAATACGCAGACAGCGAATGCAAATATACAACAGCCGCCTCCCGAGCGGTTGGGCGAGCCAAGGGGTGTGCCCTGGGAGCTGTTTGCTATGGGATATGAGGAGCAAGGCCATAGGAGTGGTCAAGAATAATGGAAGAGAATTAAATTCAAAATTGCTGTCAAATTGCTCTTAAAATGCTCTTAAAATGCTCTTAAAATGATGTCTATGCTCATGCTATGCAGTCGCTGTGCTTGTATTGCTGGTTGCCCAACATGCTTTACCCAACGACAAAAGGCCGGCCCGCCGCTTGGCACCGCCGTCGCCCAGTCCACGCAGCAGCCCACGCCGCGCCGCTTCAATCGTTTGCACCGTATCCAGACTGACACTCATGGCCGGGTCAAACGCCTTGAGGGTCGGCTCGCTTTGGGTGGCCAGTGCCGCCAGCGACAGGTACGAGTGGTACACATCCGGTGGGCCGCCAGGTGTCTTGGAGAACCCGCCAATGGTATGCTGCATTTCTTCCAACAAAAAGCGCCGGCTGGCGTCCCAGTTTTTTGTCGTATCTTCTGTCGGACCATATCCATGCCTCTGCAAAATAGCCAGCGTGCCGACCGTCCACCAGGTATAGCACGAGTCAGCGTGCTTATTGCAGCGGCCGTTGAACCCTATAAGTGGGTGGCAGGCTGGTTGCAAAAGTGTCTCTGGCGTGACATCCGTGACGATGCTCTCGTGCCATTCATCGTCGTCGTCTTCGTCAGTCTTATAAAGAAACTTGCGGGAACCCAACCAGCGTAGCAGTCCTGGCAGGTCGGCAATGCCGCGCGCAAAGAGGTCGCTGCTGGACCGTGTCGTCGTCGGGTCGCCTTCCGGTGCACGCCCCAGCAGCTCCAGTGCGGCGATGGCACAAAAGGCATATCCGGCTGTTTGTCAGTACGCGCTCTCTGGTCAAGACATGAAATATCTGGGCGGGAAGGACCTACCATGGCTCTCGTGTGTCGAGCTCTCCGAGAAGCCGCCGTCGTATGTCTGGCCACGGCGCATATACAGCACCAAGCCGTCAACGTCGATATCCTCCACATCCCCGTGACTGCCACCCAACATCCACCGGACCATCGCCGCAATGTAGCAGTACCGCATGTCCGCTCCGCCCCCAATCACCGTCCGCTTTCCGCCTGCGGCCCGTGGGTCCACCACTTCGGACACGTACTCCCCGAAACTGCCATTCTCCCGCTGCAATCGCCGCAGCCACCGCAGCGTTGCGTTTCGGTTGACGCCAAGAAACGCTCCCTCCCTTTTGTCTTTTTTGTCCTCGCTCCGCTCGCTTTTCTTCTTGTCTTCGCTTCCCTCGTTCGCTCGCTCGCTTTTATCCTCGCCGCCCTCGCTTCGCTCGGCCGGCTTGTCGTCATTCGCCAACAATGCCAGCAACTGCAGTGCAAACAGCGTCGCCGCAATGTTGGCCTCGCCGGGTGCGCCAGTCGTCGCCTTTCCCTCTGCAAAATCAAAACCGCTGTACACCGGCCGAGGGAAAACGTGTGTCGGCGCGCCCGCAAAACCGCCGCCGGGGTGTTGGCAAGCCAGGACCCATGTTCGGAAGGCCCGGCGGTCAGTAGACGACAAAATCGAAGCTGTCTGGCCCGTCAAAAGATCCGCCGCCGCCACGGAGAAACAGCCCAGCGTCATGCGCGTGCTGTCGTTGGCTGTGTATTGATGTGGCAGCAGTGTGCGCAGGCAGCGCTGCCAGTAGCGCAGGTGGCGCGCGTTGTCGAGCGGAGGGTCCATGCTGAGAGGAGGGTGGTGTCAGTGTTGGGGGGGGGGGGGGGGGGGGGGGTTAAATATGTGGAAAAGTTGCTTATCCACGTAAAACGACGACCTTGCCCGGACCGGGCCTGAATACACGGCCCCACCCTGCAAACCCAAAAACCCCGCTAAAAGCTATGCTTCAGTCGCTCTTTCCCCTGTGGTGTGGGTGTGAAGGCGTGGAAGGTGCGCCCAAGCGTGGTAGCCTTGTGGAGCACTTTGCACTACATTCTCCAGCTTCAGGCAGCGCCAACAGGAGTGTTGGCAAGGCTTCCTCCAACAACCAACTCTACAAAGTATCTTGATACATCTTTCACAGTGCTTCGTAGCCTTGGACTGACACATTGCCTGCAAGCTTTGTGGCTCAGTCCGGCACATGAGTCGAAATGGTCGCAGTTTGTTGGGGTATCCTAGGCTGGCTCGACTAGGAAGGAGCAGACTGCCTCGACTGGCTGAGTTGTTGTTGCCATCTTGGTGCATGTTTTTGCGTGTTTCGGAAAGAACAACCCTGGGCCGCCTTGCTCCTTGTCCTTTGCTCCTTGCTCCTTGCTCCTTGCTCCTTGCTCCTTGCTCCTTGCTCTTGCCCTGTGACGCTGTGACGTGTGCTATGAGAAAGCCAATCATTTGTCGAGACCCCTGCATTCTTCCCCCGCGAAGTGAAAGTAAAGTGGCGTTTCTGTCCCTTCTTTTTAGCCCTTTGCTCTCGTGTCTCGCGTGTGTCGTGAGTCGCGTTCAAGTTAAATAGGCAGGCACCCTTCAACTTTGTTGTTTTCTACGACGCACTGTTCTCCTTGATGACTGGTGACACGTTTTGTTCGCTCTTTCCTTTCTTTCTGTTCGCTCTTTCCTTCTTCTGTCTTCTCTCTTGTCCCTTCGCCCCTTCCTCGACGGGACAAACGCACCAAACACTAAGCTCCAAACAGCACACCCGACACAGCACGCTTCTAATAAGAAGGGGCGGTCACTGCAGCTTCCCGTCCCGCGCCCCCTTCATACTGCCCCCTTCATTCTTTTGATTCTAAACCGTTCGCTCCTTCCCGCCGTTGCGTCTCGACTTGTGCTTTGTCCTCCGTTGTCACATTGACATAAAAAATTGGAGACCTGACTTCTTCATCTTTCAATTTCGACGTCGTGCGCTTCATCTGCATCTGTATCTGCATCTCCATCACCTCGATCTCACCCTTTGCGACCAGCATCCCGATACAATCCAAGGGTCCAAAAGCCAAAAGCCGCGCCAGGTTCTAGACCTCCACTACGACGCTACCAACTGAACTGCCGTTGTGCTTAACCTCGATTCAACGACAAAGACCACATCTCGACAGCGAAGCAACTTTAACCGACGACGACAAACAAGAAAGACTTGACAGTCGACCCTTCCATCTTTCGACGATACGTTCACACTCACACTCCCCCACCATGGCGCTCATCTCCGGGCGCACAATCATCACGTCGCTCTCGCTCTTCCACATCACCCTCGGCTTTTTCTTTTTGACCAGCCCCATCTCGGTGGCCGACCAGGCTTTGGTGTATGTTTTGGGCGAGGCCATGGGCATGCCCTACTCGCGCGCGTTTGACGTGCCGACACCAGCGCTCGCGTTTCTGGCCGTCGTCCTGGCCGGCTGGGGCTTTTCCGACTTGATCACGCTCAGTATGCCGGAGGAAGTGTGTCTTGTGCACTACTGGGGGATGCAGGCGCCACTTCGAGTGCTTGTGTCGATGCTGACGCTGTTCTACTCCTTCTTCTTCAGCGCATCGTCGCCCCTGTACGGTGGCAGCAGCACGCGCAAGGCACGACACATTATGTACGAGTACGAGAGTGGTCGACTCTCAGAAGGGAGTGTTGGTGACGGACTCAAGAACCGCGTTTTCTTTACCTTCATGTTCATCGAGACGGTCTCATGGTTCTGGTTGTGGGTGACGCTGCGCGAAGAGCGTGTGCAGTTGTTGGCACGCAAGGCGAGCCGGCGACGGAGCCACGGCTATGCTACAAACTGAGCCCGACAATGGCTGTAGTTATGCTTACTGTTTTGCTTTGTTCTACGGGGTCTGGTCGAGCGTGATTTGGATATACCCATTATTTTGATATTTGTTGTTATTTTTGAAGGCACCCGCCATCTATATGAAACTATTTTCCTGTTCCTCTTTTTTTTTTTTTTTTTTTTTGACATCATCCCCCCTCCTAACTACTCCATCTGCACTTGTGTCCAGCCGCGAATGGTCTCCCGCCAGCCATCCAGCAGGTGACCAGCCCAGTCTTCAACGGCTGATGAACCGCCGACGGCAGCCATGATCGCATCGGAAAGCTCTTTCTGTCCCTCACCGTCTGCCGGTTTGGTTACTGTCTCGCCCAGCCGATCCAGCCACCCTGACGAGACGAGTTTGTCCTTGGTCGTCTTGATGTGTGCTTTGATGTCGGCAAACAAACGGGTCGACAACGTCTTGAACGCAGCCGCACCCGCCGTCGCATCCTTGCCGAGCCCCGACTTGCCCGTCCGATCACGGGCGTTTTCCTTTTCGTGGAAAGCCGCCAGGAACGCACCCGTCTGCTTGACGGCAACAGCCGTCTCGCGCAGCATGCCGAGGTTGTGGATGCCCGTAAAGGTGTGGAGGAGGGTCGATGTGGTAGGAGTGGACGGTGTCGGTGGAAGGGCCGACTTGCGCAGGAGGTCGACGGTTGTTGTCAGCGACTGGGTGAGTAACGAGAAGATGGTGGACGGTGTCGGGGAAGCGTCGCCGGTTGTATTGCTCAAACTAAAAGCGGAAAAGGACGCCAGGATGGACACGGCCGTGTAGTAGGCCCACTCGGCCGGCGTCAGCTGGGTGCTCGGGTCGGGCTTGCCGTGCAAGAAGTCGTCAAGGGACATTTGGATGCGAGCGAGCGACTCGAGCAGGTACGCCTTGTCGCGCGCGGCAGCCTCGCCCGCTTTGGCCGGCTTGTACTCTTTGGCCGGCTTAAAGGTAATGACTTCTAGGTAGCGTTCGGCCAACAATGAGAGCTGCATGCGTGTATTCGAGAAGCCAGGGCCGAGGGAGACGCGCTCGACCAGGGGGGCACCAAAGGAACTCTCGAGGTTGGGCAGGGCGCCGTAGTCGGTGGCGTTGTGAAGAGGTGTGTTTTCACCGCGAGTGAGATCCTCTGAGAGATCCTCTAGCAAAGCATCGTCGAGCCGTCCACCAAGGGCACGTGCTGCCCGCCGCTCCTCGACGACCGTCATGACACGCGTACAGCTGCGCTGCAGACGCACCTGGTAGGCCGCCATGTCCAGGATACTGCTGTAGCTGCCCGACGCAAAGGCATCCCAGATGCGGACGGCCGACGGGTGCCGCAGGACCGTGGCAAAGTACTGTTTGAGGGGCTCCATCAGCAGCGGCTTTTTGGGGGTGCTGGCGCCAGCAAACAAGCCGGGTGACACTGTCGACAGGCGGTCATAAAACAGCGGCCCGAGGGCGTCGAGGATACTCCGCTTGACGCCCAAGGGCTGCCAAAGCTGCTGCGCGTGACTGCCGCAGCCAAGACGCAGGAACACACGAACCAGCAGCAACCGCAGCGGGATATCGTCGGGGGTCTGGCGCTGCTGGGCGTCGAGCACCAGAGCCGCTTGGAGGAGACGGTCCGTGCCATTGCCGTCCTCGCCAGCCAGACGGAGAAGACTACTGGCGGCCACCAGAGTAAGATCGATGCGTGGATCCTTGTCCATCTTGGGCATGTCTGCTAGGAATTCGGAGTCCTCCGACAGCGTGCGGTGCAGCTGCAGACTGCTGGTGACAAGCTGCTGGAGGCAGTGCGTGCAGCCATACGGCTCGGGCGCAGCATACCGGCAGACCTTGCACGCTAGCTCAAACAGGCCCGGGCCGCCGTCACCATTCAACAAAGCCTCGTCCGCCTCGGCTTGGGTCTGATTGTACAAAACAGACCGCGGGCCGCGGGTCTCAGGACAGGTGGCCAACAGATAACGCAGCTTGAGCACGAGGACCTGGCGGAGAGCAGCGTGGGACGAAGACTTGGTCTCAGCCAGTCCGGTGAGCAGATCTTGTGCTTCACTAAAAGAAAGACGCTCGACAAAGGACCGCACATCGTTAAAGAGGGATGCCTTGTCGAGGTTGGCCTCGATATAGGCCCGTAGCTGCTCGACCTGGAGGGAGGGCTGTCCCTCCGCAAGCTCGGGCAGCAGGGCTGGTGGTAGGCCAAAGGTTGTCTGCAGCAGGGCCAGGCCAACATTCTTTGTGTACATCTGCGGCAGCTTTGGGGCCGTGGCCGTCACAAATCGTGTGAGGAGAGACTGAACAGTGTCGAAAGCAGTCTCGGCGTTGTCGCCCTTCTGTGCTGCCGCAACAAACGAATTCCAGATGCGCACGTCGCAAGCCAGTGTTGAGGGTCGGTCGCCCTCACCCGTGGTCAGAGAGAGGGCCTCTTTGCACAGATCAAATACGGCATCCCAGCGTTTGAGGGCTTCAAGCCTCTCCAAGACTTCCCAGAACAGCTGCTTGCGGCCCGCCGTCGCTAGTTGTGCCGCCGCGCCGGCCGTCTTGTGCAGTGCTCTTGACGTGTAGTTGTCGGCGGTGCCGTGCTCAGCCAGCACGCGCAGGTACAGCAAGAACTCTTCTTCGGTGTGCAAGCTGCGGTCCGCGCTGGTGTTGGCCAGGCTCTCGGTGATCTTTGTGGTCGTCTCTGCTTCCTCGGCGAGTTCTGCCGCCTTCTCCAGCTGCTTCTGTGCCAGCATGCCATAAATCTTGCGTTTCGACTCGGCCTGCCCCGCATCACTCGCCAACAGGTGTGTCAGCAGAATGCCCCAGAACATGTACCGCCGGTCGTGTGTGTGTGATGACTTGTCGAGGATGGTCGCAATCTGCTGTGCATTCGCCAAGTCCCAGGCCTGCAAACAACACCGCAGGCTCGCTGTTGCGGCCGCCACATTGCGCGGGTTCGCCTTGACCCAGCGGGCACGCAGCACACCAAATGTCCCTCCATACTCGCTCTCTTTGTCCTCAGCATCCGCCTCGGTCGCCCACTCCAGCAGCTCAATCGCTTCCAAGTCTTTTGGTGTCGTGCTGTTGCGCACATAGCTGTCCACCAAGATGGTAGCGGCCGCCTTTTCGGTGACGCCATCGAGCCTTGTCTCGGCGCACACCTTGACCACCTCGTAGTAAGAGTCTTTTGTCGCTTTGAACCGCTTGTCTGCCAGCTGAATCACCGTCGTCCAGTTCTGCCCAGCAAACGCCGCCTGCAGCTGCATGTCCACGCCATTCTTCAGCGGCGGCCGCTGGCGGGCGTAGTGCGACATCGACGTGGGGTGGGGGAGGGCTGTCGGCAGTCGTGGAGTGGTCGTTGAGCTCCTTGCAGCTGAAGCCTGAAGCTTTTCGCAAAGTCTTGGTGGTGTTTGATGATGTTTTTGCAGCAAGTACTTTGTAGTGCAGGTACGCTGCAAACGCTAACAGGTTAGAAAGGAAGGTGCACC
The DNA here is from genome assembly GCA_019925375.1 of Sporothrix euskadiensis. Lineage (NCBI taxonomy): Eukaryota > Fungi > Ascomycota > Sordariomycetes > Ophiostomatales > Ophiostomataceae > Sporothrix > Sporothrix euskadiensis. Next base: position 157,761 of record JADHKQ010000019.1, on the reverse strand, counting down.
CCGCCAGGGACTACCGTGCGAATAGATAGCACAGAGCGCCAATTAACACCGTATAGCAAAAGGCAGACAACAGAGCATGCATGTGTCGACCACACACACTGTTCAAAACATTCAATTGAGTTTTGCTATGACTTATTACTCGTTGCTGTTGTTATGTACATTTTCATATGTTTATTAATTGTTTGAATGTTCAGAAAGGGGAGTGTTGGAGTGAGCCTTTGAGTGTTGGCTGTTTCTTTGTTTTCTTTTTCCTTTTTCCTTTTTCCTTTTTCCTTTTTCCTTTTTCCTTTTTCCTTTTTCCTTTTTCAATCCCCCATTTGCCTTCATCAGTGAGGTTGCTCGCTTGTCCCTCCTTTTCTATTCCCTTAATGTCCGCTGTTGTGCAGTAAGGAAATCGCAATAAATACACTCGTATCGTACATGGTCTGGCGCCAGTCCACGGGGTTTGAAATTGAAACCAGAGCCATTCACCGGTTTTCTCTCATTTTTCACTCGTCTCAACTAAACCAACCACCGTCCGACTCCTGCCTCTTTCTTCTCTTATCCTCCAGCCGTTTTTCTTGCTGTTGAATGTTAGTGTCCGTTCGGTTGTGTGCACAAAATACAAAAAAATGTGCTCCTCCTGTTCTTCCACCTCCTTCGACACCACTGCCAGATCAACTTACCCATTCCTTTTTGCAGTCACGGTATGCCCTAGCGGCGTTAGAAGCTAAACACAAGCAGTATCACCTCATGATATCCCTTCGGGACCCTCCTAAACTCACTGAAAGTAATCCTGGCACAATGCCTTGTCGCCGCCGTTGCGGTGCAGACACCGGATGCTTCGTGCCGCCGCCTCCTGGCACGGGTCCAAGTACTCGCTCTTGTGTTTTCTAAAAAGTTAGCCATCTTCACGCAAGACTGACTTCCAACCAATGCCCTGCATCACTTACGTCTCAAACTTCCGCCGGACCTGTGGCGTCCAGACGGTGTCCTTGTCCTTGTCGGAGTCGCTTTTGGTTGTGCCCGTAGGGGCCTTGGTGGGGTCTTCACTAGACATGGCTGCTGCTCACTGATGTGGCGTGTGTGTCGTGAAGCTCGTGCTATGCGGTCTGTGTCCGTCGCCCGTCGTGTCGTCCGTCTGCGATCGTGCCGGATATCAGAGGCTCAAATCGACAATGACCAGATCGAAAAAGAGTGGGTCCAGGTCCGGTTCGCTCCTAGTGCGGTTCAACGGTGTGGTCACGTGACAAACAGAATGCTTAGTAATTTAGTGGAGCAACACTGGGAGCTTGATCGCAGATCGACTTGACGTCTTCTAGACTTTGTGACCGTTTACTCTTTTGACACTTTTGATATCATGGGGACGCATTTCATCACGGACGCGGAGTAAAGCGCCCGATCTAATCAGTCTACTGTTTGCGTGGCTCTCCTTTGTTTGCGATCGTTGGCTGTAGCAGATCGTGGGGGATTCCGTTTAGCTGTTTAGGTGTGTGTGGTGACGTCAGAGGGCTAAAATGGTGGCAAGCGCGACCAAGCGCACAAAGGCGACACAGCATCATCACTCTGGCGATGAAGGTTGATATGACGACGTGGAGAGATAGGGTGCAGTGTCTCCGATTAGTATAAAGTCTTGGGAGGAGTAAATTTCTAGAGATTATTTTTGAAATTTTAATTCCTTACTTTGAGAAAATAAATCGATTGTAAATCAACTCAAATAATTCACGATAACAAGCAATCGTTCCAAACATTACAAAATCAAACATCACAAGATCAAACATCACAAATCAAACATCAACACCACCACTACTGCAACCCCTCCCCACAAGCATGGCCTCCTTCTCCAACGCTGCCACCGACCTCGTTCGGTCCATCTACGAGGCGATTGCTGCTACAATCGGTCTCATCTTCCGTGTGATCCAGGGCGCGTTCCTGACCGTCATCCACTTCTTCGAGGCTTGCATCACGTTTGTCGTCGATACCGTCCGCAACACTGTTGGCCTGGTCGGCGGTGTCGGCAAGTTTGTCGCTAGCAACTTTGTGATCCTGGCCATCCTCGCCGTCGGCGCCTATTTCTACTTCCAGCAAGACCCGCAGCAAAAGGCTAAGCTCCAAAGCTCGGGCAAGCAGGCCATCAACTCGGCCCAAACTAACGGCAGCCGTGTCGCCGCCAAGTCGAAGAAGGCTTAAGCCAAGCATTCTACAACCGAATCAAGAATGGAACGAGAAATGACAACTGAATAGACCAGGAACAGGACAGGGACGGCAGGGACGACAGGGACAGAAACACTCAAGATGGAAGACGAACGGACGATTGTTGACGATGTTATGATATTCAATACCCGCGTTGAGGGCGTCTTGCTTTGCTTTGCTTTTGCATTCGACTGTATTTTTATGCTTTACTTTGATGCTTTGACGTTCCATAGTCTACAATTCCAGAATTTATTATACCCAATGCCCAAATGACTACAGATTCAGTCCGTGTATGCATATATATGTACTCATTATTCACTCACCCTGACTGCCGACTACAACTCCTGCACGCGCAGATCGTCTGGCGCTGCTACAAAGTCTTCTGCATTCGTCAACTCGCTAAATGTCGCGAGATCATTGAAACGCTGCGCCAGCGTGTTCACCGACGCCTCCTCCGGATTGCTTAGGGAGCGGTCAAAGTCGATGAGGGACGACACCCCGGCTGGTTTACTGAGTTCATCGTCGTGGTGCCGGCCGTTGGCCCGCAGCCGGGCCAGACTGGACTGCGCCTCGGCACCCGTCATGATTTCGGCCTCCATGGCCATGGACAGAAACGCCTGGGTAAACTCGCTGAACGTGGGGAAGCACATGTACAAGTCGGCCCAAGCCCGCACACAAAGCAAAAAGTACAGGCGCAGCATCTTCTTGTCTTCGGCGACCTCTCGCGTTGTTGGAGGGGCCACCTCCATGTCTTCGTCGTCGTCGTCAACATCCTCATCCTCGACAATAACCCTGTTGGTACTGTTGAGGCCGGGCGTTTTGACATCCACGAGGATCTCGGACGACTGCGATGAGATGCTAAGACGGCTGCTGGGTGTGGTGGACACACGGTGCTTCCTCCGGTAGCCTTGGATCATGGAATGGCCCACGAGCACAAAGGCTGCATTAAAGAAGCCTGACAAAGGAATGCGCGACAGGTTCGACAGATAAATGTAGACCAAGTTTTTGAGTTGCTGTACGGACGCCTCAAAGACTGTTTCGGGCGAGCCATCCGTGGAGGCAAATGACCGCAGTGGACGCGGCCGTGGTGTATTTCGCATGCCCGGCACCTTTTCGTGCAAGAACGGCCGGAAGATGTGGAGGACGGTGCAGTGGAACCAGCACTGGCAGACCAGCAACTGCCATGTCTGCCGGTCATCAATCACGTCCACCATCGTGTCCGCCCACGCCAGCAATTTTCGGTACTTTTCTTCGGCAAAGGCCACGGGCACCTGTTCGGCCAGCGGTCGGTTGCGGTCGATGCGCTGGTTGAGGTAAACAACGGCCACCTCTTGCGAGATGGCCCAGAACTGCGAGATGCCCGGGAACGACTTGCTGGTGTAGCTGGACCATTCGATTTTCAGGCCCATCTTCTTGAACTCGTCCGAGTACTGCTCTTCGGTGCTACCCGGTGGGGGCAGGATAGGAGGATGCGAGATCGGTTCGCCGTTGTAGTAAAAGACGTGGGCACTCAGCCAGTTGTGCACACCCCATGCTGCATGGCATGCAGCACGCAGCCATCGTGGGGACTGCTGCTGGAAATGCGCCATGGTGGCCGGGCTGTACTGAGCAATACTGAGCAGCTCCAGCTTCTCGGCCATGCGGCGGCCCTGGACGAGGGTGCTCAGAGCCTGGCCATCGCGGCCGTAGAAGTAGCTACCCATGGAATAGATTTCACAGGCGGCGATACTGACCAACGACGGCACATTGCCCTGGCCCTGCCAAAGCATTTCGGCTTCTCGGAAGAATGCGTGGACAAGCGGCGCGGCCGTTACGTCGACGGCCGTGTATGCTTGACAGGCAAAGAAGAGGACGCTGTTGACGAGAAAGGCAGAGCAAAAGTCGGAGCGACATTCCACCAAGTCCTTTAAGAACAGATCTGTGTCGAAGATGTTGAAAAGTGTGTGGTCGTATTCGAGGTAAAAGGAGAGGATGGACGCGGCCATCTCGTTGGATATCATGACGCTTGTCCAGTACTCAATCTGGACCAGCTGCAGACGGTCGTCAATGTAGCGACCCTTGTTCTTACTCTTATGACGATTGGACTGGGCAGCCGGTGACGCTGTCGAGGGTGTCGGTGTACACGATGTGTCCGATTCCATGCCTTCCACACCGGCTATGCTCGGCGTCGGCGTCGGCGTTGTGGAAGACGATGAATCGTCGGAACCCCCTTCTTGCAAGCTACTCGCACCACCAAAGAGTGTAGTGCCGCCGCCGTCACCGCCAGCGCCCTGGATGAGAATTAAAGATTGTAAGCTGGCGTCGTCCACGGGCTCCAGCCGCGCGTAGACCGCCCGGTACCGTGCCGCCAGCTCAAACTCCATGTGCGATGTCATCGGCGGCGACAGGCCGCGCGACATGGATATGTCCGACGGCCGCAGCCGCGTGTGCATGCTGCCGTACAGCGACGCCAGTACCGAGAACGGCTCCTTGGTTGTGCGCAGCAGCCGCAGAATGTCGATGGCGGCTTCGGGTGGAAGAGACGCCAAAGCTTGCACCATCTCGGCCTGGTCTCGCAGACGCGTTTGAAGTACGTCCAGCTGCTTTTGCAGCGCCTCCGAGGCCGCCGTGCCTGCGCTTATGTTGACTGCATCGCTCGTGCGGTAGTTTGTGCGGTAGACACAGCGTGAGCCGCGGTCGATGCACAGCGCACACGACGGCCTCACGCGGTCGCAAGCCGTCTTTTTGGTCCGACACATGTTGCAGGCAATCGACGATGTATCTCGACGGCGCCGTTGCGTCAGCGGCGTTGACCTTTTGTTTTTGCCGACGACATTGTGTGCATGTGCATGATGCGGTGCAAGCGGCCCATGTTGCTGCAGAGGCTGCGTCGGTAGCTGCGGCGTGGGTTGTTGATGTTGAGGTGAATGTTGGTGTTGATGATGTTGATATTGTTGATGTTGTTGATGTTGTGCATGCTGTGCGTGACTCCTTCCATCATTGGAGCCTGCGTCTGTGATGGGCAGCAACGGTCGTAACGGTCGGCTCATCTTGTCTTAACTTTTCGGCAGGCGCTGCTGCAGAACAGCCGGCCACATTGTGAGGGAAGCTGCGATTGAGCCTTTGAGGAAATGCGGTGCGGTTGCGTAAATCGCGAAGAAGGTGCAGCCCTCAAGCTGGCAGGCTGGCCAAGAAACCACGACCGGTGACGGCAAACGAGCTGGGCTAAAAACAGGTCTGACGTCGTCGCGGCCTGGTTTCTGGCTTACCTGATTGCTGTCGGAGCTTGCGATTCGAACAGACCTAGAATGTGCAGCGACCCTGGTGAAATGGAAAAAGGGGACGCCTCGCAACTTCAATAGGGATAGAGCCGTACAGTGGTGTAGGAGAGGGGTATTGGTCTACTGAATAACAGGCCTAGCCGTGATGTGTGATGGAGTCGATGGAGTTGCCTATTTGGGATGTCAAGAACACAATGGGGTACACATGAGCACGAGAGGGGTAGGAACGAGTGGACGATGACGACGGGATAGAAGGAGCGATGTAAAAGGGTTGAATGGAGAAGGAGCAAAAACACACCAAAAAAAGCAAGAGAAATGAGGCAAGAGGCAAGAGGCAAGAAACGAGAGTACAAGAGAGCTGCTCAGTCATTTCTACGGCCCAGGAAGGTGCGAGGCAGTGCGATATGGGCTTAATGGGGTAAAAAGGACGAGGAAACAAAGGAAGCTAGCGATGGGCGTTAAGAAAGTCCGGCGATCGTTTTCTGTTTTTGGAGCTCCATGCTTTTCTTCTTCTCTCTCTTGTTCGCTTTCAGTACGAGTATTCAGTGCCTTGGCAGCTTGGGCAGGCCCTTCCATTGCAATTGGTAGCAAGCCTCGGCGCAAACAACGTCGCAAACGACGGCCATTTAAAGCAGTCGCGGCAGGTGCACATTAACGGAGCCGCCGGCGAAGGGAAGGAGCGATTAGCCGGCTGAGAATGCGCGTCCGTACGCAACCGCACGCGCCTGCCTGTTCGGGACTTAATGCAGCCGCCATGCATCCACTGATCGATGATCAAAAGCCTTTCTCGAGATCTTAGAAAAGACGAAATGAAGCACCCAAACGAGGAAAACAAACAAGAGGCAGACTGTGAATGGTTTCAATGTGAAATGAAGAGACCATGGGGTTGATGGAGGGGCAGGGGGTCGTTTTTTCTTGGCCTGGGCGAGAACCCGCGGGGCGGTCTGATAGCAAAACATTGTTGGCACTTAGCAGTGAGCGCGGTGCGAGATCTGCACGGGTGCTTCTGCCACTCTTTCCTACTCGTCGCGGAGACATAGCCGGTGGGTGCTCACTGCTGGTGGCGCTGGAGCTGTGCACTGTCTCTCTCGGGGAAGACTGCGAGAAGTTTTTGATACATGTACGGATTACAGGAAGACGCCAAGATGCATATGGATATTGATAGGTTTGAAAGTGGAGGACGTGACCACAGTGTAAATGTAAGACGCATCTGTTATGAACAAAGCGCGGCGACGGGTGAAAGGTGGTGGCACAGATAGCTGGAATAATGAGGGTAAATTTATTTAAACTAAGTGGACGTTGCTTCGTTGCTATATACATACGTTTGTATAGGTTCGCACCTTCCGTCGGCTGCCAACAGCTGGCAGGTCTATGACCAGATCTGCTGCCACCTGCTGGCACCCCCATTTCGACTGGCATTTTGCTGGGCGCGTTTTGTGGGCGATTGGCACAATACCACTATCAACACATTTATGTGCGACAAGCGCACTCCCGAATTTGAACATGGTCTGCCACGTATAACTGACCTTCACTTCATCTTTGCCGAGCCCTGTGCAATCTAAGTGAGATCGCAGCTATTGATCCATTGAGCCTTTAACTGGGCCAAGCGCTGCTGCGGAGCACTGAAAGCCAGGCCATACCATGTGTTGTCGAAGGAGCCGTCATCCCGCAATCATCGATTGCGCCTTTTTTATCATACTCCGCTTTGGATATGATCCTCTTCTTACATACTTGCCGACTCACTCATTTGCTCTTTCCATCTCACAAACAGGAAGTTGGTCGCCCTTTTACCCCTCGTTCTTTCCTGTCGCTCTTTCCTGGGCTCCAGCCTGTCTAGGCCTGGCTAAGGATGCACAAGGATGCACAAGGATGCACAAGGATGCACAAGGATGCACAAGGATGCACAAGGATGCACAAGGATGCACAAGGCAGGGGCACATGGGAGATCAGTTCAGGCTGTGTAAAGTAAGAAGAAACGGCACATCCTCGCCGACGCCAACGCCGCTTTAGCCGGGGTAGGAAAGCACATCTTTGCGCACCTTCCAGGAACAGAAGCTCCAGGAACAGGAACAGCAGGAACAGCAACGGCAACGGCAACGGCACCGACACCCAAAGAGGAAGGAACCAAGAACATAAGATACACAAGATCGAATTATGCATAGATTTGGTGGCATGGCGTAGATAGATCGCCCAGCTTTGCGTCGTTTCTGTGTGCCTCGGAGGTGCCAATTGTAACCTCTTGTCCGACTTACACAGATAACTTACCCTTGCTGCCCTGCATGTGCTACGGCCAACAGCCCGGCAGTTTACTCGTAAAGTGCTTAAAAGATCGGAGTAGCAAGATCGCCACAAGGGGGAAAAACTAGACCTGTTTTGTGGAACAAACCCGCCCTGGCGTGCCTGGCGCCCTGAATTGGTTTGTTGATGGGCCCCGTTGCTGTTCGATTTATTCGTCTGTTTTTAAAGATACTCACTATCCCTATCGTCTTTTCTGTGTATTTTCCATGTATTGCTTTGTCTCTAACCAGGCCTGTGTCTGCGCATCGTTGATCCTTCCTTCCCCATTCAGTACCTCTTTCTGTTTGCCAAGCGCAGGCGTGAGAATTGTGCATGGTCGCCCCTTCCGTGTTCTGGCAGCTCGATTGTCCCCTTGTCCCTTGTCCCCCCATGCCCCCTTCTCCGTCCCCCGCGTGTCGCCATCAGCACCGGTCGCACCTTTTGCACCTGCCGTGCAGTGCATATTATTGCCCGCTCAGGAAGCTGCGACCCCTTAATCCACACGGACCGAATCCACATGGACAATCTACAGGAAGGAGCGCGTTCTGCCCCCAACCCGTCCGAGCCATTTCACCTCTGCCTCTATCTTGCTATCTTGGCTCGAAGCAGTGAGTGCGGCTCTTGATGACTTTTCGGTTGGCACTAGGTACAAGCTGATACAATGTAAGAGTGCACGGGAAAGCAAAAATGATGCAACGATGCTCCATCCGCGGTAGTCCGTCGAAGAACCGGCCCCCATCTACTGTAGTAACCTGCCCGCTCCTTCCCTGGTCGGCGGCAAGAGGAAAACGATCAACACAGAAATTGCGGAGATGTCTCTTGGCTCATGCCAAGTTCCGTGCAAAACGAAATAGATTGGGAAGGTCCCAATGGTAACAATGGCAGATAGAGCACATGGCGGCCTTCGCAGGAAGGAGCAAAGAGCAGGTTGAGGGAACAAATACATTGTACACATTGTCCCTCCTTCCTTTACCGACCAGCTGCCTTACTTGTTGCATCCTGCGTGTTTTTGTCGTCTTTTGTCTCCTCTTGTCTTTCTCCCACATTGTTTTTATTTATTATCGGCCTTGCCTCCTGCGTCTCCCTTCTTTCGACCTCACTTCTCGTTTGTGCCCCTCTGTTGTTGTCGTTGTCACGCATTGGATCTGCCACTCACTTGCGCCTGTTCGTTGACGCGTTTTATTGCACTCGTCTCATTCACTCTTCCACTCTCTCACCGTGGTATTATACTGGACTCTTTTGTTGTCTTTCTTTTCTTTTCTTAACACCCAATCACATCTCCGAGGACGTCACTGTCTCAGCCGCCACCATGCTGGCGCCATTCCTCCTCTTTGCCTCGGTGGCCAGCGCAAAGGTCTTCCACAGGCTGCCCGACGTGCCACAAGGCTGGAGCTTCGTTCGCAATGCAAGCCCTTCCGACAATATATCACTCAAGATTGCACTGCACCAGCGCAATGCGGCCGACCTGGAGCGTGTTGTCCTCGAGGTGTCGACGCCCGGCCACCCCAACTACGGCATGCACCTGACCCGCGACGAGCTCCGCTCTTACACGGCCCCCTCGGACACGGCGGTCGACTCCGTCTCAGTCTGGCTCCGTGACAACGGCATCGAGTCTGTGTCTGTCGACAACGACTGGGTGACGATCTCGACCACCGTCGAGCGTGCTAATACGTTGCTGGACACCAAGTTCGACTGGTACCAGTACGAAGACAGCAACACGCCCGTCCTCCGCACGCTGAAGTACAGTGTTCCCGACACTCTCGCCGACCATGTCGACCTCGTTCAGCCCACGACGCGCTTCGGCCGGTTCAGCACGCACCGATCGACCGTCTTCAGCATGAAGTACATTGAGGATACCGAAGAAAAAGAGGGCAGTGTTAAGTCCGCTCTAGCCACCGCTGCCAACGAGGCGGCCGTCGCCTCCTGCAATGCCGGCGTCACCCCCAAGTGTCTCCATGACCTCTACAACATCAACTACACCGTGACCAACCCCGCCGAGAACCTCATCGGCTTTGCCTCCTACCTCAATGAGTACGCGCGGTACAGCGATCTGGCTCTGTTTGAAAAGAACTACGTTCCTGCCGCCAAGGGCCAGAACTTTTTTGTGACCCTCGTCAACGACGGCAAGAATGACCAAACCTCCGGAGATGACAGTGGTACGCATTGTCCCGAATGTATTTATATATTTGTTGCGAAAGCCTGCTGACCAAACAGGCGAGGCCAACCTTGATGCCCAGAATATTCTTGGCGTCAGCCACCCGATTCCCATCATCGAGTACAGCACTGGTGGTCTTGGGTAAGACTGTCCCATCATCACCTTCAACTTTGCCATCTGCTAACATTTGAAGCCCACTTGTTCCTACACCTGACGAACCGACACAGCCTGGTAGCAACGAGCCCTACCTGGAATTCCTGACGTACATTCTGGCCCTCAACGACTCTGCTCTCCCGCAAACTCTCTCGACATCCTACGGCGAGGAGGAGCAGTCCGTCCCCGAAGAATACGCTTACAAGATCTGCAACTTGTTCATGCAGCTCGGTGCTCGTGGTGTCAGCGTGCTGTTCAGCTCCGGCGACTCGGGTCCCGGTGATGTCTGTGTGCGCATCTCGGACAACAAGCCATACTTCCAGCCCACTTTCCCGGCTGGCTGTCCCTATGTCACCGCGGTTGGCGCCACGACGGGTACGGGGCCTGAACGCGGCGTGTCTTTCAGCTCGGGCGGCTTCAGCTCGCTGCACCCCCGCCCAGCATACCAGGATGCTGCCGTCTCCACGTACCTCAACTCGATTGGCAATACCTACGCACCCTTCTTCAACGCCTCGAACCGCGGCTTCCCCGATATTGCTGCACAGGGAAACAACTTTTTGATCTTTGACAAAGGCCTTTCTGCACAGCTCGCGGGTACCAGCGCCTCGGCGCCGGTTGTGGCTGGCGTGGTGGCGCTGCTCAACGCCGCCCGCCGCAGCAAGGGTCTCGCGCCGCTGGGTTTCTTGAATCCATGGCTGTACAACAACACAGCGGCTCTGACAGACATTACCACTGGCGCTGGCGAGGGCTGCACAAACACGACATACTTTGCCGGCCCGGCGCTGTGGAACGCCACGGCAGGCTGGGACCCCGTCACGGGTCTTGGCACCCCCAACTTCCCGGCCCTCCTGGAAGCGGCCGCGCCTGGCGTGGCCAATGTGTAGGTGGGCTGTCATAAAGAGGAACTAGACTTTTAGGTGGGGGTAGTGAGCAAGGCACCGTTTATTGCAACACACGGCGAAGCAGTGCTCAAGCCGTCATAGACCATTGCAGGGTAGCTAATAGCGCCTCTGATGCAAATTTACATTGATTCAATGATTTTAGCCAGTGCTGGAGCAGCCATTGCTGGGACTTTGATGGTGTTTGCTGTGTAAGTGATGGTATACAATCTATTTCACGTCTAACCTGTCTAGAATATGCAATACAGTGCAGAAAACAGCCTGATCTACAGAAGCATCCAGTTACTAATTATACATAAATGACACCCTCAAAGACACGCCTTGCTGTGCGGTAGACAGTAACACCAGCTGCCTCTTCACCGTTGGCAGCAATGTCCACTTCAACGTCAAGCGTGCCACTGCGGTGCTGGATAATGACCTTGCGGCCGGTGTTCTGCGTCTTTGTTTCTGACACCACCTCGCGTTCGGCCGCGTCGGCGGTTGCCAAGGGACTAGGTGCCAGGTCCTCGCTCTTGGGTGAACTTGACAGACTGGAAAGTGGTGGTGTCGGAGGTAGCGAGTCGCTTTGTGAAGAGCTTCTCCGTTTTGTCTCCTTCTCGGCAAGCAGGTCCGCTGCGACGGTGCCCTCCAAGCATACAGCCGCACCGAGACACACGGCGCCCGTCAGCTGGAAGCTCGGGTGCGCCTTGCCCATGCTGTACGAGAAGACCTGAATGTCGGACGCGCTGTCACTATCTGAGTCCGCCCCCGACAACAGCGATATCTTGGGTGTGCCACGCTGCAGACCCGCTGTGGTTGTGTTGGCGGCGAAGCCAAAGAGGACAGACGCATGCCGCCGGATGGCCTCGATTGTGTTGATGGAAATTTCAGAATCGGGGTGGGCGGCGTCGTAGACCGCCGGCATGGTCTTGGCATCGACAAAGACGAACGGATTGGACACGTCGACGAAAGACGCTCTGACGTCGAAGGGTGTAGCGACGCCATCTGTGACGTGGATTGTCTGTTGGCGCAGGCCTGTGGGAAACGTCTTGCCCGTCATGCTGCCACCGGGCGACACAAACTTGACCTTGACGAGCGAGCCGGGGCCCTTGACGCCCGAGATGCGGTAGTCACCGCTAGGGTCAAACAGGCCTGTTGAAGGGTCAACAGCAATCGTCTCTTCGAGCTGGACGTCGGTGTTGGTGTTGTAGACGGACACAGTGGTCTCGGATGCACCCGGCGCCGCCTCGACCAGCCCCTCGTCCAGAGCAAACGCCGCCACACCGCTCGCCATGTTGCCGCAGTTGCCTGTGAGGTCCACAACCTCGGCACCCACAGTCACCTGCACAAACGTGTACTCGACGTCCACGCCAGACTGGCGGCTGGGCCCGATTACGGCGACTTTGCTGGTCGTCGAGGTGGCACCACCCACACCTTCGAGCTGGCGAGGATCCCCCAAGCGAGAGCCCATAGCGGCAATCAGTAAAGGGCCCCATTCGGACATGTCGTCGGGCAGGTCGTGGCGGTGGAGGAAGAGGCCGCGTGACGTGCCGGCACGCATCAGGACAGCCGGCAGACGGTGCCGCCGAGCCCGAGCTTTTGCCGCCTTGGCGGTCTTGGAAGGTGGTGTCTCAAGTGTTGTTGACATTGCTGTTGGCATTGTTGTTGGCATTGTGATTGTGTGCGTAGTCGTATGTGTATAGCCGTCGTTCTATCGTCTATCGTCTATGGTGAATATTGAAATCGAGATCATCGAAATAAACGATCACAGACTCTAAATTAAATAAAATCAAGAAGGAAAATCAACAGACACTTGTATATATCAAAAAGACGGCACCGGCGAGTGGCCGGGAGGACGCCAGAGAGCACGCAATGATGGTCCATACCAAGTACTGTGTGCTGTGGGCTGTGGACTGGACTGGATTTTGCCTCAGGGGGACGGCCGTGCAGATTCGGCGCCGAGTGTCATCATTGCGATTTCTCTCTTTCTCTGTCATTGTTTACGAACGAACAATGGACGTAGATTTTCCGTCGTCTCCGTGTTATTTTCCCTGCCATTGTGCGGGTTGTTTCTTCTCCCTTCTCCCCCTGTGGTTGTTTCTTTTTGCTGTTTTCCTTCCCGTTGCGGAAGGCAGTCGTGTAAGTCGCTGCCACGGGATCCAAGTTGCCGTGGAATGCCCCAAAATTATGTGGAGCCCCTGTCGTATTTGAAAAACAGTGCGCTATTGGCCCAGTTGGCGCGCTTGGCCCGTTTGGCCCAATTCCTTTGTGGGGGCTGCTAGTTGCGACTCCTGCAACTCTAACAGCACCACTTGACTCGCTTGGGTGAGAAGGGCGTGGTTTGGCGTGTTGGCGTGTTGGACTTCTGTTGGGCTTGGGGCCCCGTGGAGTAATATTCCCGGACATTAACCCCGTATCTTACCATACTGAATGTGTGCAGGCGTGCAAAGATTCAAAGCGTGGAAGTGAGGAGCCGGGGCAAAGCGGCGGACAGTAAAGACGGGTAAGCCAACCAGTGCTCCTCCGTAATAGGAAACACGCGGGTGAGCAGGTCAGAAAATTAGTCAACGCACGTCGTACTCCGCACAATTAAAAAAAAAAAGATGTACTCCGTATGGGGTCCGAAGAAGTTGGAAAAAGACACAAGCAAGGTTGCAAGGCTCGTGTCTGTGAGGGTTTCCAGGATTTCCCCAGAGATAAAAGAAATCGAGGGCCCTTCTCCCCGGACCCTGAGAAGGAGATAAAGTGATGACGACTCTGTTGACGACTCGTCGCCTTATCTCATTTCACAGCGGACTACCTCAGACAATCTCAGGCAATCTCAAACAACAAGACTCCTCACGACATCACACTCACAATGGGGGCCAAGTACTTGGGCTTTCGCGGCCAGAAGCTGCATCTGGCTATGCTTGTCCTTGTCGTTGCGCCGAGTTTTATTCTTTTTGGCTACAACAACGGCTCGACGGGCGGTATTGCCAGTCTCGCCTCCTTCACCAAAGTGAGTTTGCCTTCGTCGACTATACTATGCAATATAATGTTGTGACACAACAGACTGACACCTTTAGCAATTCCCTGATTACAAGACGACCGGTGGCACGCCGTCTGTGAACGCCTTCCACTCGCGCGTCAAGGGTAAGCACCTTCTACCTTTCCCATCTTTTTCTGTCACACTCTAACATCCCAGGTGTCGTTACTGGTTGTTACGATCTCGGCGCTGTCGTTGGCTCTCTTATGTGTATCTTCTACTCGGACAAGATTGGACGTCTCCGCACACTTCTGACGGGTCTGCTCCTGTCCATCATTGCCCTTGCCATTGAGTCGTCTGCATTCAGTCTGGCCCAGTTCGTCGTCGGCCGGATCCTCATCGGCGCAGCCATCGGCACCATCAGCGCCGTCATCCCCGTCTGGCAGTCCGAGTGTGCCTCCTCGGCCCACCGTGGCGCCTTTGTCATTGTCGAAGGTCTTTCTATCTCGTTTGGTATTACCTTGTCGGAGTGGGTGGCCTTTGGCTTCTCATTTGTGTCCAACGAAGGCGCACAATGGCGTGTCCCCCTTGCCTTCCCCGTCATCTTTGCCTTTTTCGTCATCCCCTTTGTCTTTGTCATGCCTGAGTCGCCCCGCTGGCTCGCACGTGTCGGTCGCATCGACGAAGCACGCGCAGTTCTGGCCGCGCTGGCCGGCGAAGACGAGGACTCGCCGGCCGTGCAGGAGGAGCTCCGTGGTGTGGAGCACTCGCTGGCCCTGGTGAGGGGCAACTTTTCCGAACTCTTGCACAACGGCGAAGAGCGCGTTCTTCACCGCGCTTCTCTGGCTTGCATGGGCCAGTTAATGCAACAGTTCTGTGGCATAAGCGCCCTAGGTTTGTACTTTCCCTTTGTTTTGTGATGTCACAATGTTCAAAAATGTTGATTTGATCGATTTTGTTCGATTTTGGTCAACTTTTACTTTTTTATTGTTTCTTTATAGGTCACGATCCCCACGTGACTTTCACATTTACATCCATACTAACACATGGCAGTCTTCTACACGTCTACCGTCTTCGTCAGTCTTGGTTTCGAGGGTGTCCATGCCCGTGTTATGGGTGCGAGTCTCACGACGTTCCAGACGCTTGCATCCATCGTCCCCATTTTCATCATCGAGAAGGTGGGTCGCCGCAAGCTCTTCATGGCCGCCGGTACAGGCCTTGCCATCAGTTGTGCCGTTGTGGCTGGCACGGGCGACCTTCCAGGCCACAAGAGTATCGCTGCTATCGTCTTCTTCTTTGTCTACGATTTCTTCTATCCCCTCGGCTTTTTAGGTCAGACCTTCTTGTACGCCAGTGAGGTCTCGCCCCTCCGCTTCCGTGTGCCGATTACGGCCATTGCCAACGCGACCCAGTGGCTCTCCCAGTTCGTTGTTGCCCAAGTCACACCGCCTGGCACCGAAAACCTGGGCAACAAGTACTGGATCATCTTTGCCGTTATCAACGCCTCCTTTGTGCCCATCGTCTTCTTCTTCTTCCCCGAGACCAAGGGCCGCAGCCTCGAGGATATTGACATCATCTTCCGCCACACCACCAGCGTCTTTGATGCTGTTTCTGTCGCCAAGAACATTACCACCGAGCAGATTCGCCAGGAAGAGGCCACGACCGTCGGCGAGACGAGCAACAGCAATGAGAAGGAGAGTGTCGCATCCGCTAGCGAGAAAGAGAACATTGCTGCCCAGACCATTGTTTAGGCGAATGGGAGGCTGTATTGATACGAGAAAAGTGTGAACCATGGACCATGAGTGTTCTTTAATAGCTTGAAGAAGTTGAATGATATTGAAACTGAACCTGGATTAAATGATCTTGACGACCAAATAAAGTTTCCGGAGTGACTAATCAAACATGACAGCGAGAAGGAGCGAGAGTGACGATATGTTGATGCGAGGAAGGAGCGAGGTGAGGGTATTTTGATGTGAGGAAGGAGCAGTTGAAAAGGTCGTGTAAGCGGAAGGTGCCAAGACAATTCCGCAACTTAGTGTGGAAAGAGCGATCCAAGGACAATTCTGGTTTAACGACATGCTTTCATACTTTTGAGCATCGCGACATTACAAAACAAAGGGAAAGTCCAAACAAATGGCTGATGTTTTTTTTTTTTTTTAAAAAAAACTTAATCTTCAGGAAATTTCAGACAACTTTGCCCGCAAATCTGCCAGACTCACGCACTGACTCGTTGGCTGTGTTTTCTGTGTCTTTTTGTCATGACAGCGCTTCAGATTTCTTTTTGAGTAAAAAAAAAAGGCAAAAGCACAGCTTGAATTCACGTCTTGTTTATTTTCCACCGTACTCGTTGGCTCTCAGATCCTGAAAATGCTGACCAGATATCCATGCATGCCATACGGTCCCCGTAAATCCGTCACCAAGTGCCGGCAGCCAGAACACTACTCGTGTTCTCCATCTCCTCCATCTCCCCTCTCCCTCCCTCATGTTGTCCTGCCGATCTCCGGCCTCGCCTACATATGCCGGAGGTGGCAGCTTCTCCTCTACCTTCGTAGTGTCCTCTGTCGTATTGCCAAAAAGTATGACAGCTTCATCGGAGCTTATTTCTTTATGCACCCCGCTTTCGCCTCTTGTTCTCCATACTGGGGCAGAAAATCATGGACAAAAAAGGGATAAAAGCAAAAGAGGGAAAAGAAATGGGCCAACCAAAGAGCAAACAAACACGAACCTCCAAACGAGGAAACGAAAAAGACAAAACCCCGACTCTTGGCGTCTTGTTACAGAACCTGGACGGCGCGCGACATGCACGATTATGGAAAGAAAGCGGGAAAAGCGGCAAAGTGGGCGCCGGCAACGGCCTGGCCACGAGCTGTAAGAACGGCGCGCTAGACAGTGGAAATATTTGGGAATAGCAAGAACACCACCAAAATGCACGAAAATGCACCAAATGACCAAATGACCAAATGACCAAATGACCTACTAAACCACGCCAGGATTCCCACCAGCAGACAGAACCACGCAACACCCTTGCCGTGGAGCCCAGGCTAGCTCCTCCCCAAAAACAAGCGACGGAAAGTAAGATGCCGCGGCTCTGGCCAACCGAAGTCTTTCTTTCCTCACTTCGTTCGACGTCTTCCGTTCCATGCCATCTTCTCTTCCTTTCGGTTCGAAAATGGATCAGAAGGAGATTGGACTTGCCGTTGACAACACGAAGGATATCCCAGATTGAGATTGAAGCACTGCTCGAAGAATGCCTTCCACGGCTCGCGACTCCACGCGCGGACGACGTGCAGCCAAGGCCTGCTCGTTCTGCCGCCTGCGCAAGTTCCGCTGCAACAGCCAGTCACCGCAGTGCAGCAACTGCATCCAGTACGGCAAAGACTGTGTGTACGACGACCTGCCCAAACGGCCACGGCCGTCGTTTGCGCGGCTGGCAGCGCTCGAGGAAGAAAACAAACGGCTGCAGGAGGCACTTCGTGATGCATCAACAGCCAGTCGAAGTGGGACACCATCACGAGAGAGAGACAATTCTCCACGAGCAGCATCTCGAGAGAGGAGTCGAACCCAGGAAACGCCGTCCAGAGAACAGGACGACACAGGAGAAAGACAGAGCAGCACGGCTCCCGCCAAGTCATCGCCACGCCAGACCGAGTCCATCGAACGCGACAATGACGATGAACTGTCTCAGGACGAAGACGACGGGGCCGTTTCAGCAGAAGCACCAGATGTCGCTCCAGGCACGCCACTGCGGACATCATCGCCCAGCGTAAACGCCAACAATATATCAACTTCCCATCCACAATCCCCTTCGTCACCGCCTCCTCCACCAACGATTGAATCTCGACCGCAAGAGCCACAGACACCGGCTGGACCAAGCCTTCCACCACCAACCGGCCCAGGAAGCCGTCTTGGCCGCGGCAGTGAGACACGATACCATGGCCCGACAAGTACACTTTTCGACGAAACAGCCGCCCGAGAGGCGCACGGCCGTCGACAACATGCACCACACAACAATGCCGCGGCGGGCGGTAATGGCGGTTCCGAGTCATCAAACTACTGGGTGCAAAAGAGCCTGTTTGCCGAGGCAGCCTCACAGCGACACCGCGAGACAATCAATCTGGCGGCCGGCAAGCTCGATTTTGACGGCGTGGACCCCGATCTGGGCATGCACTTGTTGCAGCTGCACTGGAACCGCCAGCACCACTCGTTTCTGATTACATACCGCCCAGCCTTTATGAGAGACATGGCCTGTGGCGGCCCCTACTTTTCGAGGTTGCTGTTGAATGCCATTTTTTTCGGTGCCTCCAAGTTTAGCAACCGGCTCGAGGTGCGCCGCGACCCCAACGATGTGCGCACGGCCGGCTGGCTCTACCGGGAGCGCGTGCGCCAGCTTCTGGGCAGTGCGCTCGACCGCAGCGACATCACGACGATCCAGGCACTTTTGATGATGACGTCGAGTCTGTTTGCCCTGGGCGACGAGCGGTCGGCAGCGTGGCTGTATGCGGGCACGGCTTTCAGGATGATTATTGATCTGGGCATGCACGTGGATGGCAGTGGCAGCAACCAGCGAGGTGGCGGCCTTACCGAAGAAGACATTGAGATCCGGCGGCGTGTCTTTTGGGGCGCGTTTGTCGTCGACAAAATCCAGAGTCTGTATCAGGGCCGGCCTGTGAGCTTGCAGGAAATCGAAACAAGTGTCCCGCTTGCCTTCAACGACGAGTACGAAGAGCTCGAAAACTGGAGCCCGTTTGCGTACTCGTTTGCGGGCGGCAGCGTGGCACGCGACTACCCCGGCCGGCCCGCCTACAGTGTCAGCTGTTTCACGCAGCTGTGCCGTCTGTCGCTCATTATGAATGGCATTCTGAATGCTGTGTATGCCGAGCGCAGTGTCAAGAAGAAGCCCGAGGAACTGGCTGAAGACCTTCAGAGGTTGCACGCCGACTTGGTGACGTGGAAGGCCGAGCTGCCGCCGCATCTGGACTTTGACCCGGCGACCCAGAATACACCCCCACCGCATGTCTTGTCGCTGCTTGCCGTCCACAACGTCCTGTTGATTCTCCTCCATCGACCTTTTGTGTCCGACGGCCACCTGCATGCCAACCTGCGTGCCCTCTCCACACGGTCATTCATGACATGTGCCCAAGCTGCCACAGCCATTGTGGCCCTGCTGCGATCGTACAATGCAGCCTTCTCTGTTCGACGGGCGCCGTACCTCATCTCGTATGCCACCTATGTGGCCGCCACCATTCATGTTCGCATTGCCGCCCAACCCGGCTTTGCCACGGAAGCAAAAGAGGCACTGGCGATTTGTCTGATGGTCTTTGACGAGAACTCGGAGACGAACTGGGCCGTGAAACGGGCAAAAGCTGTCATTGGTGGCTTGATGCAGAGGATGGGTGTAAATGTCGAGCCAGCGGATGCCAATAACACGGCGGCAACAACAGCCACAACAGCCACGACCGCAAACAGTCGAACAGAAGATGCTGCCGCTATGATGGCCTTGGCAGAAGCCGTTCCGAAGACAATGGCATTGCCGTCGACAGCTGCATCGCCGCAGACACAGACTCAGCTACACATCTCACCGCGAGCCGGGTCAAAACGATCCACGCAGAGCCGTGGCAAAGATCTCTTGCACACACCACGGCTCCGGCAACGGCAAAAGCTGCGACAAGATGCGTCTAGAGACCTTCCGAGTTCAAACGGCGGCAGCGCAACGTCCATACCGATGGAGGTGATGTCTAGTACAGTAAGCATCACCAGCGCCAGTGACGGCAGTCCGGCCATGCAGATGAACCCGCAGAGCAATGATGACAACGACAACAACAACGACAACAACAACGTACCACCCGAGGCAGCCACATTTGATATCGACGCCATCATCTCCAGTTTTATTTCAAACCAGCAGCCGCCGTTGGCTGGAGCCTTCAAGTCCTTGCCAAGTCCAGATAATGGACAACAACCACAGCAGCACCAGCATCAACAGACACCACACTTTCTGCAGCAGCAGCGACCACAGTCTTCACCTGCACTGCCACCTGGTCCCGGCCGACCAACGTATGCTGAGCACTTTTTGCCTCCCCAGGCCATGGCCACGGCATACCCGTCTCCATCTCCGACTGCACAAGCACATGCACAAGCACCAACGCCTGCTGCCATGCACACACCACACAGCGTGCCGTCGTCGACACCAGGCCACTATCTGCAACAACAGCAGCAGCATCAGCAGCATCAACATCCTGGAGGCAGCCCCTGGTTTGTGCCGCCTGCACCACCACCAGCTCCACCGGGTATGCCTCTCGCATACCACAATGCCATGATGCATCAACAACAGCAGACTCCGTCCGTAGCAGCATCTCCACGATACACTGGCGTTGACCAACAGCAGCAACAGCAGCAGCAGCAGCAACAAGGTCCGTGGCAGCCCGCGTCTGGCGTGAATGGCGGCATGCATGCGAGCGATCTGTTGTTTGGGTTCAATAGCTCTGTGTTGGACGGAGTTGGTTGGGAGTTTGACGACAGTCGGTACTAGGTCAGCTCTGTATGAAATGAAATCGAAATAGAATCGATATCAAAAGCAAAATAAATCACATACATAAATGCGAGTGTATTTCACTACAGCCTGGGCGGTCTGCTGGCTGCTGGCTGCGGGCAACGCAGGACCCCTGCAGCGTTAGTGGCAGTTGCAAGCAGAGCCTCGAGTGGGGTGCTGCATGGTTGTGCGTGTTGAAGTGTTGGAAGTTGGTTGCTGGACATTGAGGAGCCGACGTTCTATTTGTTATGTTTATGTTCAGGGGTAAATTTCGAGATGCTGTTTGCATTTGACTTTCATGGAAGGTGCGTGATGTGATGCACGTGACCCATGCCAATCTGTGTGCAGTTTGTTTACATGTGCAGATAGTGTTTCTCTGTGTAGAAACACTATCTGCACTGTCTACAGAAACACCATCAATTTAGACAACACTTTTGAATTTCTTGGGCACGGATATATCCGAAAAAATGTATAATGACTAGTTAGTGCAGTATTAGGTAGGGTATAAACGTATGGTGTCAAGCTGCCTCTGACAACCCGCTGCCCTCATTGTCTGACAGTCTCAGACTCCCGTTACCCGCCTTTAGATTAGTTTTCTTCTCCTTTTAGCCACCCTAGAAGACGGTTCCCTTGACCTGGGGAACCTTCTTCACGTTGATGTTCTTAATCATGAGCATCCAGACGAGCGCGGTGGCCATAATGGCCGTGCCGGCAATCAGCATGCGCTTCTGCGAGTAGCCATAGGCTTCCTGAATGGCCAGACGCGTCGGGCTGCCCACCTCGAAGCTGAGCTGGAAGTCGAGATCGTTGTAGATATCCTCGATGCTGTCCATGGCCTCAGATGGCAGGTACAGCTCCAAAGCGTACTCAAACGTGTTGGTCCAAATGGTACCTGAAATGGTGTTGCCAATAGCACCACCAACGTTGCCGGCAACGTACAGCAGAGCCAGGACAGCAGCGACGTGCTGGTGGTCGACAACCGCCAAGATGGCCAGCTGCTCAATCATGATGAAAATAGAACCACCAAACGAAATAAAGATCTGGCACATGACAATGTAGCCAATGTAGCCGTTGGGCGAGCGGAAGTGGATCATCAGGCCCATGCCCAGAAGATACAGCGGCACGGCAATGAACAGCAGGTACTTAAAGTAGCCCGTCTTGCGGATCAGGAAACCCATGCCCAGCAACAGAATACCCGAAAGAACATCGAACGTGCTGCCAACGTAACCGGCCTCGGCCAGCGTTAGGTTGTTAACGACCTGCAGGAATGACGTAAAGTAGCTGGCCCAGCAGTAGTACGAGATCTGGTAGGTGATGTCGATTAGGCAGGCACCGATAACCGTGCGGTTGACCAGCAGGCCAATGTTGAGGAACGGCGTAGGGGCCAGGAGCCACTCGTGCAGACCGAAGATAACCAGAACAACAGCACCGACGACAATCATGGCAATAATGTAGCCAGTCTTCCAGCCGTTGGGCGCAGAGTCGGCCAGTGTGAATGGTAGGAGGAAGACAGTCAGGCCGCCAGCGAACAAGAACACGCCCAAAAAGTCAAACTCGATGAGGTAGTGCCAGATGTTCTGGCGGAGGGTACGGCCGCTGGGCTCGCGGATCAGCATACCCTGTCTCTTAGCCTTGCGCAGGTTCAGCTTCAGGAGAATAAAGAGCGGCAGGGCGACCACGGGCAGGATAATACAGAACGTGCCGAAGCCCCAGCGCCAGCTGATGTTGTAGTAGTAGTCGTCCGAGACCTTGGGGCCGGCAAAGGCGGTAATAATGTACGGCGACGATGTGAAAGCGTACGCCAGGGCACGAGACTTGAGACGCGAAGCATCGGCCGTAATCACGTCGATGCTGTACGTCATACCTCCGAAGCCGATACTGTAGAAAACCTGGGCGGCGCAGTAGGTCGACAGGCTGTTGCTAGTGGCCATGAGAATCAGGCCGAGTGTCGCGAAAAAGATCATGAGTGCAAAGCCCTCGGCACGGCCCCACAGATCGAGCATCTTGGCCAGCGGGATGTAGATGGCGGCGGTCATGGCGTTGGCCACAATACCAATCACCGTGAGCAGCGAGTGCGACTCAAAGTCACTCGTCACGTACGGCGTCAGGTTGTAAAGGATCGAAGCCTGCATGGCGTTGACAAAGTAGAGAAGAAACATACTAAACAATAATAAGCAAGGGGTTGATAAGAGCTTGGAGCGAACGGACATACAGAATGAAGACGGCAATCAGAGACGGCTTGGACCAGGTGAGTGTCACAGCCTCAACATCCTGGACACCGGCCTGGGCATTTTCGGTCGGCAGATAGTTGGCGTCCTTGCGCGGCAGGTCGTCGGCCTCGAGGTCAATATTGGCCGGCGCAGTTGTCTCGGGAACAGCCGTCTTGGGCTCCTTGCCGACAGCAGCCATGTTGACCGAGGTGCTCGTAGTCTCTGCGGTCTCGGCCGCAGGCTCCGTGATGGGAGACTTGTTGAACGGGAACTTGGGAAGGCCCATAGTTGCGGTGGCTGTGGTAATACAAAAGAGAAGGGTAAGGTGAGATGATCGACGCCGGGATGGTTACAAAAGGAAGATCAGAGGGAAAGAATGACAGATAAACAAACGGGGGGATATGTCCTCTTATATCCCGATCACGGTCATTGAGAGACATACTACGAGAGAAAAAAAACATATTCCAAGACAAGAAACTGTACATGCCAAGACAGAAGATGTACTACCACGCGGTCGACGGTTGAGGTACGAGGACCACCAAGCTCCCGAACATACAACAAGGGTCCGCACAAACTATAAGTGGACACACGAACGACTCTTCGTCGTTCGTCGGTCGTTGAATGAAAGAAAAAATTAGAGAATGGACCAACACGGACCCATGCAGG
This sequence comes from Sporothrix euskadiensis, assembly GCA_019925375.1. Classification (NCBI taxonomy): domain Eukaryota; kingdom Fungi; phylum Ascomycota; class Sordariomycetes; order Ophiostomatales; family Ophiostomataceae; genus Sporothrix; species Sporothrix euskadiensis. The sequence goes on along the minus strand of JADHKQ010000019.1, from coordinate 134,499 downwards.
ACAGCCCCCATCCAGCCTTTTGTTAGCCGAAGACTGAGACTCTGCGGCTGCCAGGTGTGGATGGTGTGAGTGCGCTAGACCTCCGCCGGCTCCATGTTTGCTCACCATTCGACGCCATCTATGCTATCGTTATCCATCTATGCTATCAGATAAGATTAGATGGGTCTCAAAATGTACTCTTGGGCGAACTTGGAGTGTTGAAAGACATCGTCGACAAGGGGTGGGCACGGATAGAGCCGCCAAGATCTCGTGGGCCAGTTCTCGTGTGCTGGGTCGAGGCGTCTGCCAATCACCGTCCATACTTCAACGAAGCATCATTGTCTTGGCGAAGAACAGACCTGCAGAGACGAGAAAAAAAGTGCAAAAAAGTTGACAAGAAGCGAGACAAAAAGCAAAAGAGGACCAGAAGAGGACTGACGGCAAAACACCACTCTGTCAGTCTGGCGTGAGCGGCCCAAGTAGTTCGTATGGCAAATCAAGCGTGGCATGTGCTGCAGGCGGGCTTGGCAGTGGCCAGACCAGCAATGGCTCGACAATCTTGAACACTTTTTGAGATCACCATGTGGTTTGCACGCGCGTCCTTTGTTTCTTTTCATTGCTTTTCATTGCTTTTCATTGCTTTTCATTGCTTTTCATTGCTTTTCATTGCTTTTCATTGTGATATCATGTCAAGGGAGCATCAAGGGAGCAGAGATGGAAGTGAGACTGAGACACTGCCCTACTTCGCAGAGCATCCGTTCCTACGGAAGGCCCAGAAACGGACAAGCCGTCAACGACGGACTTGTGACGGCAATTACCGTTCCTGTAATCATTCAGACACGGCGTGTATGTGTACTTTGTACGGAAACGGTAGCAACGGGTTTGCCACCAGTGGCCCCCCTCTACGTGTCACAACGTCGGGATATTCTTTTCGTCCCTTTCCGTGTTCTCGCGGGCATTCTTATTTTTTTTTTTATTTTTTTTTTCATTCTTTGGCTCTTTGTTGGCTCGTGGGATTGCTTTACCTGTTTGCTCGGGTTTTGGTTTTTATCTTCTGCTTTTCTTTTACCCCACACACTACACCGGGAATAGGCATACTGGCTATTGAAACACTTCCACACCATCCTTGTACACAGTATGTGACTGTCAGACTGTCGCCGGAAGAAAAGGGAGAAAAGGGAGAAAAGGGAGAAAAGGAAAAGAGGGTGGGCAGATGGCGTGGCCTGCCAAGACGAAAAGTAATAAACGAGAAATTTCAAGCGGCTAGCAGCGAGAGGAGGTGAAGAGAAGAAGAAGAAGACGTTGACGGGCTTGCCCGCCGACTTATTCGCGAGCCATTTACGTAAATTTGTTTTTGGACGCAAACAAGACCTGTTCTGTGAGAAAGCTCCCGTATTCGTCTCCAGATCGCACTTTTTTCTCTCCCCCAATCATTCCTGCCGTGCCGCCACTGCCCTATTGCCATCGTTCCTTCCCTGCATCTTTATCTGATCGATTGTTAGGTGCTGATTGTGTACCGGAAAGAGCGGGCTGTCTGAGTTTCTTTAGGGGCCCTTTGGTAGCGTGTTAGTGCCGTCTAGTTTTTATCTGATGGAAAGGTAAAGTGGGTCAAACAGGAAACAGGAAATAAAGCATGTGCAGGAACAGCACGCATTTACGCAATATTACCACATATTCAGTATGCAGTATGCAGTATTCAGTATTCAGTATTCAGTTCTCTGTCTTCCTTTGTTCAGTTGTGGAACTCATTATGGCCACGACTGTAGCAGAGGCGACAGAAGATTTTTCGTTGGAAGTGAAAGCTGGACATGGCGGCCGAAACAAAACGACATCGACACACGATATATGGTGCCGGAATGCACACTGTGCCAAGGATGTTGGTTATTGCACTCAACACGCTCCTTGTCTTGTCAAGTGCACACCTTGGAAACTTGGCAATGGGCTTTCCCTCGCTGCCGTTGTGATTATGCCTGACAGTTTTTCCACATTCCACCAGAAACATCCTCGTCAAAACAAAGCTTGAGGCTGTCAGATTCTCGCCAAGAGTGATCATCGCCAGGTCTATTTCTATCATTACTTCGTACACATGCAGATACACTCAAACGTCCTAGAAGACAGTCGTCAGGTCAAACTCGCCATCGGCATTCTTCTCGACAGCACCCTTCTCCGTCACAATGACGTCGACCAGCTCGTGCGGCGTCACGTCAAAGGCCGGGTTCCAGACGTCGATGCGCTGGTCTGCGGTGGCCACGCGCACAGCCGGTTTTGACAGGTCCACGCTGCCGTCTGCACCGACCACCGGACCCGTGACTTGTGTGAGTTCTTCGCGCTTGCGCTCTTCAATCTTGATCTGGGCGCCCGTCGGTGTGTCGAGGTCAATGCTCGTCGTCGGTGCCGCAACCACAAACCGAATGCCGTGGTGGCGGGCGAGGACGGCCAACTGGTAGGTGCCAATCTTGTTGGCGGTGTCGCCGTTGCGCACGACGCGGTCGGCGCCGACAATGACGGCGCGGATGTTGTGCGAGTCCTTTTTGAGGTGGAAGAGCGCGGCCGCCATGGAGTCTGTAATTAGGGTCGACGGAATCTTTTCGTACACAAGCTCAAAAGCGGTCAGGCGGCTGCCCTGGTTGTAGGGCCGGGTCTCTGTGCAAAAGGCGTGCTTCAGGGCGTCGCGGGCGTGCAGCGACCGAATAATGCCCAGCGCCGTGCCGTGGCCCGACGTGGCGAGCGAGCCCGTGTTGCAGTGTGTCAGCACCGAAAGCTTTTCCTTTTCCGAGTTCGCCAACAGCCAGTCTGCACCATGGTTGCCAATCGACAGGTTCGACTGCAGGTCGCGCTGCAGGATCGCCTCTGCCGCCTCGACGTAGGCATCCACAACGGCCGCCTTGGCTGCCGCGCCGTCCAGTCCTTTGACCTCAACATTGCGCACCTCCTTCTTCAACAGTGTAATTGCATTGGCCAGGTCGACTGCTGTCGGGCGGCTTTCCAACAGATAGTCGAGACGGTCGTCAATATAGGCAATAGCCTCGTCGGCCGAGCTGCCCAGTTTTGGCTGCGTCGCCGCCGCGCCCAGCTCGACCGCCAGCGCCAGGCTCGCCACAATCGCAATCGCCGGCGCACCACGCACACGCATCGAGCGGATGCAGTCAAACGCCTCAGGGCTGGTCGAGACGGCGTCGTAGTGATGCTCATGCGGCAGCCGCAGCTGGTCCAGCACGTCTAGCGAGCCGCGCGTGTAGCGGATGGCCTCGAGTGATCCGGACATGGTGGTTAGAGGAGGAGGGGGTCGAAGAGAGGGTTGTCGGGGATGTCGAAGTAGAGTTCGGGAAGCGGTGAATGTCGAGATGTCGAATTTTGAATATTGCAGAAAATGGGAGGACGTCAGAAACGTAATGGGGCGCCTCCTTCACGCTTTCCTGCTTGTTCTTGAGTGTTCTTCGCTCCTTCTTTAGTACTCGTCGTTCCGGCGCAAAATGCCATCATCCTTTCTGCCACCTGCCCCGCTATGGTAAGCCGATGGCTCACTGACAGGCAGGCGCGCCCTGCGCTAAGGGCCAATCGCTCCCTCATGTGGGCTTTCACCGCCTTCACTTTTCGGACGCCTAGTGTCAACGTTCGGGGAAAGAGCAAGCTGGCTGTTAGGTTAGCTCAGGCACGTACCTCCCGTCCCCTAATTAGAGACAGCTCCAAGCTAACTTCACCACCTCAACTCACACCTCACGATGCGCTGATGCGTCCGTCTCGACAACCCTCTCCACACCACAACACAACACACCCTCCCCGTCACCATGGAGCAGCCCTTCTCGACGTCCAAGGTGACTGTCGAGTACTACGACCCGCACGGCCTCTACCGCCTGCTGGCCCCGGGGCTGCTGAAGCGGCTACCCCTGAGACACCTCCATTGGCAATCGCATTCGGGGCCCTTGCGATCCATTGACACTTTGCACGTCGAGCTGGTGCCGGCCGAGTCAAATCCGCCAGTAGGAGGGGCGGCAGGACCATCGACAACGACAACTAGCTCGAAGCCCGACGCACCGGCCGACGATGGCTTCCAGACCGCTGCTGTCGGTGGCCGTCAAGCCTCTCTTGAATCTACGTCGACAACAACGACGACGACAACAACAACAACAACAACAACAACAACAACAACCACGACACGACCCCCCGAGCGACGCCATCAGATACCTGGTCTGCGCCGGACACCCTACCTCAAGCTGCTGCTTGTCCGCTGCGACGACACCGACACCTACAAGTCAACGACGCGCGCCGAGATCCGCGACTGGGTCAAGAAGAATACCATCCAGGGTTCCTCCTCAAGCAGCAACCGCAAGGCCAGCATCGCACCCGTCGAGAACCACGATGCGTTTGAGTGGATGATTGTGCACGTCGTGTTGCCCAACTCACCGGCGTACAGCCAGCCGCGCACCAGCAAATCGAGCAGCAGCGGTGACGGAGCGGGCAGCGACAGCACGACCAAGACGACTTCACGCTGGGGCAAGAACTCGTCGACTTTGTTGGAGCGACTGAAGTCGGACTTTAACACGGTGGGCGACTCCAAGAGCAGCAGTAGCACGATGTCTACAACCTCGGGCGTTGACCGCGTCTCGCAGATCCGCGTCGGCGTCAACGATGTCCCTTACGAGCTGCTTCCACGCGTGCAGTCGGCCGGCAGCGGCACCACACCCCCCATTGGCAACTATGTCGAGTCGGAGCGCGAGGCGCAGGCCGCCTGGTCCGATGTCGTCGACAAGCTCAAGAGCCGCATCCTGGCGAGCTTCGATGTGCGCGTGTCCCAGTACGAAGACGACATTCGCGAAAAGGACGTGCAGCGCACCCTACCCGGCTGGAACTTTTGTACGTTTTTTATTCTCAAAGAAGGTCTGGCGCGTGGCTTTGAGAGCGTCGGTCTTGTTGACGATGCTCTGGTCGGCTACGACGAGCTGAGCGTCGGGCTCGACACCGTCATCCAAGAGCAGCATGCCTTGACAGCGAGTACACTTCTGAGCTTCACGGACGATCTCAAAAAGGCAGCGCTCAAAGCCATCGAGGGCGACGACAACGACTCAGATTTAGAGGAGACTGTCAATCTGCAAGCCGCCGCTGGCTCTGCCCCCTCTTCTGAATCGCCAGCCATTCCCATCAGCGCCACGAAGAAACCGTACCGCGATCTCATTCTTGCCAACAATGTTTCCGTCTTCGACTTCCGCTGCTACATCTTTGCACGCCAAATTGCTTTGCTGTTGCGTCTCGGCAATGCCTGGGCCACGCGTGAGGAGCTGCTCACAAAACTCCAGGAGCAGCAAGAGACCACGATGCACCTCACGCCCGCTGCTGCTTCTCAGGCTGCGTCCTCTTCTTCTCCCTCCACGCGCCTCACTGACGACCCCGAGAACTTGTCCATGCTGGCCGAGATCTGCCGCCGCACACTTGAATTCGTGCCGGCTGTGTCCCAGGTGATGCGTGAAGACTTGCTCTTCTCCTTGACTGCCGACGGTCAAACGCTCCCCGCATCGTCGCTACAAATCATTGACAATATGGTCGCCTCGTTTGCCTTTTCCATTGCCCAACAGATTTTGGCACAAACATCTACGCGCTCTCTCCCGATCCCACCGTCCACCATGAACTTTGCTTCCGACAGCAACAGCAACACGCAAGAGCCCAAGGTCTCCATTCCCGAACCAAAGACGATGATGCACCCGGCTCGTACCTCCTCACTCGAGACACGAACTCAACAAACAGCAGCCGGACGAGGAGGTCGTCCGCCGCCCAGTCCGGGAATTTTCCCTGGGCCAGGCCAGCCACAGTCAGCCCACGACGCCGAGTCATCTCGTTTCCTCAAGGCCGGGCTGGAGGACTTGGCTGCACGCCGTGCCGACCTCTATATGCTCTCGCGTAATATTCTACAAAAGAAGGGCGAAAAGCTCGGCTGGTCTGACGGTTGGTCCACAGCACCAGTCCTGTCGGAGGCGGTCGATGACAACGAGGGTATGGAAGAGGTCAGCCTTGATGACAACGACGACGCCAAACTGTCTTCCCCCTCTTCATCCAACCCTCCCAACTCCGCTGCCGGCGTCACAGACTTGCTTCTTCGCACGGCGCTCGAGTCCAACACCGGCTTCTTCCGCCTCTACGAGGTCCTGACCGACAAAGCTTTGCGCCACTACACAGTCGCCGGCCACACCCACGCTGTCAATGCCAACCTGGCCGACTTGGCGGTTCTCAAGTACCACCTTAAAGACTACGCGGCCGCTGCCGCCTTCTTCTATGAGACGACCCCGTCCTTTGGCGAGAACAGCTGGGGACTGCTCGAGCTGTCTATGCTGCTCATGTATGCCCGCTGTCTCAAGGAGATGGGCCGCAACGACGAATATGCCTGGCGTCTGCTCAAGTTTTTAACCAAAGCGGCTGAGGCCGAGCGCCAGCGTCTTGAGGAGAAGGCCTCTTTTGGCAAGCGGGCGGCCGGTAAGCAGTCCTCTGACAAAAAGACGACGGCGGCCCCCGCGTCGGCAGTACAGGGCTGTCTGGCCGATCTGCTGGCTGCGTCCACGTCTGTCTCGGGCGAGATGCAAGTGCCACTCACCAACTTTTTCCGGTTGGTTGCCTTGGATGGACCTCCCGTTTTTACCGACCGCGAAGACAGTTTTTCTGTTACGCTGCGCCTCGACAGTCTACTAGTGGATGCCCTGCCCGTCGATTCCGTCAAGGTGCGCCTGACCCAAACATCGAGCCGAAACCAAACGCGCGAGATCTGGCTCGAGACGACAGAGGCCAGCACGCTCGATCCAGGCACGGGCCGCGTCCGGCTGCACAGCCGCACCATTATCCCGGGGATTTATGCTATTGATCAGGTACGCATTACCAGCAAAAACCTCGTCATCTTTCACAACCGCGATGGGGGCACACATACAGTGCAGCGCCTGTCGGCTGTCGGGACTGTTGGTGCATCCACTACCACCTCCACCTCCAGCAAGAACATCCTGGCCGAGCCGCACATTGTACTCTACCAGCGGACCGATGCGCTCGACGTGCAGCTATCCACGTCCAAGGATCTGCAGCTGGACAAGAACAACTTTTTGGAGCTGGCCCTCCTCACGGGCTGGAACGACATCCAGCACTGCGAAATGAAGATCCGGGCAGCCACGGGCGGCCTGCGGCTCATCACCACCGAGGCCAAGGCGCTCGGCGACACAAACCACAAGTTCGCCAAACCCGTCGAGGGCGGCATCGTTTCGTTTAACGATGTCCCGCCCAGCACATCTCTCAGCATCTCGTTCCCCTTTTCGATTGAGCAAGATGTCCTCGAGCTTTGTTTGAAAGTGGATGTGACCTACACGACCCGCAGCGGCGCCACGTTCCACTTCTCCAAGGCGCCCTCTGTGAGCACGTCGCTGGCTCTCGGTGTTAATGTGCAAGATATTTTCAAACATGACGCTCTCTTCTCGCGCTTCACAGTGTCGACGGCCACAGCCAGTCCGCTTCGTGTGTTCCGCAGCGAGATGCTCGAGTCCGACTTGTTTGCTGCACAGTTGGGCACGGCTGCCTCGGATGCTTCCTCAGATAGCGTCGACCACAGCACCAACCTGCCCGTGGTCTTCCCCAAACAGCCCGTCGGCCTCTTGTACAAGATTGTGCGCAAGCCACTCTCGGGGCCACTGAACGCGCCACCAGAAAAAGGCACGAAGCGGACCATGTACATCAAGCTGCACTACAGTGTGTTTCAAGACCAGCTGGATGCGGCGCTGGAAGCATCAGTCGGCGAAGCTTTTAGGGCGACAGGCTCTCTGGCACAGTTTGCCAAGCTCGCCTCGTCGTGCGTGCTGCGGCACGTCCATGCGTCCTTGTCGCCGTACGACCTCGAAAAGATTGCCCTCCTAAATGAAATGTCGACGTCCGTGTTACCGCATGTCAACTGGGCGCGCGAGTTCCCAGGTCTGGGTGTGAGTGCCATCGACGCCACCAAATCCAAGGCAGACGACCTTGCAGCCGTGATTTACGAGTGGCAGCGGCAGCACACGATCCTCGCCATCCCGCCAGCCGATTTTTCGACGTCAACAAGCGTGCGCACCATCCTCATCCCCGTCGACATTCCCAGCATCACGATTGTGCACACGGCCGACATTCAGCTGCAAGGACCCTTTGGCGCGGCCGTGTCCGCCGATCGCTTTTCGGCTGACGACGAAGACGATGTGGACGACGACGAGGAAGACGACGACTCAGTCAGCGTGCCCATCTTCTGCGTCAACCAGCTCCTTCCAGCGACCCTGCACCTTCGCTGGACCCGCATCTGGGACACGGGTGACACAGACGCAGACGCCGCCTCAACTTCGCTCAATGACGACCTCGAGTTCAGCTTCGAGGTCTCGGCGCCGACCGACGCCTGGCTCATTGGCGGCCGCCGCAAGGGCCACTTTGTCATCCCTGCCCCCGACGCCGACGGCAGCACGATCGGCCTCAGCTCGACACCTGCCCTCGAGGCCGCCATCCCGCTCATGCTCATTCCGCTGAGGGAAGGCCGCCTGCCGTATCCGAGCGTTGAGATCCGTCAGGTCCTCTCCGATTCGGCGGGGGGGCACTCTACAGAGATCAGCGGTCAGGACCCCGCTGCGGGCGGCCACCACTGTGAGACGGACTACCGCAACCTCGGCGAGACTGTCCACGTTGTGGCCGACCGGGCACGACTCACCCTAAGTTTGGATGCCAGCGGTCCTGGCGGCGGACCACTGGTTCTGGAGAGCGAACGGGCTCGGGTCGCTGGAAGGGTTGTCGTATAGAAGGCGTGCGGGCGTGCGGGCGTGTGGACGTGTGGACGTGTGAGGGACGATGTTGGATACCTTTGTACATACTTCAAATATTTCATAAACAAACTCCGTACAAGTTCTGCTATATGAATGTGGTCGAATAGCCATAAGCCTTTGCTGAAGCTCGAATGCACAATACATTATAATAAATGTCGATGTCTTGTTGACTTTTCTGCGATGTTATTATGTCGTATGAGGACAAATTTTATTCTTTCGACATTTTAATCAAATATTTACGTTGTTTTTTCTAATAACAAGATTAATTATCTTTTATCTTTCTTCATATTTTTTTTTTTTAAATGTTTTTCATTTTCGGAAACCATTGCCTTCATCTACCTTTTTGTCAATAGGAAAAAAGAAGCATTTTATCAGAGGCTGTCACTATTGTTACCAATGCCGAATGTTAAAGTCGAAGTTGACTTGGTCTGATGTTAACATCGCCAGCTGCAGTGCTGAAGAATAAGCATAATAACATCCCGCCCTATCGCCATCGCCAATTAAACAGAAATGCGCGCCACTCTGCAGGTGGACCTGTAGAATAGGGGAGAGTGCCAGCAATGCCCCCGCTCTGTCAGCGCGTTCAGCGCGTTGGTGCAGTAATGAGACCCCTGATTCTCAGCAATCCCCAGTAATTCTCAGTAATCGAGGCGCGAGAAAGCGCAGCGTTGCAGCCAAAAGTCGCGTTGTTCTGGGCTGGAATCAGGAGAGGCAGGCTAGTTTTAGTGGTCCCTGTCCACATTTCGTGGCATTCTGTAATATTGAGTGGCGCCAGGCTGGCAGGGGCACAAGGCCTGCAGGGCCTGCCAAATCTAGACCAGCCTAGCCCTGACACAGCGCCATGCCCGAGGAAGGAAGGAGAGCGACGAAGACAAGGGAGGGAAGGAGCTGTCGACCAAAGAAAAAGTCAAAGGACACAGCAAAGGACAACACATCCAGACTTGCGACCAAACTGACGACAGTACGACAAGACGACGAGACGACGAGACGAGACGACGACAAAAGCAAGAATACGCAGTACGCGGCAATCTTCCGAGCTCTACGATTAGTGCTTGCAGTGCCTGGCCAGCGACACACTTACAAGCGAAGTCGATTGCGATCACCGCCTGCAGAGTGGCCTCCCTTGAAGCGACTTTGACTTTCTTGGCTTTCTTCATCGACGATCCCTACGAGTGCGAGTTACGGGTGTTTGGCACTGACACGTTTGTGCAACGTGTAACGTATACCAACGGCCTCGAGCATCTCCTCTCTCTGTTGACCACCGCCCTCCACCCCCCACGCCATGACACGACCTCTGCGCCTCGGCCTTCTGGCCACGGGCTTCATTGTCTTCATCACGATTATGTTTCTGTCGTTTGGCAGGTCGACGCCCGCCTTCAAGCCCGCAACGTCGACGGAACCGTTCGGCGGCAGTGTCGGCAGCCTGGGCCTGTCCGAGACCCTGCTGACCGGCGGCGCCATTGCGCCCAAGCTCGAGAATGCGACAGCAAAGTAAGTTCTTGTCCTCGCTTCGCTCGTTTCTCCTTTTCTCTATTCTCCTCGCTTCGCTCGCAGCCGCTAACTCTTCTCAGAGCCGAGCTCGGCCGCTCTTCCTGGAAGCTCATGCACACCATGATGGCCCGTTTCCCCGACCAGCCGACCGCCGACGACTCCCTCGCCCTCCAGACCTACATCCAGCTGTTTGCCCGCCTGTACCCCTGCGGCGACTGTGCCTCCCATTTTCAGTTGCTGCTCCAAGAATACCCGCCTCAAGTGTCGTCGCGCAACGCCGCCGCCGGCTGGGCCTGCTTCGTGCACAACGAAGTCAACAAGCGGCTCAAGAAGGAGCTCTTTGACTGCAGCAAGATTGGCGACTTTTACGACTGCGGCTGCGGCGAAGACGGCAAGGACGGCAAGAAGGGGCACGGTAAAGTTCCAACCACGCCCGAAGCGGGCGACGAGGTCGACGGGGACGGCAACGCCGTGGAGGCCGAGGCGGCACCGCCGCCGCCGACGCTGGGTGGCGAAGCGTCAATAAAGCTCGAGAAGGAGGAAGGGTAAGTCTGTTCGTGCCTGTCTGCTATTGTATTGGATGTGCCTACTAACGTATCACAGTCTGTCTCGTGGAGGTTGAGGGCCAATCCGATCTAGGTCTCTGTCTTTTGTTTTGTTTTGTCTTGTCTTGTTCTTTTGTCTTTTTTTTCAATATCTGTCTTGGATCCTTCCACCTGGCGTAGCTCTCTCCCGTTGGCTTGCTGTCTGTGTGTGCTCTTCTTTTCTTTGTTCCATACTAAACTGTTTCCTTTCCACGGCGTTCTTAACTCTATTATGTCCTGCTTTCTCTTTCCCTAGATGTCCCTGCTAGCAGGCTATAATTTTACTTATTCTTCACTGTTCTCAACCTACAGCCCATACTTTATCACAGCCTATCTCATCGTGTCTGGGCCACACACATCTCTTGAAGACTTTATAAATTATGTGAAATCCATATTAAACTACTCCTCTGTTCGTGTTCAACGGTTTGCCGTTGCTGAAAGTCTGTTCTGTTGTAAGTCTGTTGTAAGTTGCTGTTGGTGTCACCCTCAACCGCCGTGATATATCACGTGACACTACCAAATACTGCCAGGCGGTCAGCAGCTTCCTTGGCAACGCGTTACGGCAAGCTGCCTGGAGCTTGCTCTTGCTGTTTGGAGCTCTGCATTCGTCAACCAGGCCGCCTAGCATTGACGAGGCTACACTTATCACCACATCACCACATCACCACCTGCATCGCCATTGCATTTGCATCTCCATCCACACCCACACCCACACCGACGACGAACCTCGAAACGACTTTGCATCTTCTACTACTTCTGTTCTTAGCTCATTCCACACGCATTTAACGACTGACGATCCTACCGACGACTTGCCGTTGCCATCCAGCACTCTCCCTCTCGACCACTTTCCTCTTCTCCCCCCGACACCTACCACCACCACCACACACACACACGATGGAGTACGGCAAGTCCGGCCAGCTCAGCGAAGGTTTGTTTCGATCTGGACGATTGAATCTGTCATAATACACCCCATTCAACACATACTGACTGGCACTCCAGATGGCATCCATGTCGATATGGACAGACTAAAGAAGGGCGAGGTCAAGTAAGTCGCATTGTCTTGTTTTTGTCTCCCACCCATCTTGCTGAACACCTGCTAACAATTTTCCTCGACAGCCTCGGAACTTCGATGTAAGACAGACGACCCCATTTCCACATCCCCCATCCCTCCTCCTCTACTAACAACAATAGTATGGCCATCACATTCAAGGACGGTGTTATTTTGGGCGCCGACTCCCGCACGACGACCGGCGCATACATTGCCAACCGCGTCACCGACAAGCTCACCCGCGTCCACGACACCATCTGGTGCTGCCGCTCCGGGTCCGCTGCCGACACCCAGGCCGTTGCCGACATTGTCCAGTACCAGCTCAACCTTTTTGCGATGCTCAACAAGCAGCCCCCCACCACCCAGACGGCCGCCTCCATCTTCCAGGAAGTTTGTTATGCCAACAAGGACGCCCTGAGCGCGGGCCTCATCATTGCCGGCTGGGACGAGCGGTACGGTGGCCAGGTCTACTCGATCCCGCTCGGCGGCTCGCTGCACAAGCAGGCCTACGCGATTGGTGGATCCGGCTCGACGTACATTTACGGCTACTGTGATGCTAACTGGCGCGAGGGCATGGATGAGGCTGAGGCGGTGTCTTTTGTCAAGGGCGCACTGCAGGAGGCGATCAAGTGGGACGGCAGCTCGGGCGGTGTGATCCGGATGGTCGTGCTGACGGCCGCGGGCGCCGACCGGCACCTGTACCTGCCAGACACGGACTACACGGTGCGGCATCAATAGAGGGCGGAAGTGTGGAAAGAGGAACATAAGGGTGTTGTCGGAGGCGAGGGAGGTGAGAAACTGCTAGGCGGACGATGATGACATGGACGAAGAGCAGAGGCACTCCTCTGGGCGCTTGCTGCTCAGATCTTCTGTGGGACAGTCCGCATAAGCCTGCCATCTTCTCCCTTAAGTCCTCTGCTGCTCATTTTTCTGTCTACTTTTCTGCTCTCTTTTCTGTTGTGTTTTTTCTTGTTCCTCATGTATCTCATGTATACTACCATGGTCATTGTTTGTTGCAAAAATAATGGATAAACGAAGCACGAGACCAGTCCACTGCGGATATTGAAGTGAAAGTACGTAATGACGTTCGAAGGACATTATTAAAACAGCCTGTCGAGTACGTCGTATTTCTTTATGTAACGACTGGGTGGCCGTGTCCGAGCGGTGAGCTCACGTTTTCTGTGCCTCATTCTTGAGGCCCGCACTACATTACTAAAGTGCCTGGGTGCCAGGGGCGCTCGGCCCAGCTCCAGGGCAGGTCCCGCCACCCACAGAGCCACACCCCCAACCCAGGGCCGTGGGTGGTGGTCCTTCTCCTTGCGGGGAGGTGGCCTGACCTCGTGGCCGTCTCGCGCCCCGAGATTGGCTCGTTGTCCACGTTGTGTTTCTGGTGTCGACATTCCTCGTCACGACTCATCCCTCATCCTTCATATCCAACAACCCTCCAGACGGCGTTTTAGGCCCCACTGACAGCACATCACCATCTGGGCCTATGAAGCTTCGATTTCTCTTTTCGCTCACAGATCTTGACCGCTATACGTCGTACTTTGCACACATGTCATCCTGAGGCTGAAAAATCTTTAATGTCAACTCAGTATCAATGCAAGTACGGAGTATCTTACGTCGCAATAACGGTAACACCTCTGGGACTGTCATCTCTCGGGCCGCTCACCGTCATCTGTCTCCCTTGTCTTTACTATTCAGTATTCTTACTTTACGACGTGCCCCCCCTTTCCCCTGCGCAAGGGCGGCCCCGTGGAAGGACTAGCGATGGAGAATGGCTACAGCTCGTCGGGGGTGGCCTGGAATAGAATGGAGAATGGGTTTGGTTCTGTGTGGTCTGCCTCACCTAAACAAATGTTCTTTGGCACTCTGGCTCGCTCTTTGATGGCCAAATCCCATTGCTCGTAGAGTGCATGCCGCGCACAAAATATTCCAGCGTGTCGTTATGCCTGTATTCGTAACTATCGTCGCCTGCCCGGTACGCCTGCAGTTGTCCACAAACTTGCAGCATTGGGCCGCGTGCACTGCAGCGTGCCGCGTTTTCTTTTCTTCCTTCTGTTCTGCTCTGTTCTCATTCCTTGTCGGTCCTTAGTCTCGGGTACCACCGTCTTTTTCATCTCGTCTTTTTCGCTCTTTGTGCTTTCTCCCTCCTTCATCTCCTTCCCTCCTACACTTCTTTTCTATTTGCACTTTATCTCTTCTCTCTCACTTTACGTTGTAATTTCTCCTCTTCTTGGCTCACTTCCTTGCCAAATTGTCCCCTCATCGATACGACTGCCACGCGACACGAGGCTGAGGAGGTTCCTCGGAGCTTGGAGCTGGTGTTTGGCTGGTGGCGTGCCGAGAGCGTTGTTTCGAGATCTATTTCGAGATATATCCCGAGTAGCTTCTGAAATTCAGTCGACGTTGGTCTCAACCGTTCCAGCAACACAACGTCAATTCGTTCTTGCCGACCAACTCGCCCGACCTTCCCCCAAAGGCCTCCCCGAGAAAAGCACCCACTGGACCACTGCTCAGCATCCACGTTTGGCGCTAAACGGTCTCGACTCCGACTCCAAAGTATTCAAAAAGGCCCAGGTCGTTCCAAGTCCCGGTCCAGGCCCAGCTGCCAACCTGCCAGACTGCGTTGTAAGCACTTGTACTGAGTACGTCGTACAGTCCCGTCGACTGTCAACTGTCAAATTTCGACTGCCACTGCACAGTACATCGGCCCCTTTGCCGATTTCTTTCTCGTCTCTTTCAATTATCACGACATTACCTCGATTGCCTCGATTGCCTCGATCGCCTCGATCGCCTACCAGCGCGGCCGCACATTGTCTCACTGGGCGACTACTTGATTAATTGATTCCTTGACGCAGCTTTAAGCATCTAACGGCCTCACCGTCAAGCTACCCACCTGGTAAGCAATTTTTGTCCTTTCTTTGCTCTGTTGTCCCGTCTTCTTTCTCGTCTTCTCGTCTTCCGTTGTCAAATTGCCTTGTTCTGCCTCGCTCTTTCATTTTTCATCGTGGGGTATTTTGTGCGCGGGGGTTCAGAGGCGGGCACGCACAACCCCGTCTCCGTCCTTGCCTTCCTTTTACCCTGCCGTCCGTTCCTTATCTCCCCCATATCAGCGTCGCCGTCATTTATAGCGAGATTGTCTCGAGATTGTGTCGCCTGTCTCTTTGTCCCCCCCCCCCCCCAACCTACCCAAGCTACCCATCCCCCTGCTTCTGTACCGATCTGTGCGCAGTGTCGCCCTGCGTCGTGCAGGTCGTGCGCCATTGCATCTTCTGGTTCTTTTTCTTTTTTCTTTTTCTTTCTTTCTTTCTTTCCTTTGAGAAAAAGAGAAAGATCTGTCATTTTTTAGGGGTTGTCACTGCCAGTCGTTCTTTCTTTTCTTGTTGCACATCTGTTCTTGAGTGTTCTTTCCTTCGATTGTGTTTCTATTGCTGTTCGTTCCTTCTTCTTTTGTTGCTTTGTAGACCTTCCCCCTGTACGGGTCGTACTCCGTACAAGCCTATCGCTCCTTCCCAAGCCTGCTCCACAATCGCAACCGCCCCTAGCCCCTTCCCTATCTATCGTTACCGCTTGTTTCCTGCGCCATTGGCCTCGCGCGTAATCCGACTTTGTCAGGTTCCGACCCTTTATCGCCTCGCTATTTGTCGCGGGGCACGATAAGGCCGGACGGCAAGCCCAAAGCACCTAAAAGTCTTACTCCATAGGAGACAAGGCCTCGCCCAGCCCAGGCGCCAATACTTCCGCCAGCGCGCTAATCACGTTATTTCTCTGACCCAGCATCAGCGCCTTCCCAAAAAGAAACCCCCTCCTTCACTCCTGCCCTCTTTCTCTGAAAAAGCACTTCTAAGCGCTCTTTGTACGGAAGGAACGCCTCCAGGAACGCCCGACGCAAAAACGCAAAACATTCACCACACTCCGTCATTCTCTGTCATTCTCCCCGTCTCTCTCACAACGACAACAACGGCCAACACGCCGACAACCCCTCCCCGGCAATCACTCCTAGCGATCGCCTCGCAACTCTCGGCCCCTCTCCATCCCTCTCCGTCTTTCTTAGTCCTCACAACCATGCGACTGTGAGATCATGGCCACTCTGATCGGAGACGTGTACGGTGCGGATTCTTCGCCTTTTCACAGCCGGGCCCCTACATCTACATCTACATCAACGACGTCGGGCGTTACCATCGCGACACGCCAGCAGCAGTATAGCCAGCATCATCAATCATCCCAACATCCCCAACAGCCTCCCTCCCCCTCGCAATCGCAAGAACGTCCGATGCCCACTTCCAGCATTTCGACAGCAACATCGACAACAACAACACGCCATCCTGCCTCGCCACCTCTCTCCTCGTCCAACAGCTTCTCCTCGCCGCCAGGGCAGGCCACGGGCAGCGCCGCTATTGTTGGACAGCCAGCAATCCACAAAGACGCGCGCATCCCAACGCCGCCCGATTCGTCGTCTCCCAGCAGTCCCCAGCAGACCAGGGATGGCTGCGTAGCCCAACACATGGCCTCCAACAATGAACCATCTCCGTCCACGATTTCTTCTTCCCTCCCCGGCATCCCGGCCTCCTATGTTCTGCCTGTCCCGCCATTACCGCAACAGGTGCCCGATCAGCGCCCCCAGCGCACGATTCTGATCCGTGACCTCAACCACATCCAGAGCCTGACCCAGGCTGACAGCTCACTCAGTGGGGGTGGCAGCCTCGGTCTGGGTGGCACGGCGCCGCTCCAGGATGTCAAGTTCGAGATTAGCTCGATGCCCATTGGCGACATCATCGAGATGGTCGCGGCCCTCCTCACCAAGATCACCACCACAAACGACCACCAGCATGACGCTCTGCACCGTAACGCCTCACAGCAGCGTCAAGCCCAGGCCCACAACGAGAGCGGCGCAGACAGCCACAGTGGCAGTAGCAACGGCCACAGCGGGACTGGCAGCAGCCCTTTTTCCGCATCCGTGCTTGCCTTCCACGGCAAGAACGTGCCCGCCATTACGATTCTCAGCTACCTTTCGCGCATCCACAAGTACTGCCCGACGACGTACGAGGTGTTTCTGAGTCTGCTGGTGTACTTTGACCGCATGACGGAGCGGGTCAACGACCTGGTCATGAAGCAGCAGCAGGAGCATGAGAAGCTGCGCGAGAAGGACAAAGACGAGGAGAACACGACAGACGTGGTTATGGTCGACAACGACGACAGCAGCGATGTCGACGAGACTGACGAGGGGCTTGCTGATAGCGACGACAGCAGCAGCAGCAGCGAAGACGAGGACGAGGAGGGTGGCGCGACAGCAACAACAGCAGCTCGGGCGGTACCAACCTCAACAGCTCCAGTATCAACTTCAGCACCAGCAGCATCATCCAGATCAACACCCGCCCCCTCAGCATCCCTCGACGTGGCTGGTCCCCTTTCGGCTGCCACCTTTTTTGTTGTCGACAGCTTCAACATCCACCGACTCATCATTGCGGGCGTCACCTGTGCCAGCAAGTTCTTCTCGGACGTTTTCTACACAAACGCCCGCTACGCAAAAGTCGGCGGTCTCCCGCTGGCCGAGCTGAATCATTTGGAGTTGCAGTTTTTGATTCTCAACGATTTCCGCCTGGCTATCCCCATTGAGGATCTCGAAGCGTACGCAACGATGCTTGTCGAGTTCTACGCGCGCGAGGTTGTCGGCAACCGTCCCCGGCCGTCTAGTGCGTCGACCGGTAGCGGCGGTGCTGGCACTGGCGTACCGACAGCAGCCGCGCCGTAGTACTCCCGCCTCTTCGACGCCATTGTACAGATTACAGAGCCGGAATTTCCGTTGCTACTTCACGAAGATCGGGGCGATTTCGCCGAGCCTGTGGAGTCGGCTCGACAGACTGATCCGCCGACAAACCTTCCCAACGAATGATACGCCTCTATGGCGTTGAGCACGCACATAACACCAGTGTCGAGCGGCTTGATCTAAGGAGGGGGAAGGAAGAAGAAATTCAGAGCGGTCTCTTGCATCCTTGCATCTAAGCCACACATTACGACCATCACCTATTACAACTATTACGACGACAAATATATCCATATACTACTGAGCCCCACGATGACACAAAAGAAATTGTAGTCGCCAGGTCCGCGCATCCAGTTAGTGCAGCAGTGCACAAATGCACCAAGACACCACGCCCTCACAATCGGACACACTTGGACGGAGAGGCTCGCTTCTAGACATGGAATGAGACGGAATGATACAGAGACACGAGCCGGCCCTTTTGACCACGACGGTCCACAACGGCCGAGCCGAGGCTTACGCCACGAGCATCAACAGCGGCAATTGGAAATACACGGAGGGGCACTGACGTATGAAATACGACGGAAGACACGACTGAAGACAGGCCTGAAGACAGCGACAGGCGAGAACCAAAGCGGGCATGACTGGTTGAGGCCGTTGCTGCCTGCCTCCTTGTCTTGCTTTCCTACTTGCCCACTCTGTACACGTTACACGTTTTCCTCGCTATGCAGTTTCATCCTTTGTTTCCCATTTTACTTTTCTCTTCTTCTTTTTTTCTTCTTCTTTTCTTCTTTTTCTTTCTTGAGCTTTACTTGTCCTTTTTACATATTGTATTTGGTTTTTACTTTTTGCTTTATGTTCATTGCGCTGCTTTCAACACCTTTCTGCCTGGCGTATGGCTTATAATATAAATAGATAGACTTTAGCGTTTCAATTTAACGTAATTCCATGCACAATTCCTTTCAAGATCTTCTAGGCCTACACCGACAGCGTAACTTGGACGACATCCAGCGCCTCGTCTCGTGTTCCCGTAAAGCGCGCCTCGGCCGTCGTCCAGTTGATAATCTGCCACACGTTGTCCACGTACGACTGCTTGCCGTTGCGGTACTGCAGGTAGTACGCATGCTCCCACATGTCGATACCCAGCACAGGGACGGCATCCACCACTGGGTCCTGGTCTTTGGTCGTGACGATGCGCAGGTTGTCGTTTTCGCCAGCCTTCACTAACCATCCCCATCCGGAGCCCTGGATGCCCAGCAGCGTCCGCGAGAAGGCCGTCCAGAATCCGTCGAGATCGCCATACTGCGCCGCCAATGCCTTTGTCAGCTTCGGCGCCTTCTTTTTGGGGTGTTTGGCGTCGTCGCTCGAGGCCGGGGCCAGCGACGGCCAGAACAGCGCGTGGTTGATGTGGCCACCGCCGTGAAACTTGAGACCGGGCTGTAGCGCAATCTGGTCGGCCACGCGGCCTTGGGAGGCCGCCGTCGAGTAGTTATTGAGGAGTGCATTGAGGTTGGTGATATAGGCCTGGTGGTGCTTGTCGTGGTGCAGTGTCATGATCTCGGCCGAGATATGCGGCTCGAGGGCATCGTACGCGTACGGCAGAGGAGGAAGCGCATATGATTGCACGGCGGCCGTCGCCATCTCGCCAAAGACGACTTGCCCGGGAACGGGGGTGCTAGCAATATCGGCCATTGTTTCTTTTCGTCGATGTAGCTGGAAAATCAATTGATAGAAGACGCGTCGTCGTGTCAGATCACGATGTGGTGCATAAGAGCTATGGTGGAGTTGAAGGATTGGGGTGTAAGCTTCTCCGATGACGTTATCAGCAAAGAAGCTGTCAGCTGGGGCCACCGTGTTTCTCCGCCTCTCCCGATTGCGAGAAAGTACTTTTGGGGCGCCCGGACGCTACAGTCTGACAAATACAGTGGACACTACCCGCAGTTCAGGAACACAGGCAGAAATAAAACAACGGACTTTGTATCAGCATCGACCACTATCAATCAATCGAATAGAATAACAGAAAAAGTACAAGGTGATATCAAGCAAAGCACAAAAAAACAAAGCAAATTAACGAACAGGGAAAAACAGCAACAAAAATGCACCAAAAGACCAAACTGGCGTGACGACAGACAACAGGCCCCTCCGCCACTTATTTCCCCTTATCGTCAGCAATGGAGTGCTTCTGCATAACACTGTGCAAATCCTTGATGCGGGTGGGATCTTCGAGAAGCTCCCATGCCAGCTCCTTCTTGGTCTTGCGATGGCCATGGCCGTCGCCACCTTCCGTGTGCTGGCCCTTCTCATCCATATCGCTTAGGCGGCTCTCATCCGACGAGCTGAATGAGCTGTTGCTGGGGCTGCGGTTGAGGACAAGGTGCATACCACCACCCTCCTTCTTCTTGCTCTCGTGCTGGTCACTCTTCATCTTTTGGAGCGTCTCATCCTCCCAGTGCATGCAGACGATGCCGATGCCAGGGAAGTTGCGCTCCAAAAACTCTTTAAGGACGGGCAGCAACGACTTGTCTGGGCGGTAGGTGCCCGAGTCGTTGTCAATAATCAGCTGGTAGTAGCCCGGCTCGCGTGTCGGCGGCTCCTCATCCGGCGGGCCACCCTCGAGTGGTGTCGTGGGAGGGTGTGTCGGAGTGTCCGGCTGGGGATCGGAGGCGCCCGTGGGCTTGGCCAGGCGCCGAATGAAGAACTCGCCGGAGAAAGCAATGTACGTGGCCACGTCCGAGTGCATGGTGTGCTTGGACAGCAGGTCGATGCCAAACTCCTTTCCCGTCTCGGTGAACCGAAAGACGCCGTCCAGCGAGATCATGTAGGTAAAGATACGGCCGCCCTCGTCAAAGTGCGCGAGCTTCAAAAACTGCAGCGAGGCCTCTTCCGAACAAGGCGGGAATGTGCCGTACTCGGTCGTGCGGCTAAAGTTGTAGACACGGTTGTGCTGCTTGTGCAGGGCTTTGTTGAGGATGCGGCCGCGCAGGCCATGCGACGAGAACATGCGGCCGATGATGGGGCGGAACTCGACGTAGCGGTGGTACAACTTGGCGGGCACGGGTCCCTGCAGCTGGATCTCGTTGGCCTGGAAGTCGTACTTTTTGTTGCCGCCGCTGTCCTTGCCATCTTCCTTGGCATCCTCTTTGGCCTCTTCCCTGGCGTTCTCATCGTTCTTCTCCTTCTGCTCGTCCCTCTCGCTCTTTTCTTTGGGATCCGTCGTGCTGCCGTCGGGCGGAGGCACAGACGGTGCCGGGGGCCCATCCTCGTCGTGCCGTTCGTCTCGGTTGACGCGTGTGTTGGTAATGCGGCCAATCATGGGCGAGAAGTGGCGCACAAAGCCCGTCGGACCGGCCGTGTACAGCCGCTGGCCCTTGTTGTCCTGGTCCTCATGCAGGTCCTCGCCGACCACCGAGATACTCAGCTCGAGCGTCGGGGTAATCTTGGTCCCTGTAAACGCTGCTGACGCCGCCTTGAACAGATACGCCCGCTTGCTACCCATGCGCTTCTTGACATCAAAGACGACGTGGTCCAGGCCAGACCAGTTGCGGCCCGTAAACGACGGGACCTCCACGGTGACATTGCCTAGGCGGTCGTCATGGTCGGTCGAGTCCTCGTCGTACAGGCGGCACTTGAGCTTGAAGCCTGTGTGAGATGCAGGGATACCGGCGACCACCCACTCCTCGTCCCACACGGGATCCGTCGTCTTGTGGATCGTGCGCGTGCGGTGCACCATCTCCGGGTCCTCCTCATGGCGCGTGGCGACCGACGGCACAGTCAGTGTGGCGCGAATGAACGGGTCCGAGGACGAGTTGCCAATATCGGCCACGGGCAGGTTTGTGGCCTTATGGAAGGTGAACTTGAGCGTGTAGGTCGGACCCGTGGCGGTCGGCAATGGCGTGTCGTCGTAGCCGCCAGGCGGGTTCTTCTTGTCCCGCAGACGCTCAGCCTTGTCGGTAATCTTGTCCTTTTGTGTGGTGATGCGCGTCTTGATGTGGCCGGGCAGACTGTGGGGCGGGTCGTTGTTGCTGTTGTTGCCGTCGTTGCCGTCGTTGTCGACATGCCCTGCACCTTCCTCATTTTTCACGTCGACCCCCCTATCTGTGTTGTTGACGGGTGCCTCTGACGAGGCAGGAGCAGGTTGTCTGTTTTGGGCAGGTGCGTTCTGCATAGCTCCTGCTGCTGGCTGGGGCGCCGGAGAACCTGCCGCAGCTGCTTGTGTCGCGACTTCCGCCATGGAAAGAGCGACTGCGTGTCTGTGTGTCTTTTGGTAGGAGACAGGGAAAGTGCGATCAAGGGAGTGCGCGAGGGAGTGCCAAGCGGGAAGCCAAGACCCCGAGTCAAAAAGGACCGGGCCGTGATCGTGGCTGTGTTTTTGTTTTGACGTCGTTGGTTTTGACGACGTGCGCTGACAGAACACAGAAAACGGTCTCAACGGTGACAGGTATTTGCCTCCAAGTCTTTGTTGGTATGCGCGTCGGTATTAGACCGCGATGCGATCTGCGTGGTGCAATGACTCGTTGATTCTGTCGTTTGAAACGCTTTTTTGTCGTTTTTGGCGCTTTTCTGGCACTTTTGACAGTAACTGACAGTGATTGGATTAAAAAAAAAAGGTCTCTATCGCAACAAAAGCCAAGCCTTGATCTTTGCACCAGACGAACCTTCCCCTCCTAATGTATTTTTTCCATCGCGATGGCGCGTCGTCTGGGCAAATGCTTGGCCTCTGCCAGTGCGGTCTCAGTGACGTCAGTCTTTTCGAATTTTAGATCCTAACAGGGAAGACAACAGGACGAGTCTGAGCTGTTTGGAAGGAAGGAGGGTCGTGGAGGGGTTTGCGGCTTGGCGTTCTGGCCACTCAGGGCATGGAATGGCTGAAGAATGGCAGAATTGGACGGCGCACGCCATGCTCCAACAGGCATTCTTGGGCGAGTATGGGCCCTTTTCGCTATTAGGCCGCCGCTGCTAGGTTAAAGAGTGGAGCAACTGTTGAAAGGACTGGAGAAAAGGCCAGCAACGGTGCTCGTGCAAATAAGAAAAGAGCGGGGCCAGGACGAACAACTTGGCAGGGGAAGTGACGTAGGACGACAAATGAAAATGAAAACGGGGTAATGAACGACGAGACGGGTAAAAAGTTACGTGGAAAAGAATGAAATATCGTGTAACGGGAGAAGAGGATGGGAATGTCTTTTCTTTTTGAAGATGAAGAGGAAGAAGAAAGTAGGAGTGTAGACCGCAGAGGATTGGAAAAGCTCGTAAACTTCAGATGCAACTGTTGTGTGCCGAAAGACTCCACGCACGTGCCGAGGCAGACGTAGCTACGGCGCTGCTCTCGTCAACACCGAACGGCGCATACCTCTTGAGCTTTTCTCTTTTTGGCGCACTTTCCGTAGGCGCATCACAGCACTGCCATGAGCCCGAACATCGCCAACATCGCCAACATCGCCAACATCACGAGCATGACCAACAAAAAAACGAGACAAGAGCCCAGCATTGTCTTATTTTCGAGATTTCCGACGCACGGCATACTCGTTTGCACTGCATTCTACATTCCGAATCCTACATCGGCACGACGAGCCGAATCGAATAAAGAATCAAGCGATGTGCCATATAACAAAAAAAAAACGTCAAAGCATCTTCGATCAGAACTGTAGTTGGCTTCCTTCGAAAGTCGAGAGGAGTTTGCCACGACACTAGCTTCTTGCCGTATCGAAGTCCATTTGCGACAGTCCATAGACGAAAAATAGGTTTAGCCTTTGACGATGTTCCATCAGAATGCTCAGGTATACGAGACAATTGCATAAAAATTATCATGCGGTGAGCTGCAGTTCTGCTCGTGTACATGTCTGCCTATCCCATCTCGCTTGTGCCATCTACGGCTAGGATCGCCCCGTATGCAGCCGTATGCAGCAGCCGTATACGAGAGCATCCCAAAGCTCTACTTACGATGCATGCGTGTCGTAGCAAGGCTGGCATCGCATCAAGACATCGACAAACTGGAGTCTGACCGCTTTTAGTAGTGTAACTACCTGAAAGACACAACTTTTCGTTTGAAGTTTTCTTTTCTTCGAATTCTAACTGCTCCTTCTTGCCATTACTGTATTTTCACACTCGCGAAACGATATGGAATCGGTACAGATAGCCGGAGAGACAAGACACACGCTCTTGATTGTATGGTGGACGAAATTGTCTATAAAGAAAGTGAAAGACCGTCTTCAGAAATGCAGCTTGCTCAAAGTCTCATTCTCTTCATCCCCTACTCTTTCCTATCATCAACTCTAAAACAAAGCTCATTGCCGTTTTCTTTCTTGAAAGTATCCCACGTATCATCATGTCCATCCTCGTTGGTTAATATCTCTTCCGCCGCCTCAAGCAGCTTGGGGTGGGCACTGTTTTTGGTGTCCCGGGCGATTCTGAGCTTGCGCTGCTCGACCTCCCGTCCAAAGAAGGCCTCGAGTAGATCGGCACACCCAATGAGCTTGTCGGTGCATATGCCGCCGATGGGTATGCCCGATACAAAGGCTTTGGTGCTCTGGTGACCACGTTTGGCTTGGGCGAACTGAGTGCGTTGTGCGGCATCGGCGGTGCCTTTTGCGAATTTGTGCCTGTGGTGCACATTGTCGGATACCCAACGACGGCTGCACAGAAGAAGGGCCACATCCTCCACCACACGCTGGGTGATGGCAGCAACGAGTGAGCAATCACCTTCACAATTTTTGCACATCGCACACCCAAAAGCTGACAATCTAGCCACTACATCAAGATGTCGAGCGAGCTGTCGTGCGCCACGGCCGTGCTCAAGAATGCCGCGACTGCCACGGCAGAAATCGACCGTGTCCTAACGGCGATGCTCACCTACTCACAGCCTGGATAGTAAGTATCCCCATAATACGTCTGATTTGTTGGAAAGGACACATACTGACACTTGCTGTAGCATCGGAATCTCTGAGGATATCGCCTACTCCAGTGTGCCTACGGCTGGCCTCGATGCTCTACTTCCTCGTGCCTTGTTGGCACCTAATGAAGTCGATGTTGAGGCTGCTGTCGTCACGGGGATTGTGGCAATGGCTGAGGCCGCTCAAAATCCAATCGTCATCTTTGATGGTGGTGCTGGCCGTCGTGACTGGGCTGAGTTTGCTGATCAACTCGTCGAGGCGGCAGGCTTGCCCTTTTTGTGACGACTTTGGGCAAAGGTGCCGTCACAGAGACCAGTCCGCTTTCTGGGGGCGCCTACTGTGGCCGTGGCTCGCCTGTATCTGTCATCGAGGCTGTCGGGGCCGCCGGCTGCATCCTGTGGCTTGGCAACTTGCCTTCCGACTTCAATACATACGCCCTGACTTCCTTCCACCGTTTTCGTAACAATCCTCTCTTTACTAACAACCAAGCGGCATGTTCTCCGAGATTGTCAAGACTTCCCGCATTGTGGATTTCCAGCGCTTCACTGTTACTGTCGGTCAGGCCAAGTATGCCACCAAGATGGTTCAAGTGCTCCCATCGCTCATCGAGGCGATTGAGTCAAGCACCGCTCTCAAAACACGCGAGCCCTCAGCTGCACCGGCCCGTACTCCTCACCCAGTTCCGGAGAGCGATATTTTGACACAGCACTACCTGTGGCCACGGCTCAGTGGCTTCCTCCAGCCTGGCGACCTTGTTGTGACAGAGACGGGTACATCTCAGGTCGGATTACTGTCAGCAAACCTTCTGGCCAAGTCCACGGTTTGGACACAGGCCATCTATGGAAGTATCGGGTACGCAACGGGTGCTGCTGTCGGTGCATCTGTTGCGGCCAAAGCCACTGGCAAGCACAAGCGCATGGTCCTGGTGGCCGGCGAGGGTAGTCTGCAGCTTACCGTGCAAGCCTTTTCGATCCTAGCGCGTCACGGCGTTCCCTGTGTTGTGTAAGTTACGCTGAGCACACAAATGGTGGTTTTTATAACACTTTGCAAGCGGCGACTGATATTATCCACAGCTTCGTCCTTAATAACAAAGGATACACAGTCGAACGTTACTTCCACGGTTTCGACTCTCTTTAGAACGACGTACCTCTGTGGGACTATAGTGCCTTGTTCAAGGCTTTCGCGCTCAATGTTGCCGGTGTCCAGACTTACAAAGCTGGCACGACGGCCGAGCTTGACCGGCTGCTCGATGATGAAACATTCCGCAACGAGGCTGTTTCCAAGTTGGCTGACCTTGAGATTGCCTATGGTGACGCTCCATACCTGCTTCGCGGCCTTCTCAGATGAATAGGCTGGCCACGAACTGAGGCGCAGAGTTATTGTATTTTGACGTTTTCTGCCATAAATACAATCGAGCTGTAATGAGGAAAAGTAGCATCATTTTGGAAAGAGAGAGAGAGAGAGAATGTCGAATGGATGCGATAACCTTAACACGATTGTGGAAGCTGGCACCATACAAAAATTGCAAAATAAATCTCCAGATATATAGTTAGTAACTGCTCGAATGTTGCGTGTTTGAAGATATTGATATAAATCCCTTACGCAAATTGGCGTCCTCAATTTTAAGGTCTGTGTTAGTTTGTTATGTTTTGTTGTTACTCTGCATCTGGACACTTACCGTCTAAATTGTGTTTCCAATTTCTACGGAATTCCCAGGTATGCTCTTCTAACGGGCTCCCTGTAGTTTTGTCATACTTTGGTTAAACCGTGTTTCATTATCCGATCTCCCTCATTTACATACACAAAAAAATACCGGAGCGATTCTACGTTGCGTACAATATCGCTGGCAACTATCCCGGGCCCGATGCATCTCGTAATTGTGGTCAGTGCTATTGGTTCAACCCCTCCCATAGCGACTTCTTTGGCCCGTTTATTCTGCCGGCCCCTGCAATGCTACTCATCTTGCCGTATTTACCCACCGCTAGTTTTTGCTTGCTGACGAGTACAACACAATGCAAAATGAATTGCGTTCCTTAAACGCTATCAAATCTTGGCAGACGTGCAATCGCCAGAACCTTCTCTGCTGAGCCCAAACACTTTGGCATTTGCCGGGCGCCAACTCTCCGACCCGCCGTGCTCCTTAACTGTTTCTTCTCTATTAAGAGAATTTATGGCTGGTCGGCTTGGCCGTCTGTCGGGCTTGCCTCAGTCACCCGTCCCGGCTGCCCGCACTTGGTACTCTTTGACGATGGCATAAATGCGACCCTCCACTGCTCAGCGCCACCCATTATCTTCCATGACCACTGCCGGTACGACCTTTTGCGTGTCTGCGATAACTGGTAGCCTTCCTTTGTACAGCCATTCCGCCCCCTCCACCTGTGCGTGCGTCCGCCGCATACAGCCAAGACCGAATAGTGCGGAATGAGCCTGTGCATGGGCAGGTCGGGACTCGTTGCGCTTACAGTCATTTAAACGAGTCTTCAAATTTATTATGAGGTACGCGTTTTCCAGGAATCCCAGAGAACTTGGCCTCCCAGTCAATTTCATCACAAGCTAAGGTACGCATGACATTCGCGGAATCCTTTGACTGCACGGAAACCTCATGTGCCGCATCCGGGGTCCTTATATAGCTTCGTCTTTCCTTTTCATTCCACCCGTCTCTCTTCCCGGTGCGTTGCCTACACCGATTCCCTCTCTCCGACACCCGCTTTACGGGGTAGATATTATGCCGATGTGCTCTTTTGTTTCTTCGAGCCGCCCATTATTTTGGGCTATCGCCGCATACGTAGCTGATTATGGCCAGTGGGGGGCTTTCAAAATAGCCGGAGCCACAGTCAGCAGATCTTTTGCACACAGTTCTCCCACGACTTGGACTTGTCCAGCAGTCAACATGCACGTAGCTACGGCACCCACTGCCTGCCTCTCAAGAATATCAGTGCTTCGTATTGCTTTCTTTGTGGCTTCTAACTCGTTCACTGAGCCCACCCCTGAGAGCGTAGATCGCTATTAATCACATCTTCAAGTGCAGTGTCCACACAGACCAGTGATCTGAATGCCGTGCTTATGGAATACGGTACTGGTCCACGACCTCGCCGCCCTATGCTTCCCGCGCGGTATTTTAGTATTTGATTATCACGATGGTCCCTTTGTTCTGCGTTCCGCCCTGCCCGTCTGGGTGGCCATCAAAGAACAGAAACTAAGAGATTCTCGTAAAATTGTGTGCACAAAGTTGCAGTCGTGATTAGTGTTTAGGCATGCTAGGTATGTAAAATTTTGTAGGCCACGCATCAATCTTGGCCACGATGCTTGGCACAGCACTTGCTAGCATGCTCTCATTCCTTCCTCGTCCCTTTTCCTGCCCTCCTTATCGGTGTGACACCGACCCGTGCTCTTGATATTGTCCTGTCATGCAAACATATACTTCTTAATTAGGATACGTTCCCAGGGCTGCTTTCCTGGGCAGGCAATGGCAAGATGTTGTTGGGTGCCACATTTGGCCCACCAAACACCACCAAAGTGCCACCAAGTGCTACTAAATTGTACTAACACGCCCCTCGCCTCGCCAGTGAACCGTTCTGGCCGTTTTGAATGTCCAACAGTCGCCCGCCACCTTTTTGTCCAGCTCCCCTCGCTCCCTTCATCATCTTGACCGCCCCTCTTGGCACATTCAAAGGACCATTGTCCCCACCCGTCTGCTCGTTCCGGGACCACATTGGCCGTGCTTTTCGGCCCATCGCTTGTGTTACCACACTTGCAGCACAGGCCCTAGATGCCAATCATCTTGAGTGGGAGACCCACCAAAAACCCAAAAACCCGAGGGAGGGGCAAGCTTTCTTTGGAGGACCCAGAATTTCTGACAGGTTCACGAGAGGCGGGGTGTTGTGAGATTTTTGAAATAAGGCCTTGGTAGCCTGGTCGAGGTCCTTCTCGCCCTACAACGCAGGCAAAGACACAAATGCGCAAAGAGGCGTGGAGGCCAAGCCTTGTTGCCAAGCCGTCCAATAAGGCAGGATCCATCTGGGATGGAACATGCTCGACTGAAGGTGTTTACGAAGCAACTAGACCGAAGAGGTACGTCGTACATCTGCTTGTTTTGTGATGCAAATAGCAGAGGGTGTCAGAAGAAGGGAAGGCCAGAAAGAAAACTCAAATAAAGTGTGTGGTAGTTCAATGGCAAAGCACGATGTAGGGAATGCGAGTATGTTCTTAGAGGACGGCGCTGACACCGAGTTGGCCGAATGTGCTTATGAACCTTTGATACTTTTCGCATTTCCTACTCCCGCGTGCTTTGACTCTGGTTTAGTCGAGTATTCAAATTTCCCATGGTGCGCATCGTCATCCCTTTCGAGGCGGCCTGGTAGTTCCTGTTGCTGCCATGCGCGCCCCTGCATGCCATCTCATTGGCCATCATCGCGCGCCCCGGCTTTCTGCATCCATCCTGACGAGCTTGGGTGGCTTTGCCTGCCGTAAGATGAAGCTCGCACACACCACGGAAAATTGCCTCCTTTGTCATTCCGACAGCTTCTTCTAGCTTGTTCTGGGGACTTTATATAGCTTTCTATTCGCACGGATTCCATGCAGCAGCAGCGATTTTCGACTGCTGCCTTTATTCGTGAGCTGCTTCCCACCCACCCAAGTGGCAACAGCTAACCTGCCGCTGCTCGGCAGCCCCACCCAAATGTAGGCTTGGCACTGGTTTTTATTTTGGAGCCATGGTACCTACGAGGCACCCAGCACTTGCCCCAAAGAGAAGACAGGTCCATTTCACCTGAAAAAGGAAGGCAATGAAAGTTGAAACAGTCACTGAAAAAAGGTACTTTGCATTTGCGTTGCTTTTCAATGCGGTGACCTTGACAAAATCCGTCATGATTTCCAGACGGATTTTTTCGGCGTACTCCGTACAACAAACCTCTTTCATAGACGTTCGCTTTCTCACGCCTACGGTGATACCGCACTCAATGACAGTAGTTAATCTTTACGAAATTCCAGATTGAGGAAACATCCAACGACGTTGGCGAGGTTGGACCCCAAAACAGTTCAACTTTAAGGAACGAGAAAATTTGCTGCAAAGCAGACTGTACGATGTTAAAATAAACGTAAAATATTGGAGGGCAAATTTTGATTTAAAGCAGGAGGTGTACCTGACTGTTTCGATGTACTAACGTTCCTCTATGTGATGATAAAATACCCACACACATCAAGCAACACATACATACGAAAACCGACCCCATACCAATCCTCGCCCTTTATCCGTCTTTTCAGTCCGTACTTTGTTTCGACACCACAAGTCGTTAATTGTTCGTCGCACATCACTTGCCCCGGGCCCGCCAAAGGTGCAGCTGCCGTTGCATTCACAGTCTTGGATGACTACTTCGTTTAAGGAGATAACTGTCACTTAAAAGGGTACGAAAAATAAAGAAAACCCGCTGCCTCGATCTACCGCACTTTGCCGGCAGTCCTACTCGTCCCTATTGATGACACAATCGTTGCTGCTTTCGTCTTCGGGTGACTCTTCGAGTACATTTCCTATTTCGACTATGCCTGGCGTCGCCGATATTATACTATTGATATTATTCGAACCATGGCTGTTGTCACTAACAAATATCCATCGCCCACCGTCACCACCCAGAGCACTAGATGGCATTATCCTTTTCATTCTGTTTTCCAAGTTTGCTGACTGGAGGCTTCACTTGTTGACAGCCGCCATATTATAGCAGGGTATTACACGAAGCTCAGTCATCTGTTATTTGGATTTATATCCCACTATATATTTTGTCCTGGCCACGCCCACGTTGATATCGCCTCCTTGGGACGCTCCACCTTGGCTATCGAGTTTATTGCCCCTCCTACCGCCTTGTGTTATCTTCACCCGGTGCAGTTTGGTGCCTGGTCGGTGCACGGTATTTGAGTTTGCCATTGTCAGGTCCCCCTCTGGCTTGCATTGTGATTTATTTTTGGGTCACTACTCCTGTACGGTAGCTTTGATCATCACTGCTACAGTCACCCCTGGTGACCTTTTTTTTTGACGTTTTGTCGCCCCCCTTCACTCCTTTGTTATTTCATTTTTCGGCATCGATTTGCATTTCTCCGGAGGCGATCAACCCAAGGCCACCTCCGACAACCAGGTCTCCAAGGTGCCATTCATAACTTGGGCCGGCTCGGCACACAATACAAACTTAAGCGATCAATATCCCTTTCGGCTCGATCCTGTTGTGCAGCTTCACCACACACGAGCATAAACTGGACAAGCTCGACAGCAAACCGGCATCAACCTACACTCTCGGCAAACGTTTCCATACAGCAGCATCCGGAATCTCAGGAGAGAATATCTAAAGGTAAGATGTGGTGTGTCAAACAGAGTTGAAGTTGACTACTGCTTGGTGATGGGCAGAGATGATGTAAGGCTGAGTGAAGATAGAAGGAGAGAAGAGAGGAAGGAGAGGAAGGAGGTGGTGGGAAGTGGGATGTGGTATGTGGTATAAAAAAGAGGGCTGGCTAATATTGTTGCCTTATAGGTTTCCGAGGAGAGCTGTAGCGAGACACAACACTGCAATAGCCAAAACGAGATCAAGAAAGACCAAACAAGATCAGAATGAACGGAACGCAACCACTACGCGACAGAAGGCGGCCACAACAATCGCAGCAGCCACCAACGGTGCAGCCATCACTGGCAGGTCAAGGAGGTCAAGGAGGTCAAAGAGGTCAAAGAGGTCAACCGACACAGCCAACATCAGCACCGGTACAACAAACCGAGTCAACTCTGCCCCCAAGACGAAGACGGCAACACAAGCGTAGCCGCAACGGCTGCTATACCTGCAAGCAGCGGCATATCCGCTGTGATGAACAGAAGCCTATTTGGTGAGTGATACAAGATAGAAGAGTGTGGGAAACCGAGCTCTTTTATCGTGTTTTCTTGTTGCATTTCAACAGTCACTTGCGTTCATTTTGATTTATCATCGATGTTGCTTTGCCTCGCCTCGTGTCCTTTCATCCGGCTAGATGTCGATGGCCGTGCACGTGGCGTAAACGTCTGCGTCTGCGTATGTCAGCGGCAAGTGTCGTTGAGCTCGGTAGCGAGATGTTTCGGTCCTGTCAAGTTTTGATTCGCTGTTTTGCATCAATCTTTTTCTTGGCCCGATATCGTCATTGCACCTTGTCAGATGCATCGCCAAAAGCAAGATTACCGAAAATAGTTTGCGATTTGTCGACTTGGTACATCAGCGCTACAGTCGCGCGTCAAGATTGGGCGAGAACCTGGACAGTATCGCACCGACAATCCGAAACACGCGTACGTTGGCAGCATTTATACTTCATTTTGATCCTCCCTCCCCTTCGTCTCTCATCCATCTTGCCCAGGATCCATCCTTCGACTCCTTACTCTTCCTACTCTTCCATACGTCCCTTTCGCCACTTTTCGCCCGTTGTATATTTTGTTCGCAAAATATTTTAGCTGTCCCGCGGCTCTTTCCAATACTTGTCAACTTTCGTTTGCAGAAAGTACGTTTGGGGCGAGTGTCTCAAGACGTATGGCGTCCATCGCGTGCCCCTGTCTCGTCTCTATACGAGGCGTGCATATATTGTCACAAATATGCACACAAGCACGGCCAACAGACAAATTAGGGCTAATGGCCCATACGAGCCAAAAGTCGGCCCGGTCATTTCTATCACTTTCCCAATTCGAGGTGATGGGCACTCTGACGGCTGCATCGGCCGCAGGCTTTGTCAAGTGACATGTCGTGCTTTTCCTTTGATGTCACGGGCTATATATCCTCGCTCGCCACGCGCCGTCTATTTTTCCCATTATGAACTTGTCTCATTGCGCTTGGCTACGGTATTTATTTTTACTCGTCTGAATGGATCTCCTACAGAACCTCCAAACCTCCAACTAGTCTCGGCTTCCTCGCAGCGCTAACACTTTGCAAGCACCAACTGTCTCGTCCGTGGAGGCGCCTGTGGCTATCCTGTGAAAACAAACTCTGGACAACCCACAAGCAACGACAACAAGCACGGTCATGGCAGCCATGGCAGCCATCACGGAAGCCTCATCGGAGGAGCTTCCTCGAGCAACAGCAACGCAAACGAAACGACAACAGTCGAGGCGCGTGACCAGGCACTGTCTGATCTTGTCGCGAGCTGGTCCTATGACGACCTGGGAAACACTGTCAACAATGGCGGCGACAACCTGAACATGTTTGAGTTTGAGCTTCCTTTTCGACCACCTTACCTCCCCTTTGCCTCACCAGCCCTATCTACATACCATTTGGCCGATCCGTTCGACAGTCTCCCGGTCACGATGCCGTTACGCTCCATGGAGCTTTTCCATCACAGTAAGACCTTCCCGTGACCATTTCTTCTCTCTCTCTCTCTCTCTCTCTCTATGTTCATCTCCCAATACTAACCCTGTCCATCTTTAGTGACCCACTTCCGGATCTTGACACGCTCTCTTGTGCCCAAGAACCCCAACAACTCGTGCGTCGCCATGGTCCTCCAAGACGCCGGCCTCTTTCGCGGGTGCATCCTTCTGACAGCTATGCATTATTCTTGGATCAATGGCGGCTTGGGTGACATGGAAGAAACCTACCTCTATCACAAGGTTGAGGCCATTCGACTGGTCAACGAGAACATATCTGATCCAGCATGGAGTGAGGTCTGTGCCAACGTCATCGCCGCCATGGCTCTAGCGGAGAGTGGCATTGGCGATATATCGGCTGCCGAAGCGCACCTTAACGGCCTCTTTACGCTCGTCAACTGGCGCAGGCCAGAGGAGTGGCAGGGCCGACTGCACGGCTTGTTTCAGCGGTTGATCCTGGTTGCTGGCACGTTTATTTCTGCGTCAAAGGGTCTGGACGGTGCAAAAGGGACAGCGAAGGACAGCAGCAGCATGAACGCGAACACAGACCAAACCCTGCACTTTACACGTCCAACGACATCCCGCTTCAGTGAAGCACAGTTTGACGCCACGAAGCTGTCACCATTTTACTTTGTCACTCCGCCTGACTACGAGGCATCCAACGCTGACCTGGAGGGGATGGCAATTACGAATGCATTGCAAAGATTGTCGTCCCTACAAGAAGAACACAAGCAGACACAGCCAACACAGCCAACGCAGCCAACACAGCCAACACAGCCAACACGGACACAACGCAACACATCCTCAGCCTCGGCAAATCGACACTCTTCCACGCCAATCGAGCAATCGTTGCCCATCGAGGACGACATCACAGTGGACCAGGAGCTCACACAAGTCCTGTTGCTGGAGACAGAATCGTACTTGACATCGCTTCTCTTCCGGCCCAATGCTCCGCCAGTGTCCATGTCACTGGGCCGCGAGATGTACCAGCCTCCAGTGCTGCTCACGTCCATGAATACCTCTCCACACGGACAGCAAGAGGCAGAAGGCCAGGCCGGCGAACATATAACACCGACAGTCACGCGCTTGCAAGACTTTGGAGGGATAAGTGATATTATGGATCCGCTCTCGATGGACTTTGGCCCCGGGCTTCTTTCTCCTGGTGGCTTTTTTGACAACAGCAACGGAAACAATAACACCAACAACAGCAGCAACAACGCCAGCGGGAGTATGGCATCGGCAGCCCCCAGCCCAACCACAAGCCAAGCCACTACCTCCACGAACCACTCCACCCACTCGGCACATGCAGCGTATTCTGCTGCAGCCAGCCCCTTGGCCTTCCGGACGCCGCCGCCGCCGACGACCGTTCTTCCGCCAAACACACAGCCGCCAAACGTGCATCAACCGGCATTCCCATTCCCCACTATCTCACCATCCACCTTCACCTTCCCACCCTACCGCGGGCCCTTTGAAGGTGTCTCGCCCTCTCTCCTCCCATCGTCATCCCGCGCTTGGTCGGCTGGAGCGTACCTCTATCTTCATACGTTTCTCGCCGATCTGTGGCTGCCCCCGCGACCGCCCAGCTACCTTCCTCCAGACTATCCGCCGCCAACGCAGAGCCGTATTCACCGCAATCTATGCCGCTGGCTGCTGGACACATTGTGTGCCAACATCGAACGAACGCGCGAGGCCATGCAGCTCGGCGCGTATAGTCGAGAACTGTGGATTTGGCAGGTCCTCGTCGGTGCCTATGTGGTGGCCAATACGCGTCATGAAGATGAACAGGCGCAGCCAATCGACCCGACACTGGCCGATCACGCTGACATGGACTACTTTGGGCGGTACCGAATGTCATCCGCTGCCATGCCATCAACATTGGCAATAGTTAACACTACGGTTGAAGCAAATCAAAAGCCGTCCGAGTACTATCTTGGGGCATGGTTCCGCAAGCAGATGCGAGTTTGGGCAGATGCTGTTGATGCGCCTCACTGGAACGATGCCAAACGAAATGCCAGTACGATCGCTTGGCCACAGCTGTCGTGGTCTGGCAATGGCGTTCTGGAGGACCTGTGGTCTCGGGCTATGACTGGACAGGGATCACCCTAAGCGATACGTCTGTTGTTGTGTTTATTCATTTTCTGTTCTCCTCTCTTATTTAATATAGACTATTCTTATATCCTACTCAACGTACATTACTTGCTCTCATCGTTTCCCGATGCGGGAATACCCTCTGTGCCTCGTCCAAGATCTTCTCTCAACACCTGCCCGTCTTTGGTCGTTGGCGGCTGGCAGTCCTGCAGGCAAAACACCATGCGTGCCCATTCCGTCGTACTTGGGTTGCGCCATGCGTGCATCGTTGCTCGCTGCACCATCACATCGCCGCGGCCCAACGTGACCGTCTCACCTGAGTCCAGCTCGCTAACCACCCGACCCTCCAGCACGATGCCGTAGTCCACTGACACAGTCCGGTGCATCATGCAAGCGTATCCCGGTGCAAAGTCCACGTACCGCAGTATGGTGCCGCCGCCCAAGACGAGGCCTGTGGCCCCCGACCCTTGGGCCATTCGTTCGTCGTGAACTTTGATGTCACGGTCGTCCGTAAGATCGGCTGGGAATTGTGCCGTAGTCCATGCAACAGACATTTGCATCTCGCCCTCGTCATACGTAACCCATTTTACCGGTCGACGCGAGTGGATTACTGCTGTACCGTTGTCGCCGTGACCGGTAACAAATACGGTTGGCTCCGGAAGGGACTCGGCTTGCTGGTTGTCCGTCGGTGGTCGGTGTAGCAGCGGCGAAGAAGCTCGATCGGTCATTGTGAGTGATCTTTTTTCTGCCTTTGATGGCCGTTACTGAGTGGCTGGACTGCGTTGGGCTTGTTGGCGTTGTGCTTTTGGCTTTGATATGTCTTGTTCTGAAACGTGGCTGTTCAATCGATGTCTTCTGGGTTGGGATATCCATCCTTTTATCCCAGCGAGCCTCCCTATCCCGTCTAGTCGGATGTCCGGTGATGCAAGTGTAGCCCTCCCTCCTCTTTACTAAGTACTGGCTGCGTGACCATACATACAATGCTTCTTGCATGTATCCGGAATTGAAAAGCAAAAGAGCGGGCACCCAGTCGCACAGAATACTGGAGAGCCGGAAATGTGAGTACTGGAGTCGCACGCTCTCTGCAGCACCAAGCACGGCAGATGTGGTGATATCTGTATTAGCTGTCTTGCCTGACCACGTGGCGGCTGGATCATTGTAGAAAAATAGCGAGAGAGGGACATGAGCACAACGTACGAAGTACAGTACCGCACATACAACCAGGACCAACGGAGAATTATACAGGTGTACTTTCAGTGCCGTGTAAGCGGGCAACAATCACAAACTGGAAGCTGTACGCTTTCTGCATTTGCAATTTTGAATCATTGTCCTTATTTAGAAGGGCGTTAAAATACATCTGTGTAAAAATCACAAGATGCGGAGTATTACATGAGGACGTGATGGCCTGGGCCTCACCGCTCCAGTGAGACATGCGCTCCAATATCATCGTGAAAGGCAACGATTTTCATCTTTCCATTCTCACTCTGTCCCGATTTGAACGAACCTGTCTCTCCCTCGCCGTTTACCCTTTCCCAGCGTACGGGGTGCTTGTTTTAGACTCTTTCCTGTGCCCCTATTCACGCCCTACCCATTCAAATTCAACATGTCCACAATACATGCAGAAAGGGGTCGAGAACAGGGATACGCGCACACGTCCCAGGGGGTCTGTTTCTGGCTGATGATGGCAGGAGCTTGGATGGGTCGCCCTAGCCCTGTCCAGAAAGTTTGATACTTTCCCACGTATCTCGCGAACTGCAAGTGAAGTGCATGATTCCAAAGAAAAAAAATGAGTAAACACAGCGTAGAACGGGATACAGCGCATATTGTGAAGCTGTGAAGTGCATCGTGTAATTGCAGCCTCAATTCATCGTGCTGGTCTGCCTTACTCGCTCTCGCGCACCCTTGAGACCCAGCTGTCTTTCAGCTGCTGCAGCAGCCTGCAACTGCCTGCAAGGGGTGCTGGGCCAGCGGGGGCTGTCAGACCCGGGCCGACAATCTTGGCTTCTGCTCTCTTCTGCAGCCCAACGCGCGCCCCAGCAGCGGCTATGCACTGTAACAATGCACCACCATTGCGCCAGAGGTGGGTGGGTGGGCACTGGCGACTGCGTGCGCTTTCAGCTGCAGTTCACCGTGACACCGAGAAAGCCCCAAAAGCGCAAAGCGACTGGGGGCGGATATCCACAGCGAAATTCAAAGGGGAATGAAATACATCGTAAACGAAAACAAACGGTGGGCTTGAAACAAATCCTTCTGCCTTCAGTCTTCCTTTCGGAAAACAGAATTTGTTTGCAAGCACAAAGAAACAGTCATCCTGGCCTCACTTCCTCTGGAGTGCTGTTGCCTTTCGGGCAGAAACTTCGCAAGATGGCGAATGCGTCATGCAAAAAGAAAAGCACAAAGAGACTCGCCTTTGTGAAGGGGTATGCATGCAGCCACTACAAGAACCGAACGCTTAACTGCCTAAACGGCACGCCACAAAACGGCGAGTAACTCTAAGCCGTACTCCTCGAGTCCTTGGAAACAGATCGAGACGGCGTTTCTTCGTTTCTTCGTTTTGTCTTTTTGTTTCTATTTTTGTTTCTTTTTACTTCCCTTTTTACCGAGTCTGCCTCGTTCCATGCAACACAGGCATGTGCAAACTCTGACGGAAGTGAGGAGGGCAAATAAACTGTAAAATCATGGGAGAAATTTGGTGTTTAGGCGCGGCCTACTCCGTAGATGCAACTGCAATTGGAAACGGAGATCATTGCTAGCACCTTGACTGAAGATGAATGCCAACTCATGGATCCTCTCCCAAGGATTGGCCTCTGCGTTGTCGTACCCCCATGGCTGTACTCCGTATGCAGTACAACAACAGCAGTTTTCACCAGTATCACGTCCTTGCCGCCAGTCTCTTCGTAAGTATCTCTGTATTGCCCGTCTTGCCTCACAAGGAAGATAGCGAGAAGCACAAAGACATCGGAACGAAACGCGCGTATAGGGATGCATCCGGCAGCGGTAGTGTCTTGTGAGTTCTGTCTGGGCTTCTGTGATACTGGGCGCAGTTCTTTTGATTTTTACAGTTCGCCGATTGAATGTCCCAGGACAAAAAGAGAAGGTAGCAGCTGTAGGAGGGATACAAAGTTGACAACCGTATTTGTATGAAAGACGGGGTATTTTGCTATACCTAACTCCCGCCATAAGACGCGATGTACCTAACCAGCAAAGCGCCAGTGAGAGAATACTTCGGACTTGCATCAACCTCTTGTAAAATATTACCAACGATGGCCTTGGCGGCTGTGTTTGATTTTTGTATGCTTCTTTTAAGGACCTGAGAACCTAGGACGTCTGGATTTCATCCGAAGACACTCAGTACAAAGTACTTTCAGTGGACTACTTATGTCGACACAAGTCCCGACGAACCGCCAAGGCGAGCCTTTGCCCAGTTTGGTGCCCAGCGCGGTGTCTCTCTCTCACTCTTTTACGAAGTAGCAGTCCGATCCTGCCTTCTGCCCTTTGCCGGCGTTCTCTTGCCCTCTTGCCGGTTGACATGTGGCGCAAGTCGCTGAGTTCCAAGCGGTTACTGCTGAGATAAATAGGCCGGTGTCGCAGTGAGGACAAAGGAACGTGCGAAAACTCTGCACAAGGCCTGCATTAGACTATGCACACTGCACAAAGCCCGAGCAAGTCTAGAGTCCAGAGTCTTTCTCTGCCCACTGAATCCACTCACACACGACCACTGCGCTCACCCGCTACAGAACCGGTACACACTACCTACCGCCATCGAACGTCCATTGGAACGGTGCTACAACGGCGTAGGCGGCTTCATCGCGGTCTCTTTCAGGACAAAGAAACAGCCGTCGCATCGTCGGTGGCCCTTCCTGATATGGATGTGGTATGGATGCCTGGTCTGGATGCCTGTGGCGCGAACAAAGCCCTGAGCCTAGAAGCCAAGCCGATGTGCTGTCCGGAGTGTGCTGTGTATGAGGGCATTCTTCCAGTAAACCGTCGCAGTATCGGTCGCAGTATCGCTGCCTTCGGGACTTTCGTGCTAGA
Organism: Sporothrix euskadiensis; assembly: GCA_019925375.1. NCBI lineage: Eukaryota > Fungi > Ascomycota > Sordariomycetes > Ophiostomatales > Ophiostomataceae > Sporothrix > Sporothrix euskadiensis. The sequence goes on along the minus strand of JADHKQ010000019.1, from coordinate 95,478 downwards.
GGAGAGTCGCAGAGTTTTTCTAGCGGTTTATGCAGCCTAGTGGAGGCCCGAGGGAAGCGAGACAAAGAAAAATAGAGGGAAAAGAGGACAAAGAGCCGGAAGAAAGCCTATGAGAAATCGCGGCACAGTGAAAGGAAGAGCCCACCCACACCCGGCAGAGTGCCAGGAACCGGGTCAAAAAACGAGAAACAAAAGAGGAAAAAGGAAGAAACGATTTTCACTTTTCCTTTCTTTCTGGCAGGGGCAAGAGCGAAGGAGTGTGCCTGCCCCTGTGGCCCGTGCGGGTCAACATGTGCGGATGGATCCACAAAACAAGCTAGCGCCAGGCACCCGGCCAATCAGGAAAGTCCACACAGACGTGCATCAACGGCCAACCCAACAGGTGCATAACATGGGAACAAGAAACAGCCAAACATTCAGAGAAAGACGGCCCCGTGAAAGCGGGAGCAAAAGAAACTCAAACAATTGCGTACAATAAAGAGGAAGAAAAAAAAGGGAAGAAAAAAAATATAACGGTTGGAAGGTACGACGTGCGAGAAACATGGATTGCACCTTCCGTTGAAGTGGGCCCCACCTTCCCTGACATCTCTTTGAGGACCTGAGCTAGGAAACTACACAGTACGACGTACGAGACAAGCAAAGAAGGAAGGGACGAAGGTCGACAGGGGAAGGTGCTTTGCCAGGAAGGAGCACCCAAGGAGCAAGGGGGTAAGCTTCTTCTGCCCAGGGGCGACAAAACAGAAGCGGAAGGAGCAGCCACAGCGCCAGCGCAAGACCAGCCCAGGGACCACAAAAGAACCACAAAAACGGGCAAAACACAGGAAGAAGAAAACATCGCTGGGCAGGCCCATGGACAGGGATCTCAAAGAAGGTAAGAAACGCCTTTCATGAAGGCAAATGGCAAAGAAAGAAAAAAAGAAAAAGAACGCAGTCACACCGTTGCGGCCCCACTTGCGCCATCCCAGGCAGACTTCTCTTGCGCTGTCCATCGCCCTTTCCCAATGCGCCCGTTGCGTGCAGCGGATCTAAGAATCAGATGCGCTCGATGCGGTCTTGGAAGCAGAAGGTGTGGTCGTTCCTGCCTCGCTACCTCGTCCCGCACAGATGGCGGCTGCCGTACTTAAAACCTCCCGGGCCCGCTTCCCGTGAACTGGGGAAATGGGTCTCTTCTCTCTCTCTCTCTCCTCTCTTCTCTCACATCTTCCTCACCTCACCCTCAGTCTTTCGTCAGTTTGTCGTTTGTGCTTCCGCAACACACTCTTTTCTGCCGCATCCGCATATCCAGTGGCCGGCCACTCTCCTTCATACCCAAAAACCAGCAAATCAAAATCGAAATCAACGACGGTTCTCTCGTCCTTGTAGTCTTGACGACTTTTCTACTTCTTCAATCTTGACATACACGGCCTCCCAGCGCCTGTTCTTTCTCTCATTCTACCATCTGGTTACGGTAGCTTTCTCTGCTTTCAGCACACTCGGTACAAACATCTACATCGTCTAGCACGACTATCTCGCCTCGGATCATACGCAGATCCCAACAGTACTTTAGATATCAGCATATCAACAACAACTTTCAGGAAGACGCCTTTCTTTTGATACCACTTTCACTTTTTCTCACCAACACATCTATCATCATGTTCTCCACCACCAACGTCCTGCTTGCCCTAGCGGCTGCTCGTGCTGCCATTGCCACCGGTGTCTCCGTCACGCCTCACGACAGCTACTCGTCGTCGGTCGGCGTTCTCGGCTGCTACATCGACACCAACCGCGTCGCCTACTGGCCCGGTTCCGTCGACTGCAACAACCTCTGTGTCAAGGTCACCAACGGCGACCGCTCTGTCAACCTCCTGCGCATTGACCAGTCTGGCGGCGCCTACGACATCAGCTATGATGCCTGGAACTACCTGCAGACTGGCTCCTCTGCCACTGTCGACCCCATCTCCGGCGGCGGTGTCGCTATGGAGTACGAGGAAGTTGATGCCTCAGAGTGCGCCTCGCTCATCAAGACCGACGGCAACAAGCTGCCCCTGTCGGCCTCCAACAGCATGGGCTTTGTCGCCAGCTGTCTGGCGGACTCGAGCAGCTGGGTCGCCCAGAACCATGTTTTGTACAACATTGCCGACCCCCTCTGCTCGCTCGGCTACGACGAGACCTGCACCCTCGACCTCAGCGTCAGCAACCAGCCCAGCTGCCCCCACACCCTGGGCCTGACCACGTCCCTGACCTCGACCCACGTCTACAACATCGAGTACCCCTCGGGCAAGTGCGTCGACGCCTCTTCGGGTGACGAGGTCTCGGCCAGCGTCGCCCTGGCTAGTGACAGCGAGGATGGCTCGTCTGCTGCTAGCAGCAGCTCGGACTCGTCTTCTGCTGTTGCTGCTGCTCCCGCGGCCGCTGCTGCCCCTGCCTCTTCGTCTTCTGCTGCTGCTCCGGTTGTCGCGACTACCTCGGCTGTTGTCGCTCCCACTACCACTTCTTCTTCTTCTTCGTCTACTGCGGCAACGCAGGCGAACTCCCCTGGTGTCTTTGTTGCCACCAGCCAGTCCGCCGCAAACAGCCAACAGGTAAGCAGTGCCAGCAGCCAGTCTGCCTTTTCTTCGGTTCTCTCGTCTTCCTCTTCGTCCTCTCCTTCTCCCTCCACTTCGTCCACCACGACCGCTACGATCTACATGACCGCCACGAGTACCTCGACGGTGCAATGCAGCACGTCCTCGTCCTCCTCCGCGCCCTCCGTCCCCGTCCCCGTTTCCTCCCCGTCCTCCTCGATCGAGACCCCGAGTCTGACCACGTCCCAGACCACCACGTCCAGCAGCGCTACCCCGGCCACCACGAGCTCCAGCTCGTCCGCCGCCGCTGTCTCGTCGTCCACCAAGACTTCGTCGTCTTCTTCTTCGTCGTCCTCGTCAACCAAGAAGTCATCGGCCACGGCTGCCAAGACCACCAGCACCAAGACCTTGGCCACCACTCTGGCCAAGTCTACCCTGATTGTGGCCCCGTCGTCATCCGCTGCCGTTGTCGGCACCGGCTCCGTCCGCCCCACCACGTCGGCCACGGGCTCGTCGGGCGCCTCGTCGCCCTCGACCGTCGTCGTCTCGGGTGCTTCGGCCGGTGCCGCCGGCTCTCTGCGCGTCGTTATCGGTCTGGCCGGCGCTTGGGCTGCCTGGATGCTTCTGTAAAGGGGGGAGATACCAAAAGGGCGTTATGGCTTTTCTTCTTACATGATCGAATGACAAAATCTTTTCTACCAATTTTCTTGTACATACTTGAGAACATCCTTTTTTTCTTGCTTTATCGCCCTTTACTTTCTTTCTCTCGTTCATACACTCTTCTTCTACTGGCCCGAGCTTGGTACCATCGAGTATCAAGCCGGGCTGCCTTTTCCAAAACTTTTATTGGCCGAGTCTACTTGAACTGGCCAACAAAATAGAGACATTTTCCACACCAAATCTTACCCGTGATTGTCAATGTTCAGTTACGAATAATAACACGATGTAAACCATATGTACGAAACTCTATGATAACTATGAGACATGACAAGCCAAAAAAAAAAAAAAAAAAATTGGCGACAGCCCCACTACTTATTGAAACGCCGGGATATTGCTGGCCGTCATGGCAGCCGCTGCCCACTCGTACACGGTAAACACGATGCCTCCGCTAAACACAAGGCGGCCCAGACGCATGGTGCTGCCCTTCCACAGGCCTCTCACGCCGCCTTCCTGCAGCACACTTTTGAGGGCTTCGCCCATACTGCTGCCAGCCGCACTCTGCACACGGGTCTTGATCGTGTCGAAAGGCTGCGTAGCATAGACAGTAATGGTTCCGGCCACGCTGCCGATGCCAAACGTGACAAGAGCGTTCGTCGGGAGGCCCTGCGACTTGCAAGTCTCGCGCAGTGCATTGTACGAGCCCATGCGCACGGCCGAGGTACTGGCCTGCTTGAGCGTCGTCGACACCAACCCGCGGTAAAAGGTGCCGATGCCCTGTTCTTTTAGAAGAATACCAACGCCGTGCACCACGCCCCGGAACCGCGGCTGGCCGCTCTTGGCGTCGTCAATCAGCGCCGTCTTGATGCGCTCTGTCGGCGTCACCGCCACGGCGCTCTCGACGCAGCCAGCCACCATGCCCGCCAGAACACCATTGGCCTTTGACAGCTGGCCCTTCTCGTTGGCCAAGCTGTTGCGGATAGCATCAAAGGACAGGAAACGCACAGAGGCCTTAAACATGGTGCCGACAATCAAAGTTGAGCAGCCCGTGTACAGCTTGGCCACGCCCTCGGTCTGGACGACATGGCGGATCATGGTGATGGGGTTGGTAATGTTGGCGGCCTTGGAGCCGGCATCCTGTCGCAGCTGCAGGCGTGTCTTGGCAAACTCGAACGGATATGTGGATGCGGCCTCGACACCGCCGGCCACGCCGCCGGCCAACAGCGATACAATGGGCGGGATCTTTTTCTGGAGGGCGTGTGTGAGTTGAACTGTGTTCATAAATGATGACGTCATTGTGCCTCTATGATGCACGCAGACACAGATTTAAGAAGCAACAGGACAAACAGAAGAAACGTACCTTTGTGGCTAAAGGAGCCTCTTTGCGGCGAGGTTCAGCCACTTCCGCGGGGGCAACCTGTGCAGTTGTTGCCATTGTGTCGGTGTTGTGAGAAGATAGAGTGGCCTGGTCAAAACAAAGGTGCAATTTGTCTCTAGCGGTAGACTTTGTCCGTTGTTTGTTAATGGTTGTTGATGACAGCCTTCAATTTCGTCGTTGTTGTTTTTATGACCGAGGTAAATGAGGTAAAATACCGAAATAGGTTATGCTAAAGTAAATAACGTATTATTTGGAACAACTTCAGAAATAAAGTCGAGAAAAAAAGAGAAGTCTCTCCAAAACGTCTCCAAAAAAGTAAAAAAAAATATCCAAAAAGTCAAAATAATTTGAGACGCGTGCTCAACGACTAACAAGTGCGTAATATGAATGTAGCCGTCGTCAGAATGCGGACGCAGACGGAGTTGCGACGGAGAGTCAGGCCCCGTTACAGGCCGCTAGAGGCGGCTGGCGGTCGTCCACCACTCGTCGACTAATAAGAGGACCCCATCCATTACGCATACATTAGATTGCTAGAGCGAGAAGAGAGCAAAACAGTGTCACTAGACAGGTCACGTGCTGGCATTAGCAAGGAACTGAACTTTGCGAGAAGAGCAATGGAACCCTGAAAACGCGCCTTCCAAATTGACAGCGGGTAGCGCATTTCGGCACACCTTGCCGCGGAAAGAGCGATCCCGTGGACATTTGCTTAAGTCAACGACCTTCTCTCCTTTTTCTCCATCCACTGTCAATTTTCCGACAACAACAAGACCCCACCAAGCGATTCTCGGAAGGGTTAAGCTACACACTCATGCGCATGTGCAGCCATGGCCGTGATTGTGCTGTGAAGCGACTCGGTAATGGCAACAACAGGAAATAACAAAGGATGAAGACGAAGACGAAGACGAACAGGCCGTAAGCTGCACCACGAACTGGGCGAGCCATCATGGCGGCGTAAATGGCGACCTGACGACAGACCCCCTTCTCCATCGACGATTTCTACCCCAGGCCTTTCAACTGGCTCCTCGACTGGTGTCTCGACCGACTCTTCCTTCGACTCCTCGACCGACACTCTTAACCGGCTTTTAAATTGCTCCTCCCAATCGTTTCTCCGACATGAACGGCACATCTTCGACAGACGCCGTCGTCCGGCTGGAAACGCCACGCGGTGCCATTAACGCACGATGGGAAGAGACAGGCACGGACAAGGGCGTGCTCAAGGTGGTCGGTATCCAGTACGCCGACATTCCGTACCGCTGGGCGGCGCCGCGCAAGATATCGTCGAGCACACCTTGGACAGGCACGCGTGATTGCACACAATATGGACCTGGATGCCCGCAGATTGGTCGCGCGCTGTTTGGTGTCGAGAAAGTGCCCATGTTCGGCCAGCTAGGCACTGATTCAGCTGGCAACGCTTCGATGGCCATTCGGCCAGAGCAGGAGGACGAGTTTGCTTGTCTCAACCTCAATATTTACGCACCGGCAAGGAAGGGGTCTGATGGGGCAACTGCCACTCTGGATCATAAAGCTCTTCTGCCTGTCGTCGTCTGGATCCACGGCGGCTCGTATCAGGTGGGCGCCGGTTCTGTGGACGCCTACGACGGCACACAGCTGGTGCGCCGTGGATTGGCAACAGACACTCCCGTTATTGTCGTGACCATCAACTACCGCCTTGGCGTGCTCGGTTTTTTGCATAGCAAAGAGCTGGTCGCAGCCGAGGCTGACAACGACGATGTCCCGCCCCAGTTCCGGTCGGCAGCCAACCTGGCCCTGGTGGACTGCAAGTACGCTCTCGACTGGTTGAAGGAGAATATCCACCATTTCGGCGGCGACCCCGACAACATCACAGCCGTGGGCGAGTCTGCCGGCGCCGGCGCTATCCACCATCTGATGACTGTGCCGCAGCTCTTTGTCGACATCCCACGCATCATCCTGTCGTCGTCCACGTTCATGTCTATCCAGCTACTGCGAGCCCACGAAGCACAGCGAGCCTTTGATGCTATTTGTCAGAAACTGGGCGTCGCGGGCGCATCGCCTGCTGATCTCGTGCAACAACTGCGCGATGTTCCAATCCGAAAACTGGTCGAAGAGTCATGGTTTATGAGCTCCACGTTCCGGCCCATCTGGGACGACATTACCATCACCGAGGACCCGCGTGAGGCTGCATTTGACGCGGCTCGTTGGAACCCGTCTCTACAGTCAATGATCCTTGGGACGTGCCAAAACGAGCCGTGGATCCGTGAAGCCGCCATCATTGCGAGCAACAAGACGCACGACATAAACAGCGTTATCAAGACTCGAGTGCCACCTAGTGAACTACGGGACCGCGCAGCCCAACTATATGCGGACCCTGCCACATTTCCTTGGCATGCAACGTCGCCGCTACTGGCTGTGCCGGAACGCAACCACGTGTCGATGGCTCTCGAGGGGCACTGCCGCTACAACACGCCGGCCACTCTCTTTTCACGGTCATTTACAGCCCCGTTGAAAAAGGCATCGTCAAGGACACTCTATCGCTACGTTTTTGGCTACGCTACGGAGCATTGGCCCAAGAACTGGCCCGTTACCCACACAGCCGACATTCTGCCCACGTTTCTGCACCAGGGCCTCCACGCCGCAGACCGACAGATCTCTGAGACGTTTGCTGACCGTTTGCTGCAGTTCGTTGCCGACTCAGCTCCAGATCAGTGGTCACCCTACGCGGCGGAGGCCCCGCTGCTCAATGTCCTCGACAGCAACGGCAGCTGGTCTGTTACTAGTGAGGTCGACGGTGCGTTTGATCTCACGCCCGAGCGTATCCAGTTCTGGGCAGACGTATTGAAAGCCATATTGGCCACAGGTCGTAATGGCTGGCCAGAAATGGCAAGGTAGTTGGTGAATTTCTTTGTGCATATTATTTTAAACGAAAGAATCGATCACAGATAGATTCGTTGCGTGATACCGCACGATTTCCACCACTGTCACAGAAAGTATGCCAAATCTAGAGATTCCGTGCATGCATGCAGCCTGCAAAGATGTCAGAACAACCACACTAGTCCAACTTCAGTATGTGTTTACAGTGTAGCGGGGCACTGGCCAGTGCAGGTCGCCGTGCAAGCCAACTTGTCGGGTTGCACAGTCTTCGTCGCGACAATAAAAATAATTAATGAATAAATATTGATGCAATTTGAATTCTGAATTTTGATGCAATTACAATTTCGCTAAAACGACTAAACTTGACCATCTGCTATATGTTACACTCAAAACTTGTCCTGGTTGGCGTTGCCCATCAGCATAGTGCTGTCCGGCTTGTACCGCTTCGACGCCAGCTTCACGTTGAACTCGACATCCAGCTCGGCGCCCTTGGGCTCGTTCTGCACGGGCTTGAAGTCCAGCAGCAGATCGTCCTTGACAGCGCAGGCGGTGTCGGTGGACAGGTACGGGTCGTCCCGCGGGTACAGCTGCGCGGTGACGCCAAGGTACTCGGGGTGTGTGACCATCATGTGGATGTGGGCAGGACGCCATGGGTGGCGGCCCATGAGCCTCAGGACCTCGGCAGACGGGCCCGAGGTGTCAATGGCATACTCGGTCGGCTTGATGCAGTAGAACCAGAACTTGCCCTCCTCGTTGGTCCGGAACTTGCCGCGCAGGTTGTGGCGGGACTGGTTCTCGGGGTCGAACGTGTCGTACTTGCCGTTGGTGCTGGCCTGCCACATGTCAAAGACGGCGCCGGCGATGGGCTTGCCAGTGTCGACATCGGTGATTTGGCCGTGGAAGAAGGTCAACTGGCCGTCCTTGGGCATGTCCTGGACAACGCTGGCGCCGAGGTCGCGGAAAGGCGTCTCGGGCGACCAAAAAGGACCGAGAATGGTGGTAGATGTGGGTGCGACGCCGTCGGCCGTCTCGATTTTGTGGTTAATCTCGTCGACGAGGCTGTAAAAGTTAGCATGTGCTCAAAGAGACGAAATAAAAAAAGGAGAGACTGGTACTCACGATTCAACACCCAGAATATCGCACAACCGCCATGTCTCGTTGCGGTTCTTGCGATAGGCCTGGCCCAGAGAGTTGATGTAGTTGACACCAAGCACCCACTCGTCCTGCGTAAGCTCGACCTCGCGGCAGAAGTCGTGGATGTGGCGGATCATGGAGGTGAAGATCTCTCTGTGGCGGGGCAGCGTCTCGGGGCTCATCAGGTCGATGACGTGCTGCGTGAAGTTGGGGTCGAACTTGGTCTTCTTCTCGCCGTTGGCGGCGCCATTGCCGTTGGTGGTGGAGGCCATTGTGTTTAGTGTGAGAATGAGTCTTGTAGGTATGTGTTGATGAAGATGGAACAAGAGAGGTTGATAGTAATTGATTGATTGATTGATTGACAGAAGAGCCATACGTCCTGTCGAGGTCAACCGCCCTCTTTATGCAAAGCAACCGACCACACCTTTTCCCCCATGGCTCCGGGAATGGGGAAAACTTGCCACAACGCTAGAGCGTGGTCACGTATCAGAAGCGATGCAATGCGTGCAAAAGCGCAGCATCGCTTCGGGATGGGGGAAAACTTGCTACGACGCTAGATGATATGGAGAGCGCAGGTAAAGCGGCAGAAGGGTCGGCATTGGCGGAGTAGTGTAGAAGGAGCCACAAGGAAGTGCAGACGCGCTCTCCGATCGCACGTCTGGGTTGCGTCTGGGGAAAGCATTGAGCCTCAATAGCGCCAATTGGGTAATTATTTTCCCCAAACCTCGACCAAACCTCTAGCATCCGGCCTGTCATGCTAGGCCAATCATGCCAGTCCACATAATGCTTCGACCGCTATTCGCCAGATGAGGGGCAGTAAGGTGGGCTAGAAGCTCAACTTCGTATTATAGATAGCCCGCTGGATGCGGAGGCGGACAACGCTGCCAAACCCGGCAATCTCCATTCTTCAGGGCACGGGGACACACAGAAATGCCGCCGGCGGCCCGCGCTATCCGTACGCATGTACACATGACAACTTGTATCTTCTCATAGGCCGCACAAATGTCGCGAGGAACACAGGAAAAGGCTGGAGATATTTTCTCGAGCAACATCAAGAGACATTAAAAGACAAGAGCTGCCCAGAAGAACTCCATGCGATGAGTTCCCTTCTTCTAGAACGTGGGGTCGTGCAAGCCATAGATTGTGGTGCAGATCGACAATAAACCCGGCCACGTGCAGGCACCAAAAATTGGTGGAACGTAATACGTGCAACCCCAATTGGAATTTGTGTATGCCGAGCAAAGCACAAGGCTGAAGCCTAGCGATGGAACGATGCCGGGAAATATTTAAAACGACGTAGATATCCGCGGCGAGCAGTCAGCCCATTGACGACAGTAGTCATGACGCATTGTGATGATCCAAGTCCAATGTGGATCTCCAGTCAGATAATGATATGAATTGCTCTTATGGACAGAACACGGGCATGCATTGGCTAATGGCCTATGCGGTAATGAGAAACGGGAGAGACATGGTTGGCCCATGGTGTTGCTTTGGCATTCGTGGATATATCTGGCTTCGGCATTCAAAACAAAAGAAAGTGTATTTAGAGCAGAAGACAAACGACGCAGTGACTATAGATTTGTACATCTGTTAACTGCACTAAAGGAAGCGTGGCAAACGACAGATTTATCTTTACTCCCGTTCGAAATTGTAAAGTAGTCGACAGATGGCCGTGTCGATGTACAATCTTGTCACATACCTCACACACGGGATGTGCAACGGGTGTCTTAGTCGTTGGAGACAACAGTCGGACGAGGAACCAATCGGCTCAAAGGATGAAGACACCATCAGCCTCGTATCGGTCATAAGTGTGTTTGGACCATTTGCATTGTCTAAACGTTCACCACAGTCGCACTTTATATGATGTGGACTGCTGCCCACTCTATAATGACTTGTAGTCGAGGATGTGCTTTAATGCCGTGGGCTCATTTCCATATGCTGCCCTTCCGGCCCTAGCTTAGCTGCAAGTGGGCGTAGATGCCTGCCTCCCGTTCAGGACTGCCGGGTATGGGTCCGGCCGAGCTGGAGAAGCCCAGTGCCGCGGGCTTGGCTCTGTATGCCCACCCGTGGCTGTAGGTGTTTTAAAATGTGAAAATGTACAATGTCCTTAACTGGCCGTTATTGATACCAATGTTGCTCCGAGTGTCCTGAGCATTAAAAAGAGCTTCTGTTAAGCAGGATGCTCAACTCTTGTCTTTATCTTCTAAGACGAGCTAAAGCATGTCGAGGTGAGCTCGGCTCTACAATACAAAGCACATTCTTTGACTTTCACATCATGCCGTTTAATTTATTCACTGCTTCATTAGGTAAGAAATGCGTTATATCAACGACGTCGGCTTGGCGCCATCCCGTACGCACTCTCACATCCCAGAAGAGCCCAGAGGTTATCTTGATTGACTTCATCTAGCTCTGATGGGTCTTTGGTATGTCTAAATCCGTCAGAGACGCTGTACCGTACGGCATTTCTACTGTTATACGTAATGTCAAGCGAGGAAGCTTAATCCAGGTACAGATAAAAACATATGAATGCCCTCGACGTGATATGCCGGGCAACCTCGAAATGACACTGAAACAGACAATATGCATCAGAGAGTCTGAAATTTGAATTTCAATTTTCGCTAAAAATATGTCCCATTTTATTGTTTGGCGTCATCTGCCCCGAAGCCAGGAAGTGAGGAGGAAGTAAGTTATGAAGCTTTTGCTTCTACCTGTCGAGCCTGTGCACCGAACAGCGCTAATACCAACCAGGTCCTCAAAGCACTGGCTGTTGTCATTCAGCATGCCCTCAAGAACACAGAGGCCGCTGTCGGCATCTGGTCTTGGCAAGAGGTCGCCGATGACAGTACCGGAGTACTGCCGTGACGGTATGGCGAGGCACAACACCTGCCTTTCACAGGCGATTCGCCTGCAATAATGATCCAGGAAATGTGTGTGTTCGTGGAGTCGCTCCCAGAAACAAACCTGTGTGCTGACATTGTATTGCAGACGATAGATACCGGAGTGAAGCCAGCTACCGTGCCTTTACAGAAAGCGCGGCATTTGTCTCGTTTGTGGAAGAGTCGAGATCTCTGTTTAATGAGCCGCCAAAAGAGCAGCATTTGGCCTCAGCCACGGGGTTTCCGTTCCGTCTCAACAGCCCGTATTCGACTACTGAAGAACTGTACGTCGTCGCTGCTCGCATCCAGTACAAATCTGGGACAGTTCCGCAGGGCGTGGATTGCTGGAGGAGTGTGACTGCGTTTGTTGAGCAACGCGAAAAGGAGGGCACGCATGGATACCACTTCCTGACCGACGAAGCCGATCCCTCGGCGTTGTACAGTCTTGAAGTGTACCGGGACGTTGCTGCCTTTGATGTGCACAAGGTGCGTGATGCCGTGGTGAGAAACCGGCAGAACCAGGTTGGAGAGTCTGAGGATTCGCACAGGGCTGGCCATCCAGGTTTTCAGGCAGGTGCAGTCAACTTTTGATTAGAAGTGAAGTTTAAATCAAGGCATCTTTGTGACATGTTCAGAAAGCAAAGTTTTCGTAGTCGTCAAGAATATTGCCCACGCCGAGTAAATCAAACATGGGGGAGTTGACATCAAATGGCGGAAGAGGCGGAAGAATGTCTACACCAGGATTTGTTGCTGGCGGAACGATACTATGGGCGCCATTGTTTCCACTGCCCACAGACTGTGAAGGCAGATCCGGCGGAAAGAAGCGCCCCAGCTCAAAGGACAGCCGCTGGCCAGACATTGGTGGCAGCACGGGCGCCTCCAAGCTAGGATCCAGAGGCGCAGGGCGTGCCAGACCAGGGATTGTCTGGTCGCTTTGTTGGCCTGGCTGAACTTGGTTGTGTTGGCTGAGAAAGAACTCTTGTGCCGGGAGAATGGCAGGTTGTGCCAGAGGGCCATCTTGCATCTCACCGCCCGCCTCCTTGTCTCCCTTGGCCTGCGCTGCGGCCGCTTGCTGCTGCTCGACCCGCGCCCGGAAGGCGTTGACGACACTCTGCACACCCCTTAGTTTCATGGCCAGGGCGCGGGTAATGGGCGAATGGACAGACAGACGCTCCACGAGGGCCATGGCCTCCATGACGTCGGGAAGAAACGCCAAAAAGGCCGTGCTCTGCGTTGTGCCAGCGCACAGAAGGAGAGACGTGAGTGCTGTTTCCAGAAAATGGTTGAACGTCTTGTGCTGGGCATGGTAGATGTCTGTATCCCGTGCCAGGGCAACAAGGATGCGGATCGTGTCCTGCGCAATGAGGGCAAGCGTGTTGGCGCTGGCAGGATCGAATGCGGCGGTGGCGGTGTTGGCTATTCCCGAAGACAAAGCAGCAAGACCAGACTTGCGATGGATCACAGTGCGCATCTGGCTGCCGCGCAGGTACAAAATCAGGCGGAGGCGGTACTCGCCACGGCGTTCACGCGCAGGATCAAATGTGTCACGCACGCCGTGAAAAACGAGGGCGGCCGGCAAGTTCTTCTGCCATTGGACGACGCGGAAGTCCAGAAAGTCTCGAGTGGCAGTGAGTGCATACGGGGCCGGTGGCGCTGCGGGAAGCAGGATCAGCTTGCGCACCTCAGAGGAGATGCGGCAGTAGTCGACCATGCTCTTGAGGTAGATGGTGGACATGGACGTGTCGACAAAGTGAGGCCAGTGTTGAATGTCGGTGTCGCGTACGGCAAAAGGCAGACCGGTAGAAAAGCTGAACCTACGCTCCATGGTGAAGGCAGACCAGTAGAGCCGGTCGTCTCCAGCCGCCGCAGACGAAGCTGCTGCTGATGCTGAAGTATGTGGCTCGTCATAGTTTTGTAGTACACGTTCTTCTTGCAGGAGACGCATGACGCCACTGATGGCCCGCCATGCCAGGACTTCTCGGTCGCTGAGGAAGAAGTAGCTTGCGGCGACAGTCATCAGCGAGACATCGTCCCGGTCAACGTCGGCGATATGCGTCCGGATCAACACGTCGCGGTAGATGGCTTCGGCCAATGGGTTTGCTGTCGAAACAAGAGTTGGGTCGACCAAAATGGCGACGACCACGAGAATCATAATGGCTGTGTCCTCAACATGTCGTCGGTGGTTGGTGCCCGGCGTGCCGGCAGTGGCAGAATTCCCTGAGACAGGACTGGTGTTTTGCTGGGCGTTTTCACGGGAAGCACCCACAATGTCGTGGGCCAACGTGTCTGTGTCAATGAACGGGTACTGGGAGCCAACTTCCTCGGCCCAGATCTGCAGAATACCCTTCCAATGTTCCAGACTAAAGGCAGCCAGAGCCGCTCCGGGATTGTCGCGTTTCCGTGCGTCCAGCAACGTACGTATTGTGCTCGCTCCAATGATGGGTGGTCGTCCTTCGGGCGGCGACGAGACGGTCTCTTCAGGGCTCAGAGCGCCCAGGCGTTTCTCGGCCAGGCGTAGGTAGTAGTCGAGGCTTGTTGGCCGAAGCTGGAACGATGCTGCAGACTCGGTCGGTTCCGATGCGGGCACGGATATGCTGGACCGGCTGCCAATCGATGGCGGCGGCGGGTTTTGGTTTTGGTTTTGGTTCTGGTCAGGGCTGTTGGCCTGGTCGGATGTCGATGTCGAACAGCGTTCTTTTACTGCGGCGCCGGCGCCGGTGCTGTTTCGGTTCTGGTTCTGGAAGCGTGTCACTCGTTCGTAGGCGCACGAAACGCCGATGCGCCGGCATCCCCGGCAGGGCCGTTCGCCACTGCATTTGGTCTTTCTCTGTTTGCAGGATCTGAGTACGAGTTGTCAGTTTCGTGGCTTTCCTCGCGTAGGAATTTGGCAGGAAATGCGGGACGTCATTTGGAAGAAGGGGATTGGAACATGGGGATGCAATCTGTGGACACAGGGCACATACACGCTGTGCAGTTTTTTTGGTTAGCGACAGGACACGGCAGGATGGCAGGGAAAGTCTATACGAACCAGGCCACCGTTGTGTACGGCGTGCGGCGTTTTCGAAGATTGGACATGGCGGCATCGGACGAAGTAGCCATGGCAAAAAGGCAGACAAAAAAGTAGAAGAGTCGAACAAATCGAGCAGAGTGCGTTGGCAATGTCGACGGCGAAGAAAAAGGGTGCCAAATTCCGTGATGAGTTTTGGAGCGCGAGGGATTGGATGGACAGGAACTGCTAAAGACTAAAGAGCGCACAATCTCAGAAGTTTAGCGCATGTGACCGATTGACCCAACGTTCAGGTGGCAGGGTGGAGGACAGGTCGGAATACTAACGCGTAGGGCATGAACAGTGGAGAGAAACAGCCAGGGCGACCTGCCGGCGAGTGCGGAGAAGCCTGGGGCTGGGATGGGCGAGGGAGAGGGGAAGAAAGCTAAAGCCTCGTTAAAATGGCCGCCAACGAGCGCTAATATTCTTGACATCGATGTAAAACCTGCCATGTGCCACACAGATAAGAATGATACTACGTTTTATGTACGGTGTAATATGGAACTCTTCCGAGTGCAAGCTGCAAAGCCTTGTGCCAGGCATTAACATACCGACCGACCCAGGCCGAACGAATCACACTGACAAAGTGGAAGAAATTAGAAGCAAAAGAAAAAGAAAGAAGAATAAAACAAAATCATGTTGTAAGTAAAAATATTTACCAACTAGACCAAACATGACAGTCGAATTACGTTGCAATTTGAAGAAAATAAAACTTATGCCCAACCGTGACACGCACATATTTACTACGGGGCCTTACCCGGCACAGGGTAACAGTTTATCCCACCTCCCTTCGACTGATTCTCTACTTGGACGGCGGCGAGAACCGACGCTTCAGCTCGCCCCAACTGTGCTCGTTGTACAGATCCTGCACCTTCTGGCACTTTTTCAGTGACCAATCCGTCACGCCCAGCATTAAGGAGCTCTCAAACATGAATGCCATGGCTCCATCGCCCACTTTCTGTGGGGCCAGCTCAGCATTCGTTGCCTTCTCATAGCTGTTGGCGTCGGGTCCATGGGCACCCATAACATTGTGCAGAGATGCACCGCCCGGCTGGAAGCCACCCTTGCCGCCCACCTTGGCATCGTAGCTCCCCGAAATAAGCCCCATGAATTCAGACATGGTGTTTCTGTGGTACCACGGCGGTCGGAACGTGCCCTCGGCGACGAGCCAGCGGGGCGGAAAAATCACGAAATCCGCCACAGCCGTGCCCACCACCGGGCTCGGCGCCGTCAAGACCGTGAAGATACTCGGGTCCGGGTGGTCAAAGCTAATGGACCCAATAGTGTTGAAACGGCCCAGATCGTATTTGTATGGGTAGTAGTTTCCGTGCCAGGCCACCACATCAAATGGTGTGTGGCCTTGACGGGCATCAAAAAGCTGACCGCCAAACTTGGCTGTCACGCGCCAGGGCGTCTGGTCATCCTCATATAATGCCACAGGAGCCTGAAAGTCGCGTGTATTGGCAAGGCAGTTGGACCCAATGGGGCCGAGATCAGGAAGCTGGAAGTGGCCCTGGAAGAGTTCCAGAATGTAGCCGCGGATATCTCCAGAGCCCTCTACCAGATCGACCCGAAAACGTACACCGCGTGGGATGACGGCAATCTCATTCGTGCGGACCAGAAGCTTGCCCAACTCTGTCTGAATATCAAGTGCGCCTTGCTGTGCAACGATCAGAAAATCGCCATCAGCCGAGTAGAACGCTTGGTTTTTCTCCATGCTCTGGCTCGCGGCAAAGACGTAGATGCCCAAACCAGTCTTTGTAGCAGGGTCCCCTGCACCAGAAACAAGCTCGAGGCCACTCAGAAAGTCCGTCCCGGGTGTGATGTCAAAGGGGTCCCACCGCAGCTGGTTGGGGATCTGCTCAAACTGTGCAATGCCACGCTCAGAATGGCCTGAGAGTGTCTTTTCTGACTTTTCAAAAGGCTCATGTGCAGCAGCTGGCAGAATCCGGTACAGCCATGACTGCTGGTTTTCTTTGCGAGGTGCAGTAAATGCTGTGCCAGAGAACTTTTCCGCGTACAGACCGTATGCCGGCTTCTGAGGCGAGTTCATACCCACGGGCAGCGCACCAGGAATGGCTTCAGTCCTGATGATTTACATGTTAGAATTGAATAATTTCAAATAAAAAGAAGGCAGCAGAGGTACACAGTCGACATACTCATGGTAAGAGCCAAAACCGTTTAGGTACTGGTATTTTTCAGGAACGTCAAATGCTGTTGTAGGCATGATGGCGTTTTGTGGAGAAGAGAAGAAGATGAAAATGATGAAAATGGCTGATATGCGCTGTACGTTGTAATATGTAGTGAGATAAAAATGTATGACTTGAAGATGTTAATGTATGTCCGGTGCCAATTGTCTCATAAAAACGAGGGAAGATGAAGCATCAAACCAACTCAATCGTGGGCCGTACATATGACGACTTTTATCAGATGCAAGTATTGTGCGCTGCTAGAGCTGTGCTCTTTCTTACGTGTTTCCTCCCCGTTTACCCGCAACCTCTTTGGCAAAAATCGAGCCTATAGAGTAACAGCGCACCGTCATTGGCACTTGCGGATTCCAGAATGTGGACAACACCGGGATGGCCTGGATTACGCCTGGAATACGTCTGGAATACGTCTGGAAGGACAGTATCGGAACAGGAAGCTCTTCGGAATCGGAATACCCCACAGGACATGGGACTTTGGAGTCACACGCCCAGCACGCTACAGGCTTCCCCGGGTGCGTGCCAACTGACGTTAGCGAGTCCCCACTTCAGCGTGTTTGCAGCTCTTCAACATGCTTTTTGACAAATTTTGGCCCCGTCATTGGGCATTAGTATTACCAAAGGTTCCTCAAAGCAAATTGGTGTCGATGCCGTTCGTTCCTGGTTTGGTTCCGGGCAAGCTCCGAGCTACGTCAAGGCCTTGCTTAGACACGCTGATCCTATCCGGCTTTGTTGACGGAAATGGGCCATACCTGGACACAAAGGCGGGGGAGCATCAAATGTCATAAGAGCATAAGAAGAGGAAACAGCCAGGCTCGATTTCGAACTGAGAATCTACCACCTGCATTCTACATCATCTGGATTGTATCGTCCGTCCATCCAGCTTCCTTTTCATCCCCATCACATCATGATTTCCTTCCAGGTCGCCGTTGCCCTTGTGGCAGCCGCCATTTTCTTCGCCATCAAGCTTTTGAACTCCACCGACACGCCCAAGATCAAGGGCATCCCCGAGATTCCAGGCGTGCCCATTTTTGGCAATCTGCTCCAGCTTGGTACCAGCCACGCCACGGTCGCACAGAAATGGGCTGCTAAGTACGGCCCAGTCTTTCAGACACGTCTGGGCAACCGCCGCGTTGTCTTTGTCAATTCATACGAGACCGTCAAGCATTTCTGGATCACAAATCAGGCCGCCCTGATCTCTCGCCCCATGTTCCACACTTTCCACTCTGTTGTTTCTTCCTCACAGGGCTTTACCATTGGCACGTCACCGTGGGACGAGTCTTGCAAGCAGCGCCGCAAGGCCGCCGGCACCGCGCTCAACCGTCCTGCTGTCCAGTCCTACATGCCCATCCTGGACCTGGAATCGACTGTCAGCATTAGGGAGCTTCTCGAGGACTCCAAAAATGGCACTATCGATATTGACCCCATTCTTTACTTTGCTCGGTTCGCGCTGAACACGTCACTCACGCTCAACTATGGCTACCGTATTGATGGCAGCATTGACAGCGAGCTGCTCCAGGAAATCACTCATGTCGAGCGTGAAATTTCCAACTTCCGCTCCACAAGCAACAACTGGCAAGACTACGTTCCGCTGCTCCGTGTGATCCCCAAGCAGAGCACGTCGGCCGAGGAGTTCCGTCTTCGTCGCGACCGCTACCTGTCTAACTTGTTGAAGGGGCTCAAGGACCGTATCGCCGCTGGAACCGACAAGCCCTGCATTACCGGCAACATTCTCAAGGACCCCGAAGCAAAGCTCAACGAAGGTAAGTAAAGCTCTCCCAGACAGCAGCAAAAAAAGCTCAAGAAAAGAAAAAGCGCTTGACTAACAATCACAGCCGAGATTAAGTCCATCTGCCTGACCATGGTTTCCGCCGGTCTTGACACCGTTCCTGGTAATATCGTCATGGGTCTTGCATACCTGTCCACGAAGCACGGCCAGGCTATCCAGGCTAAGTGCCTCGAGGCCATCGAGGCCGTATACCCCAACGGCGAGTCGTGGGAGAAGTGTCTTGTGGAGGAGAAGGTGCCCTATGTCACTGCTCTTGTGAAAGAAACACTCCGTTTCTGGACCGTCATCCCCATCTGCCTGCCTCGCATGAACATCAAGGACATTGCTTGGAACGGCGCGGTTATTCCCGCCGGCACCACCTTTTTCATGAACGCATATGCCGCCGACTACGACGAGGACCGCTTTAAGAACCCGTACGAATTTATCCCTGAGCGCTACCTTGACAGCAGCGAGGCCGGCACGGGAACCGCACATTTTGCCTACGGTGCTGGCTCGCGCATGTGCGCTGGCTCCCATCTGGCCAACAGAGAGCTTTACACGGCCTACATTCGCCTGATCACTGCTTTTGAGATCCTGCCGTGCAAGATCCCTGCCGATGCTCCCGTCATTGATGCCATCAACTGCACAGCCAACCCCACGTCGCTGACCACGGACCCCAAACCTTTCAAGATTGGCCTCAAGGTCCGCAATGAGGCCCAAGTCCGGCAATGGATTGCCGAGTCTGAGGCGCGGACAAAAGATTCTTAAAGAAGTTGTGGTAGGGTACGGAGTAGACGAGGTGGTATTGTTAAACGAATGGTTGAGGCCCAGCTTATCTTGGGGTATCTGCACATGTACTTATGTAGTCATTGGTAGCATGTCTTATTTCGAGAAATTGCAAAAATGTTCTATGCACTGATTATTTCAACGGGAACAAAACTGTCAAATCGAATCAGTATGAAAAATAATGATATAACAGTTCATAACAATGCAACGTTTTTTTTTTAAAAAATAAATAAAACTTATCCCGTTAGATTTTGCCATAATAAAGCGACGTATGTAACTGAATCTAAAAGCTTAAGTACTCCCTGACAAACTGCGTCACTGGATGATAAATAGAGTAACAGATCTTCACATGACTCCTGTAAATAATTTTGTTGTTTTACGAGACATGCATGGTATTTTGTGAAGGCAACGTTCTTGTTCATTTTATCCGAGTCTTTTCATGTAATACCGTGTTTAGTGCTAGCTACGGAGTACTACCTCCACATTCCAAGACACAGTCTACTCTTCAGCAACACCGTTGGGCCATGCTGCAAGAATCTGCCCACGACACTCGCCGAAGCCGACGCGTTGGCCATTTGCTTCACACCAGCCACGGAGAACTACCTCGTCGCCGTCCTCCAAGAATTTCCTCTCCACACCGCCAACGTTGAGCGACTTGGTTCCACCACCGGTAATCTCCAGCAAGCTACCCTGTGTTCCGTCATCGGGGCCGCTGATGGTGCCAGATCCCAGAAGATCTCCGACGTTCAATGGGCAGCCACCGACGGTATGGTGAGCCAGCATCTGTGGGAAGGACCAGAGGAGATGGCGGCCGTTGGAGCGACTGACAACAGACGATGAGTCTGCATCCTTTGGCTTCAGGTCCACTTCGAGATTAATGTCGAACATAGGCTTCGCGCTACCGTCCGCAGGCTCCAAGTACGGCTGCACCTCGTTAGTGTTTTGAATGCCGTCCACCCTGAACGACTCAAGCGCGTCGGCGAGAACCACCCAGGCACTGATGGTGGATGCAAAATTCTTGGAGTTGAAAGGGCCCAGAGGCACGTATTCCCAGGCCTGGATATCCCGGGCGGACCAGTCGTTAAGCAAGACGTAGCCAAACAAATGGTCTTCGGCCTTGCCAATGGAGACAGGAGAACCCAGACGGTTGGCTTTGCACACAAAAGCACCGAGCTCCAGCTCGATATCAAGACGTTTGGTGGGATGGTAGATTGGTGTCTTTTTGTCGGTGTCCAAAATCTGGCCCCACGGGCGACGGACAGGCGTGCCAGAAACAACGACAGATGAGGCACGTCCGTGGTAGCCGACGGGAAGATGGGTGTAGTTTGGCTGGAGGGCATTGGCAGGACCACGGAAGAGGACGCCGACGTTGAATGCATGGTGCTTTCCAACGTAAAAGTCCGTGTAGTCGCCAATATGCATGGGCAGGTGCGTCTGCACAGACGAGATGGGGACAAGACTGGCACTGCGGAGCTGTGCGTTGTCCTGCAGGCGCTCATGGAAAGGACCATCCTTCACAAAGACATCGTGGAGGTATGCGCGGACTTTCTTGTGCAACGGGCGACCGAGAGCGGCGAAAGAGTTGAGCGCGGGTTCATTAAATACATGCAGGTATGGCTGGATGTCTGCAAGGCCAGAAAAACCATCAGACTCGGAGAAGACGACCAGATCAAGGACCTGGTCACTGATAGCGACTGCTGCGCGCGGTGTCGATGCGCCAGAGTATGTGACGATGCCAAAAGGGATGTTGATGAGCGAAAAGTCGCTACCAGCGGGGATGTCAAGCCACGATTCGGCCATGTTTGCGGTGGTCTGTTGTGGCAGTTTGGGAGAATGAACAGGGTGATGCCTTGGTTGGTTGAAGTAGCCAGTCGAAAACAAATCAAAGAGTACAGATTTTGTGTGACGCGCGATTAAGCCGTTTTTGTTCTGAGTTCTAACGCGCTTCGCTTTGTCAAGGGTAATTGATGAATGACGTGAACTGTATGTTGGTTCGCGGAACAGTGTGCACTGTGAGTACTGTTGGCTGTGGCCCGCTAACCGATGCAAGCCGTGTCAGCGGAATAGACACCAAGCCGGAATGGCACCCGCCGAAGTTCCTTGCATTCCGCCTTCCGTTTCCGCCGGTAATGCGGGGTTCCGCCAATGGTCTTCGCTGGAACAACACAGAGCACGCGAAGGGCGACGCTAACCGTTCCTTAGTGCCATTTGCAATGCTGGGGTAAAACAAAACCTACCTCGGAGATCGCTAAAATTGAAGGTCATATGCCCGAGCTGTTGGAGCAGAGGGGAAGCATCGTTGATATTACCAATCTGCTTGTTTTCAAGTGACAGAACAGCTGAGAACACTGTGCTCTCGTTACGGCTTTAATGGCCCATATTATGGCGACGCCATCCGCGATTCGCTCGGCTGGTCACAAACCTTGTCTGATGTATGATTGATGGAATGGTCCAGCAAACGAAGAGCACAATTCATCATGACAGCCATCGACTTTTCAAACGCAGAGTTGACTCTCTACACATACTTCCGATCCTCATGCTCGGCGAGAGTTCGAACTGCGGCGGCCCTGAAAGGCATCGCATTCACATCATCCAAGTATGTGAACCTTCTCAAGGGAGAACAGTCTGCGCCCGCATTCACGGACAATGTCAGCCCGTGCGGTACGGTGCCTGCCCTAGTCGTGAGTCTCCCTGATGGTTCGCAGGCTACTATTCGCCAGTCTGGGTCTGTTCTTGCTTTTTTTGAAGAAGCCTTCCCCGACACGCGGCCCCTGATGCCCGGACTGGACCAGCCCCTCCAGCGGGCCATCGTCCGCGATATAATCAACATCCTCGGCGGCGATGTACAACCGAAATCCAACTCGAGCGTTATTCGCCGGATGCAGGGCCTCGGAATAGAAGGGGCGGACTGGTGCAAAGAGGTCATGACACCCGGTCTGCGGTCAGTTGATACAATTTTGCGAGAGAGTGCTGGAAAGCACAGTGTAGGCGACGAGATCACTCTTGCAGACGTGTTCCTTGCACCGGCCTGTGAAGCGGCTATTCGCTGGGGCATTGATCTGATGCAATTTGAAGCCGTTTTTCGTGCATACAGCGCGTGCAAAGACCTGCCAGAGTTTATTGCGGCGGATTGGAAGCACCAGCCTGACACACCGGAGCAATTCAGGGCCTCGCGAGGGTATTGAGAGATGGCACATATTTTTCAATCATCGATTTCCCCTTATTTGTTTATTGACACTGGTTTTTTTTTGCGAAACCTATTAACCTGTATGTGAGTGTGAACATCAGTTTAGAAAGGGAATGGACAAGCTTTTACTTCAAGCTTCAAATATAGCGAACGGAAACATCAATATTAGAACAGATGCAGTCGCCGCCAGTACCCCAATCAGCCAGCTTCGTCCTGTCAATGATATAAATGCTGATTAATAAAGCACACCAAAAAGTTCAGTTGCTCCCTACGAAGGTAAGATGCGGGCATATGTTGTGTAGAAGGAGGCCATGCTGCGGAGCTGTGATTTGACCATGATGGGCAGAATGCTGAACCCAACCCCATGAGCACAACTGGGCACTAGACCCGAGCTGTCTGTCAATTTGGCAAGAAGGACAAGAAGGAGCCCACGCAAAGCAATTGCTGAGGAAAACATGATGCGGTCACCCAGAAAAGAGTATATGGAGGGCGCAATAATGCCACCAAGATAGGAATGCCATGCTCCCGGGAAGAAAATAAAGGGTGGTGGCTCCATATGATGCTGCAACAGGCACAAGTGTCGAGAATACCGCCTTACCGGGGAAAACGTTGATAAAGAGGAGAGAGAGAAAGGAGAGTGCGGCCTTGCGGCTTTGCCGGGAATTTATTTCCGTCGACGTCTGTGTTGAAAGGAAGAACTGTAACCGTTATTAACGCAATAGCTGTAGAAAGCAAACCGCTAGTTGACACAATATATCCTAGCCTTTCTGCATTTAGGGAGCCAAAATTGATACATCGATTCAGAGTTATACACAAAGCTGACCCAGACAGACCATAGAGGTCCAATTGCGCTCCGGGCAAGCGGCTGAGTAGGTAATCCTTGGCCAATCATGACGATGACAGCCAAGGAGGTGATACCGACTCCGACACCGCCGAGGACGACGGCGATTGGCAAGCTGGAGAGAACAAAGTATGAGGAAAATAGGCCCTGCCGTAGAAAATAGCCGCTGGTTGTCAATGCTATGGCCCAAAGGTAGTTTCACTGGCTGTGGTTGTATGGCTCCCTAGCTTCGTGATCAATGCGGTACCCAAGCGTGTGCCGATGGAAAGGCCAAAACAAGCGATGTCAAAGGGTCCAAGAGATCGAGAGGTTGAAAAGTGGGGAATTAAACGAGGTAGCTCGGCCTGTACTGTGCAAGTTCCGTAGAGCATCCCAGATGTGAACATGTTGCAAAATGCCATGGAAGCGACAATGGCTGCTGATGGTCGGGCCATGGTGTTGTCGGTAGTCAAATCTGATGTGACGAGACGCACAAAGCTGTTGTGCTTCGTTCTTTTGTTTACTCAAGCCAACAAAAAATGAAGTATAAATTCAATTTTCCAACTCAAAGCGGCTTTGTCAGCTTAATATTAAAGGAGAGGGGAGCATTGGATTTTTTTTACCATCTCAGTCAAGAGGATCATCCACGCCCTGCAAAGTGAGAGACTGGCACCCTTTTGCAGTGTAAATGGACGAAGGTTATTGATGGATGTGAGCGTCTATACGGGGATTGACTGTGGCGCTGGATGGCGTTCATCCACCCCCGAGCCAGGCCATCATTTTCACACGCATCGCTAGCAACCCCCCGAACTCGAGTGTGTCCCAGCCGCCAAAGACAGGCAATAGCTGCCGTTATTAGCGGTCCTATACTCCGTACCTGCTCTTGCTCTTGGCCTCTTCCTGTGTTGGAGCCAGAGGGAATTTCTGGAAATAACCAGAAGGAGATACTGTTCTCATTCTCGCAGTTCCTCTCTTTTAGTTTGCTTTTCTTACCGCTAGCCTGTACTCAATAATTGACACTCGACGACCACCCGCGACAATGGCGCGCGCACTCGTTCGACTCGCGGCCGGCACGCCAAGGCAGCCGATCGCAAATGTCTCAATGACCTCATTGCGGGGCATTCTCACCACAACGACAACGCCGCGCGTCGCCCTCCTGACAACATCTGCCCGCCCGCCCAAATGCTGCGCGCGCAGCAACACGAGTTTATCTCACAGCCACGCATGGTCGGCGGACCTTCAAAAAGGATGCTGCCACTGTGCCGCCGCCCGTCCGCGGCGCCGACAAGGTGTACAAAACCGCTGACGATGCCGTCGCCGACATCCCAGCGGATCCGTGACTCTGAGCGCCGGTTTTGGATTATCTGGTGTTGCAGAGACTCTGATTGGCGCATTGCATCGTCGTGGACCCGACTCATTGCACTCTCTGACAGCCGTGTCCAACAATGCCGGTGTCGAGGGCAAGGGTGGCCCGGCCGTGCTGACAGAGACCGGCCGAATTGACCGTCTTGTCATCTCCTATCTTGGCAACAATGAGGGCCTTGAGAAGAAGTACTTGACGAGCAAAATCGCAGTGGAACTGTGTCTCCAAGGCACGTTGGCAGAGCGCATTCGAGCGGCTGGAAGTGGCATCCCTGCTTTCTTCGCGCCAACTGGCGCGCACTCCCTTCTCCAGGAAGGCGACATTCCCGTCCGCCTCAGCCCCTGACGGCGGTGTGGCGGAGTGTGGCCGTGTGCGGGAGACGCGCGTCTTTGATGACCGGATGTTCCTCATGGAGCTTGCCCTTCCTGGAGACGTTGCCATATTGCGCGCCCACAGGGTGGACCGTGCCGGCAACTGCATTTTCCGGTACTCTACAAAAGCCTTTGGCCCGCTCATGGGCAAGGCGGCCAAACTGACCATTGTCGAGCTGGTCGAGATCGATGCTGGTGAAGTGGACCTCGCTGACATTATGTTGACCGGATTGTTCCCGCGACGGTACCAAGTAAAATCGAGATTCTCAAGACCCGCGAGCCCGAGACGACCAAGGACGCCCCCACGGAAGAATCCAAGACACCCAACCCTGCTATCGAGAAGCGGCTGCGTATCGCCCGTCGAGCTGCCAAAGAGCTCCACCCTGGACTCTACGTTAACCTTGGCGTTGATATACCGACACTGGCACCTTCCTTCCTGCCACCGGAGGAGAAAGTTTGGGTCCAGTCCGAGAATGGCATCCTTCGAATGGTATGTGTGACCAGACTGTACTCAAAACAACACTGTATATGATGCTGACTGAATAGGGTCCATATCCTCTCCCCGAGGAAGTTGACCCGTACGTAATTACCATCTGCGTGACACACGATTTTCTTTTTGAATGGATATAACTGGACACGATAGTGATATTGTTAATGCCGGAAAGGAGACTGTCAGCCTGGTTCCCGGTGCCTCCACATTTGACAGCTCGGAGTCTTTTGGCATGATTCGTGGTTGCCACGTCGACGTGTCGATCCTCGGTGTAAAATTATCCACATCCCCTTGCTTCTCAAGTTGTGCTAAAAATCAACTCTCCAGGCCCTTCAAGTCAGTGCCACGGGTGATCTCGCCAACTACATGATCCCCGGCAAGGTTTTCAAGGGTATGGGCGGTGCCATGGATCTCGTGTCCAACCCAGATAAGACCAAGATTGTCGTTGCTACCGAGCACGTTGCCAAGGACGGCTCATCCAAGATTGTTCAGGATTGCTCGCTTCCACTCACTGGTGCACGGGTCGTCAGCACCATCATCACGGATCTTTGTGTTTTCTAAGTTGATCGAGTTGGCGGAAGTGGCCTGACTCTGACGGTGTTGGCACCGAGTGTGACTGTCGACGATGTTCGTGAGAATACGGATGCCACGTTCACCGAGGCGGACGATCTGAAGACGATGGAGTAATGGGCTGTATCCACGGAGTGCAATGGTTGAAATCAAATATCAAAGTAGTGGATTCACGGTTTAATGGACAAGAACGGCGTAACAGGGAAACGATAAAAAATGGATTTAGATGTCACAATGAATAGTATGACATATATAACGCTAGAAATGTGGAAGAAAGACATCGAGTCTGTAGCTTCGAATGCTGCGCTTGGAAGCGACGCGAGGCTGATAATATCCTTAGTAATTATATATATTCACGAGCGGATACATAAAGCGTCAAGTAGAAGGAGAAAGGCTATAACCGATGGTTTACTTTTAGTTGGTGCGGCGTATGGAGCCGACGGCGGCGATTTCGAAGGCATCCTCGATGCGAGAGACAAGGTCGCTGCCAAGAAGGACCGAGGGTTCCACCATAATCTAGACAAGCACAGTCGTAGACAACTGTCCACAGGAAAGCGTCCCAACACCCAAGGAAGAACACAGAGCTTACCCGACAAACCCAGGCCAGTTAGGATCGCATGTGTTCTGTACACGTTGGACCTCAGACCGGCTGTTACTTGTGGAAAAGCGAGAAAAACTCACGTAAACGCTCAGCAGATAGAGAGCGAGTCGGGAGTGGGGTACGGCTCATCTGGAGAGAGTTTGAGAATTCCGTACTGAGCCGAATCGTAGCTCTCTGTCATCTGGCAGGAAAGACTGCGCCATTGTTAGGATGGTGGAGGTGGACTGCATGGCGGGAGCAATGAGCATGGGTGCCAGCAAGACAATCTACCCCCACTCTTCGAAGCAGTGCTTTGCCAGCGCTTCAGATCGCTCCACCTC
Organism: Sporothrix euskadiensis; assembly: GCA_019925375.1. Lineage (NCBI taxonomy): Eukaryota > Fungi > Ascomycota > Sordariomycetes > Ophiostomatales > Ophiostomataceae > Sporothrix > Sporothrix euskadiensis. Next base: position 68,514 of record JADHKQ010000019.1, on the reverse strand, counting down.
ATAAAGAACGACTATTGATAATAGACCCACTGTGTTATCTAAGTGAAATGGGACGCTTGAAGCAGCCGGCTAAATCACCAAGTGATAGGTACAGATCACGCAGCAGATGATAGTGAAGCTATTCTAGAGACTTATCGATGGATGACTGATAGTCAGTACAATAAGCTGCGGCGGCGAGGATGGTGATCGCATGTATTGAGCGGGCAGGAATACAGGTTTATGTAGGTTTGTATTTCAGACAATCGGTAGCGACTGGGTCGCCAGCACCGGTCCTATATTCATACCTATCTTATTCCTTATCTCATACATCGCGTGTGATGATTCCGTAGAGCCCATTCTTCCCGGTGTTCCCGGTGCTCAGAAAGGCGCCACTGAGCTTTCAGACGCATTCGTTCTATCCCGTCATCGGCGCCAGCCGTTATTTCTGCTGCAAGACCTCGGTGGGACCTCACGTGTTGTCTAGGTCTGTTGGAACGGCCCACAGGGCCCGTTTATTAACGAAGAAGAGAGCATGAAATGATCAAATGTTGGCCCGCATCACAGTGCGCGCGGCATCCTCGAGCAGCACCTGCGCACACCTGTATCCGATGAGGTAGGCGTTGACCTGCGTGTGGTTCGTCGTCAGGATCGGGCACACGCTCATGTCGGCCACACGCAGGCCGCGCACACCAGACACTGCGAAACGCGCGTCCACAACGTGCTGCGGGTCGTCCTCCCGACCCATGACACAGCTGCCCATGCTGTGGAAACCCTGCGTCAAGTGTGCGCGCACGTAGGCCTCGAGCTCCGCCTCGCTGTCACCCGCTGGCTCCATCAATGGCATGCGGATAATCGTCTGCATCGCCGGCGTCCGTGCAATGCGCCGGATCTCCCGCAGTGTCTCGACGGCAACCCTCATGTCCATAGGGTGCTCCAGGTAGTGCGGATCCAGCCGTGGCAGAGTCCGCGGATCGCGCGTGCGCAAGTGCAGCGTGCCCTCGCTGAGGCAGTTCTGGTTGAGCGCCTCAATCGCGATGACACTGGCGTCAGCCGGGCACGGCCCATCGTAGAAAAGTGGGCCTGAGTGCATCCAGATCTCTGTTGACGGCCGCGTCGGCGCCGTCAAGAACGCGCGCGTGTCCGCGTCCAGCGCACCGAACTCGGGAGAGGCAAAAACGCGGTCGAGGCGCGGGAACACGAGAGCAGCGCTGGCGCCAAACACCGACAACGGGCCCGTCTGTGACGCTGTGTACTCCTCCTTGGCAGCACGCATATCCGAAGCCGAGTGCAGCAGCTGGTTGTGGCCGTGCAACTGCGGTGCGACGATGTACTCACAAGAGAACGCCGAGTGGTCACGGATGCGCTTACCCACTCCCGGGACGTCAGCATACACGGGAATGCCCAGTGCGGAAAGCTCGTCTGCGGGGCCGATACCGGATAAGAGCAGCAGCTGCGCCGACTGGAACGTGCCTGCCGTGAGGATGATCTCACGGCCGGCCGTGATGAGCGCAGAGGCGGCGTCCGGCGAGGTCGAGGTGCCTGCCGTGGAGATGAGCTCGACACCCACGGCCTTGCTTCTCTCGATGACGACGCGCGAACACAAGGCACCGAACACGATCTTGAGGTTTGTGAGGCGCGCGCGCTCCGTGGCATCTAGGAAGGCACTGGCGCTGGTAACACGCACGCCTTTCTTTACACTAAACTGCGCAACAGACACACCCACAGGGTCGCCATCGTTGGCGTCCGTGTTAACGACATGGCCGGCCTGCTCTGACGCCTGTATGCAGTACGGGATAATGGGCTGCCATGTCTTGTTGACCTCGACGGAGATAGGACTGTACGGCAGGCGATTAGAAAGATCCACGGCGCACAGATGGAGGTTGCGTTCTTTTTTGCTTCTTGATTTGCTTTTGATTTGCTTACCCGGCATAACCGTGTGCACCAGGAGTTGGCTTAACGTATTTCTGCATACCATCGGGACACGTCGGCGAAAAAGACTCGAGCTGGTTGGTGGTCAGCCTGGCACCAGCGGAAGTGGAATGCGCAATGCGCACTCGGAACAGGACTGCTGCTACCGAAACAAACCTCGTTCAGAATGTTCTTCACATTCTTCCAGCGCCACCAGCTGTCGCCGGCCAGTCTGGACCAGTCGTCGTAGTCGGCGTCGGGGCCCTTTACCCACGCCATGAAGTTGTTTGCACTGGTCCGTTGTCAGCAAATAAACATACCCAGACACACAGACACACAGACACACAGACACACTGGCCATAAGCAAACAGCATCCGGGAGGGGACAGAACTTACGAGCAGCCACCCATGCCGCGCCCGCGCGGGTACACAATGGAGCGGCCATTAAGCGCAGCCTGGGGCTCGGTCTCGTACAGCCAGTTGCTCTTGGGGCTGCCGAACTTAGGCAGCGTTAGGCCGGGCACGAACTGGTCAGGGTCATCAGTGTCGTCCGGGCCTGCCTCGACCAGTAGCACGCGGCAGTGCGGAAGATCGTTGGCGAGCTTCGCGGCAATGACGCAGCCTGAGTTGCCAGCTGAGACGTGTCAGAGGGCGGTGAGCGCGAAAGGAAGGAGCGAGAAGTGGCCTTACCTCCAACGATGATATAATCAAACGCGTCGCCGCGCAGTTCAGTGAGAGACGCCATCGGGAAGGGACAAGAGCGTGACGGGTGCGGCTGCATCAAGCGGGTTGCTCTAGCCTTCCTCGTTCCTCTATATGTGTGCTGGGGATTATATCATAGAGCACAGTACGGAGCACGTATGGAATAGACATCACATCCTAGATGGAGCTCTAACAAGCCACCTAATCGCGACTAGGACCGGATGCGCTTTCAGATAACAGGACAAGAACGAGAAGAGCGAGACGACAGTGGGGCAAGCAATTGTACGCACATTCTTATCTCGCTGTCGTTAGCGCGTTGTCGCCCCACCGTCTTGGAGCTCAACATGTCGCAGAACAACCTATCTCGTGCACGTATCCTTCTAGCTCGTGCGATACCAACCCCCACTCTTGTGCTCTTCTGATGAATTCACACCAGCTGTCCCCGGGGGGCCAGGGATCGGATGTTCCGCCGTATTCCTCGTCCAAAAGCCTGAGCACATGGAATAGCTTTTCTTCCATGCACAGTACGCTGTATATAGCTCTGATTGCGACCACGCGTTCTCGCCTACTCTGACAGGACCAACCACCATGTCCTTTGCGCCGACCACCACAGGACATCACAAGATACACACGCCACACGCGCCACACGATATGCTCGTCACCGAGACCCAGGACGTGGAAGCTCTCCACAGAACCGTCTCGGCGGCATTCGAGAGCCGCCGCACGCTTCCCGTCAGTTTTCGCAAGGAGCAGCTCCGGCAGTTTTGGAGGCTGGCCGATGTATGTGTTCCTTCACGCTTCTTGTAGGCTCTCGCTTGCCCTTGTGTGTCGTGCGTCCTGCTTACCTGCTGCTCCTACAGGAAAATGAGGAGTACCTGAGAGAGTGCCTCGGTAGCGACTTGCGCAAGCCACTTGTCGAGGCCCAGGCGCTTGAGATCTCTCTGTTCAAAAATGAGATTGTATTTTTGCTCGAGAGCCTCGACTCGTACATCGCGCCCGAAACACCTTATGTCCCGGAGGCCTTCCAAGGCCTGGGCCCCACCATCGTGAAGCAGCCCAAGGGCGTCTGCTTGGTCATTGGGTAGGCTCTCCCGCAATGGGACCATGCCCGCCCACCCGAACACGTGTGCATGTCCAGACGGCCGTTCTAATGCGCTCTCCTGTAGAACATGGAACTATCCGTTCTTCCTTACCGCATCCCCCTTCCTCGGCGTGATCGCGTCCGGCTGCACCGGCATCATGAAGCCCCCCGAGCATGCTCCGGCGACCGCCAAGGCGCTGGCCGAGCTCGTGCCCAAGTACCTCGACACCACGTGCTACGGCGTCGTCAACGGGGCCGCTGCGACCTCCCAGACGCTTCTGGGCCTGTCGTGGAACCACATCTTCTACACCGGCGGCAAGCGTGTCGGTACCATTGTCGCCATGGCCGCCGCCCAGTCACTGACGCCCGTCACGCTTGAGCTCGGTGGCAAGTGCCCCGTCATCGTTACGCCCTCGGCTGACCTGGAGCTAGCTGCACGCCGCATCGCATGGGGCAAGTTCTCCTGCGCCGGCCAGACCTGCGTCGCGCCGGATTACGCCCTTGTCGCTGATGCGATATACGACGCTTTTGTCGAGGCCATGAAGAAGACTATCCCCGCCTTTTACGGCGCCGAACCGTCCACAGACGGCAAGATGGCCCGTATCATCAGCCCCACGCACTGGGACCGTGTCTCTAGCCTCCTCACAGAGACCAAAGGCAAGGTGGTCGCTGGTGGGGCTGCCCAGGCCAACCGTGCCGACCTGTACATCCCGCCGACGCTCGTGACTGATGTGGCCCTTGACGACGCACTACTGTCCGACGAGATCTTCGCGCCGATCCTGCCCATCGTTCGGTACACGACGCTCGAGGAGGCATGCGCGCTGGTGCCGCGTATTGCCAAAGACCCGCTGGGCCTGTACGTCATGAGTGAAGACAAGGCGGACCTCGACTACGTCGTGGCGCACTCCATCTCGGGTGGCGTCAGCCTCAACGACGTGATGACGCAAATTGCCGTGCCTAACCTGCCGTTTGGCGGTATAGGGCACAGCGGCATGGGCGCGTACCACGGCAAGATGAGCGTCGAAACCTTTAGCCACCGGCGAAGCATTGTGCACGTACCCAAAGAGGCCGAGGAGGCCTTCAACTGGCGGTATCCAGGCGACGACGAGGCCAAGTTCAAGTATTACAAGGAAAACCTGGAGGCGAAGCTGTAATGTTGGCCGCGGTGGACGCCCCGGTTCGCTCAAGTGCCTGTAGTTTATTTGTAGCCCATTTAATCATTGTTTCGCACCACACTTTCTGAAAACAGATTTCTTATTGATTTTTAAATCTACCTGAGAGTCGAACCCATGTATTCCGCACCCATTACAAAGGAGTTCTATGTTTGCAACTCACGCTCCCTTGGATGTGACAAGGGGCTTCCTCGCCCCCACAAACGTCTTCACCATTGTTGGGACCGGTTAGGTACCCTTTTCTGTAAGTCTACCAATCACATTTTGAATTTCATTTGACGTATCTATTGTATAATTACACGTAATTTCTCTATTCTCAAAATAATCTTGGAAAAAAAAAAAAAAAAAGGCCTAACTTATAAGCCTTAAAATTAACAAATGTTCTTATTAGAATAAAAAAAACCGAGTAGTTTCTCGTTTACGTAGTCGAATATGGCTACAAGGGATAAACTTAATACTAACGCTCTTACAGTATAAAATTAAATTTACCGCTTTTGCTTGTATGTATCGGTATAAATGTATAGGTTAAATACGTAGTAGTTACGTAAATTAGGATATAGCTTATTAGGGGGGGTGGTGTGCTACACACGCTAGATAGGGGAGATTACGGGACTGTTATAGGATAAGTCTCTTCGTATACGTTTTACCTATAAATTGTACTTAAAAGGAGACAACGTATTCACTATATAAATTACTTATATACTCTTTAAAACGAGAGGACGTATAGGATCGCCGGTAACGTTAATATATATTTATTCGAGTTCTTTTTAGATTCGTTATATTCCGATTACTTTAAAATTAAAACTTAATATTTATTAAGAATACTTATATTAATTAATAAGGTTATTAATACTCGACTTTTAATTTAAATATTATAAAAAATACCGTAATTTTTAATATTAAATTAACGATTAACTTTTTTACTTTTTTATTACTTTTCGAACCGATATAATAATTACTTAAAGTAACTCGGACTCGGCTTATTAAGTTAATAACGGCTCCGGTAACTCCGGCGTTATTAACTTTATTAACCCCGGTCCCCGAGTTTATATTATAGAGGAAAAAGCCGTATTTACGGTAACGGTTTATAAATTTATTAATACGTACGCCGCTACTACTTACGCCGACGAAGATATCCTTAATATAATTAAAAAAGCCTTTAATAATTAAATTATTAACGATTTTATAACGTATAACTTTAACGTACGTATTATACTCCGTACTTTTATACGAAAGCGCGGTATTAACGTACCGTACGGTAACGTTAAAGAGGGCGCCGAGACTTTAAAGGAAGTTATTAATTTAATTAACCTCTCGGAGTAACTAGAGAGCTCCTTTAAGCTTTACTTACGTATAGCGGTTATAGAGTCCCGTAACCTAGAGTTTTTTAGGATTATTAATATTAACGGCGTTTATTCCGAGTATTAATCCGTTTTAGTTAAACGAGCGGCCGGTATAATTATTATACCGCTCTCCTTAAGTTATACGAGTAGTTAAACGGTTACGCCGGGTATAGTATTTATAGAGATACCGCCCGTTATAGTTAATATATCTCTTTAAAGCGTAAAGACCGACGACTATAGTAACGTCCCGGTAAGTATTTATAGCTTTATTTCCGGTACTGTAGTTTTTCCGTTTCCGCGCCGTCCGACCGCGGGTACTTTTAATTAACGTTTCGTTAATTTAATTAAAACTAGGGCCCGGTAAGTTACCGTTACTATTATAACTATTACGGACTACGGACTAGTTATAACTATAACGCCGTTTATTAAGTTTATAACTCCGGCTTAATAATTAGGAATCTTTAATTAAAAGCTTTAATAATATATTTATAATACGTTTACTTACCCCTTTAATAAAGATATAACGAAAACGGTTTTCTTTTTTATTACTTATTATTTAAAAGAGATAATTTATTAAAGTATTAATAATAATATTAACTTAAATTACCGCTTATAATAATTTTTAATTAAATATTATAATTATAGTATTAATACGTTAAGCTTTATTAAGGTTATTTTAAGTATATTAATATTTAATAAAGTAATTAACGTATATAATTAAATACGTATTAATAATATTATTAATTAAAGAGAGATTATCGTTATATTAAAGCGTTAATTTAAAATAAATAGAGTTATACGCGTTAAAGTTAATAAGTAGTATTTTATATTATTTATACACGTAACTATAAATTACTCCGGTAAGTTATTTTTTATAATAATATAAGCGTTATATACTCGCTTTATAACGGTTTAATAGTCTTTAAATACTTCTTTACGTACTTAAAAGGCTTTAATTATACGCTTAATAATTATATACGAGTAATACCTTATAACGGCTTTATACGTTATAATTATAGCCCGGACCTTTAAGAGTCCGTAAAAGTTATAGCGTAAAGTATTTAAAATAATTACGATAGTTAAAATAATTAAGAAAATAACCGTTAACGGTACCGGTATTTACTAGTTTAACGAGGTTAACGTTTACCTCGTTAACCGTTAATTTTAAACTAAGAAGACGTTATTTATTTACCGTTTTAAAGTATTAATAACTCCGACCTCCGGTCCCGGTAAGTATTAAATATATAATAAAACGGATTACCGTTACGTTAACTATATATAAATTAAAAAGGAGGCTTATAAAGAGTAATAATAACGCCGTAACGGCGGCCGCTCCGCCGGCTAGTACTATATAAAGTTAAATAACGTTAAAGGAGAATAAGCTTTTAATTAAAACCTTAACGGCTCCGATATAAACTTTAATTACGGAGACTTAACGGCCGTATATAATACCGGCGTTACTATTACGGGCCTCTTAACGGTAAGTTATACCGTTTTTTAAATTTATTTTACGGCTTTATAAATATCGGCCGTTATAATACTCTCGGAAGACCGGAAGACTTACCGCTTAACCGCGGTTTTATTTAAAGATAAAGAGCGTAATAAGAGACTTATTAACGCCGTTATAACGTTTACTATAAGTTTAAAGAGAGTCTTTATCGAGTTACCGGTATTTTAAGAGATTACTGTTATTACTATATACGTCCGTAAATGGTTTTACGGTAGGTGTATACTCTGTAATGTTAATAATATCTAATTCTTTTATTTTAACTTTTATTTACTGTCCCGTTAAAAGGGCTTTATTTATAAACGCCCGTTTACTATAATTTTATTCGTTTTTTCCTCCTCTTTTTTTTAGTAACTTTTATTTCCTTATCCGACTATTTATTCCTTTATAATCGTAGTATAAACGTAAGTGTTATAAAACGTCGTAGAATTAAGCCTTTATTCGATATAAATAAATATCTATAATTAATCTACGATATAATAGCTTTATTACTTAACGCGCGTCCGCGCGTACCTTATATATTATATAATTAGGCGGTAGTTTTAATTAAAATACTTATACTAGTAACTCTTTTAAAAGTAGTAAAAGTAAAGTATTATATCTCTTTTCTCTCTACTTAAATAGTCTCCTTAAGCTCGATATAATTATTATCGATAAGCTTTTATAAGGCCTTATATACCTTACTACTTAGCTTCGTTATAGCGTTTACTAGGTTATCAACGTTAATAATTTATTTAACCTTTATAATTTCGTATCTCTCGTATATTTATTTAATATATTAAATATTAATTATAAGGCGCTTCTCTTTAATTATATTAAACTTAATAAAAGAATCGAAAAGGGATTTCGAATTAATATAAATAATTAAAGGGACCTTACGACCGAGGATTTAATTAACCGTTACTTTTAACGCGGCGGAGATATCGAAGCTATTTATTATAACGTAGAGTTTAGTTATTAAAACGTTACGGGTGACTTTTTTATATTTAATAAAAGACTAGTAAATAACGTTCGCCTTACTTATTATATCTCGTAAAACGATTACGTAACCGACTTGGGAGCTTAGATCGGTGTTGTTTACGAAGCCAGCGTTTATAAAGACGATAATCTAAATAGTTTTCTCGTTTAATAGTACGAAGCGAAGTCCTCGCTTTTTATTATTAATTTACTATTAAATACGACTATTTAACGCCTTAAAAGCTTCTTAATCGGGATCGGTATATTATACTGTAATAGATAGGTCGTATATTACTTTAAGTTAATATATAAAAGCGATATAAGCTCCGTAGGCTCGCTATATTACGTACGAAGTTATATTTATTACTTATAAGATTCCTTTCGTTTAACGCTTTTAAAAGAGTCGAATACTCTTATCTTTAAGTAATTTAATTAAGTTATTATTAAACGAAATAAGTACGCCTATTATTAACTTTTAACGTAATTTAACGAGAAATTTAACTTCTTAAAGTTATTTTTCTTCCTTAACGGCGAATATATTATTTACTAAGATTAGTGTATTATCGGTTTATAAACTTATTATATTAAAAGCCTCTCCTTTTATTATTAAGAGGTATAAGTTATAAGTCAATACTTCTATTTCGAAGGTTTTTATATAATAGTTATAATACGTATTAAATTAATAATTTCCCGCTTTTAAAACGTTATATAATAACTTTACGAAGATTTCTCCGGGTTAAATTCTAAGAGTATTACGAATTACCTTAAGTAAGTTAACGAAAAAGTCTTTATTTAAAATCGTACTCGATTATACGTAAACTTACGAGATATCTCGAACGAGGAGAGCGGTATTTTCATTTAAAAGTCTTACCGTTATAATACTTAAAATTAAGCGTTAACTCGCGCGTTAAATAATAAGCGATTACGTAAATATTATAACCTTACTAGCGTTATTATACGCTTAAACGATTAATCGAGACTTTTTAAGTATTTACGCGGTACTTTCGTTTTTAATTATATTAACGAAACGAGAGTTAAAAATACGTATACCCTTTAATACTTTAAAGCGTTATATTACTTAAAAAACTCTTTTTTCTATTAATTTAACGATCTTTATAACACGAGACGTTTTAAACGACGGCTCTAGTAATTAAATTTACTTATTATTAAATACGTAAATAATATATACAGCGGCGAGGGGGACTTTTTACGGTCTTCCGCGGTTACGGCGCGGGACTTTTAGTACCGGAAGAGCCGGTTAATCGACGGAGATATCTTTCTAGGCCGTTTAATCGGGAGTCCGTTCTCCGGTGTACTTTCGAATAAATATACTTTATATATTAATATTATTACTATTACCGGTATTTATAATATAAGTCTCGTTTTACGTTATTAATAGTTTATAAAGTCCCGTTTAACGACTATTTTTTTTACTTAAAGTTAATTTTTAAATTAAGACTAGGTTATTAATAACGAGAGAGTAAATTTTCTTTATATTTAATTTATTACGTATACGAATTACTTTAATAATTTACTATTAAGTCTTTATACGTTATACCTCCTTTATAGCCTTTCGAATTATTACGTTACGTTAAGTAATAGTAAGAGAAAGAGTAATAATAGTAAAGATACGTAAGTAAACTCTATAAATAAGTAAGGTTAATATAAATTTATTAAGTCTTATAGTATTATTAACGGCCTTAAAAGTTATTTATAAGGCTATATTACGAGAGAGTCTAAGGATTTTAATAATAATAATTATATAAACTCGCTTAATAGGGTTATAATAACGTTTAATAAAATTAACGGAGTTATAAGCTTTTATAAGTATTACTTTAATAATAAATCCGTTTAAAACTACGTTATTATAAAACTCTTTAATTATAAAGTTAATATTTACGTTATAAATAATAACGTTTAAAGGGTTAAGGTACGTATTAATTTAATATTAACGGAAGTAATTTTATATATATTAAACGGTTATATCTTTTAATTAACGGTTAACGGAGTAATTAGTAGCCTCGTTAATAACGTATAAAAAGGAGTTACCGTTAATATACGTTACGTTAACGATAATAAAGTTATTAAAAATAACGTTATTATTATCTTTTAAGTTAAATTTAAAGCGTTAAGGGCTTATTTAATAAATTTAATAGTAGTAATAAAACTCTTTAATCTTTTTTAACTCTTTTAATTATTTTATATCGTCGTGTCTAGCTTTTAATAATAGTTTTTAAAGTCGGTTAATAAAGGGATAATTAAAACGTTTATAAAGACGTCGGAGCTTTTATTTAAAAAAGAAATAGTTAAAACTAAGGGTCGCGGCGCTTATAATACCGATAAAAACGTATCCGAAACGGCGAGTAACCGAGACTTATTTCTTAACAGTAATTAATATATCCTTAATATTATTAAAATACGCGCCGAAACGATTTATATCTTTTAAATAAAGTAAAAAAGGGGTATTAACTAATATTATATAAAATGTTATAACTTTAATTAAAGTCTTTACGGTAATAAATTTTATAAATTTATTATTTCCGACGTCGAATTTTATAGAAACGGTACCGTTACTTATTATATTTATTTTAACGTTTAAATATACCTCTTATAATACGTAAAATTATCCGTATTTAGTAATAAAGTATATAGTTATACTTATATTAATAATAATATTATAAAAGTAATTAAAAGTATAACGAGGTTATATAAATACTATTAAAGGTAAGGCTTCGTAAGAGTTTTAATTAAAGTCTTAATAAGAGTTTTAAACGTTAATTATAACGTATAAAATTCGAGAGTTTATTAAGTTAAAGACGACGTCGATCGCTTTTTAATTAAAAAAAGTATTAAACGCTTTTATAACGAAACTTTTAAATTACTCGTTATCCTCGTTAAGATCTCCTTCGTATATAATTTTATTTTTTTCTTCGAAGTTATTCCGAGATCCTTCGAAGTTTATAATAAAGCTCTCGTAAACTATACCTTTATTTTAATTATACGCGTTTTACTTAACTTTATATTTTTCTTATTCCTCTTTCGTATATTTATAAAATCGATAGTCCGTTTTCTTATAAATATAATACTTCGTGTTTTTATTTCGATTAATACGGTTATTAATAGTTATTTAATTATTAAAGTAACGGCCACGGCCTCGATTACGTTTACGGCGGTATATATATCGAAAGGAGTAAGGGGTAATATTATAATAAGTACGGTCCGTTATAAACGACTCGTTATTAATTAAGTAAGCGTTTATAAAACTTTTAATCCGTTCTTTAACGGTTATCTTTATTAATAAAGTAACTATTATTTATATTACCGTTATATTAATTATTATATACGAAGTTACGTCTTCGTTAACGTTAAAGTATATTTTATAAGCGCTTATTAACCGGTTACGGAGATTACTTTTATTACGAAAGTATTTAAATAAAGAGTATTATATAACTTATAGTTTTTTAAAGAGTAATTAAATAACTATAAAAATAAGTTAGTTTTAAATACTCTCGTTAATAACTATAAAAGAAAATAAAGTTATATTTATTTAAGCGGATTTACGGAAGCGTTAACGTATTTCGTTTTTAAAACGGGTTATTATCCTTATAATTATTATATATTAATTATTACGGTAACTACGTATAAAGTTAATATAATAGTTTTTAACGGTCCTAGTAGTTATAATTAAAAGTACTTTAACGAGGTAATACTCCGGAAGGCCCGTATAGAAATAAGTATTAAGGAAGCGTTAAAGCTTATACTTATAGCCTCGGTTATTACGATTACCTTTATATTTATCTTTATTATTAACGGTTTTATAAATAATAACGAGAGTACGCTAAGCTTTTTTATTTTTATTCGATCGGGATTTTATTAAGTAATACTAAACGTTAACTATTTTAAATAATAGGTTATTATTATTACGAAAGGGGTCACTTTAATAAACTAAATTAATTTAATAAAGATTATTTAAAACGGTAAAAAGACCTTTAAGCTCTAAAGAAATAAATTTAAACCCCTAGTTACGTAAGTTACCTTCTTTAAACTATCTAAGGTAGTCTCTCGAGTTACTTAACTTAACGAACTTACCTTTATTATACCGGGGTCCTTTATTTAAGTCCTCGTTATTTAAAGCTCGTACGTCTTAAGAGAGAGGAGGTCTTACACGTCTAGGAGGGTAGATAGGGTTTTAATTAAAAGGAAAATAGTCGGCGTAGTCGTTAATTAAATTAAATTAAGCTAACTCTTCGAGATTATAAAGGTATTTTTTATTAATATAGCCGGGGGTAAGCTTTTAAATATAATACTCGCGCGTTTTAATTTTCCCTTTCTTTATTAAAGTAATAAGTTAATATCCGGTCTATTTATATTATTTTAATTCGTTTAAAGTATTTATTAACACGGAGTTAATCGATACCTCGTTTACGTCTAGGCTCTTAATATAAGTATTATACCGGATAAGAGTATTACGGAAGGTTTTATTAATAACTTTATAATTATTAAAATTATTAATAGTTTAACTTTTATAAATATTATAAAACTCTCTCTATACGTCGTTATTAATAAAGGGAGTAATCTCGATAATAATATATAACTTATTAAATGTTATACTCTTACTTTTCTAGTTTTATAAAGAGGGATAGTTAATAAGGAGAGGGGTTTAAAAGGGTCCTTAATTAAACCCCTCTTTTTTATATATATTACTTATTATAATAAGAGAGAGAGTATCTAGTCTCGTAAAAAGTAAAGGGATAAGAGAAGGGTAATATTATATAATTTAAAATAGTTTAAAATATTAATTTATCTTTACTATTAGTACCGTTTAATTAATTAATATCGGGTTACTAGTGTTTTAAGAGATTACTATTATTACTATATACGTCCGTAAGTAGTCCTACGGTAAGTATATACTTTATAATATTAATAATATTTAATTCTTTTATTTTAACTTTTATTTACTATTCCGTTAAAAGGGCTTTATTTATAAACGTCCGTTTATTATAATTCTATTCGTCTTTTCCTCCTCTTTCTTCTAGTAGCTTCTATTTCCCTATCCGACTGTTTATTCCTTCGTAATCGTAGTGTAAACGTAAGTATTATAAAACGTCGTAGAATTAAGTCTTTGTTCGATGTAAATAAATATCTATAATTAATCCACGATGTGATAGCCTTATTACTTAACGCGCGCCCGCGTATACCTTATATATTATATAATTAAGCGGTAGTCCTAATTAGAATACTTACAGTCTCGATTAATAACTTAATAACGGTACCTTTTATTAACTTATTCCGCTTTAATAATAACGAATTTATAAGCTTTTTAATTAATACGGGAGCCGCTCGTTATTCGATATACGGAGCCGGTTAATTTAAAGCCTTTTAACGGCTCCGGAAGACGGTAACACTTAATAAATTTACGGTAGGCGCGGTTAATATTACTTTTAGTATCGGCGCTTATAAATTAATAGGATTTACCGTTATAAATACGTTAATTAACTTTATTACGTTTTACGTTATACCGGTTAATACCCTTTTTTTCGTCTTTTTAATTAATATAAATAGTTTTACGTATTATTTTAATAATATACGCGACGTTATCGTCTCTCCCGGCGGCGAGACTTTAATCCTCCGCCGGTTTAACTATACCTTTATAGGGGTGTTTAAAGCCGTATACTCTTTTAATTAATATAGTTATTTTATATACGCGGAATTAAAAAGGTTATACCGTCGTTTTAATTATTTATTTATTAACCGCTTTTACCGCGTTTTAAAGGCCGTAGGTTACAATAACGTATAATATTAAGACTTATAGTAAATTAGAGATTATTATTATAGTTATTAGCTTTACTAAGACCCTTTTAAACGCTTTAAATTTAATATTAAAGAGGAGTATAACGTCGTCTTTAACGGTGTAATTATCGTTAATATTATATATATTAACGGCGACTTATATATTTACGTTATTAACGAGGTAACGGGTTTTAACGTTATACGTTAATTTAATAATATAATAATATAATACGTATAAGATATATTACGTAATTATTAAATAAATATATACGTCGGCCCGTTTAACGTTATAATTTATAATTAAAGTACGAATTTTATTAATAAAGAGTTTAAAAATAATACGGCCCTTGTAAACTTAAAAGTTAAGCCCGTACTTATTAAAGTTTATTATAACGTTAATAAAATCGAGCGTTATTACCGCGTTTTAAAGCGGATATACCGTATTATTATACGGGAGTTACTTAACCTCGTTAAAGGCTTTATATTATAAATAACCGTTAAAGTTATAAATAATATTATTAAGTTTAACGGCCTTGTATTAATATTACTCGTTTTTAAAGTATTTTTACGGCTTTTAACCTCTACTAGCCCGTCTCCCACGGTTATATAACGCGCCGCCGCTATTAAAAAGGTTATAATAGACTTCGTTAAGGAGCGCGCGGCCCGAAGCGTAACAGAGGCTCTGCGGTAACGTAACGGCCCGGAGTCCGAGCGGCCCGTATTAATAAATTACGTATTTATTTAACGTATAGATAACGTTAAGGGGCCGTATTAAGACGGTCCGTACGAGGTCCGTGCCGTAGAGAGTGAGACGGTTATTATTAATTACGGTAACGGTATTACGGCGTTATTTCGTATTACTTCGGTACGTATTTTTTATTAAAATAGTATTAATTAAGCCGTTATACGGCCTCCGTTACTAGACGACTTATTAGAGACGCCCGTTATAACGTTTATTAAGCGTAATAAAGGCCGTCCGAGGAAGAGGTTTAATTAAAGGTTATAAGACGCGTTTTTACCGGCGGCGTATACCGCTTTATATAACGTTAAAAGTACGGCTTAGCTAGTAAGTCCTTTACTTACGTTAATATACGAGTACTCTTATTACGTAAAGATATTTAATCTCTTAAAGAAGGGCGTTTTCGAGCCGGTCTCTCGCTTGTAAGTGTTACCCGGTTTACGGTTTTTTAACGGCCGTTTTATAAATAAAATTAAGTACGTTAATATTATATAAGTTATTAAAAAGAGCCGTTTTATAGTATAAGCTTATAATAATTACGGTAAAACTTTTATATTTATATAATTATTAATTATATAGCGTATAAGTTAGAGATTATTACTCTCTCTCGTTAATAATAAGTAAAGTAAAAACGGTATTTAATTATTATTACGAAATATTTTATAAGCTTATATATAGTTTATTACGTACTTATAACGGAATTTTTATATTAATTTTAATAAAGAAGTACGTAATATATTATTATTATTAAATAACTTCGTTTTATGTATCCTACGCCCGTTATACGGCGTACTAAAGGCCGGTAACTACTAATACGTTACTTATATTAAATATTATATAAAAGTATTAAGTATACGCGAATCTACTTATAATTTATACCTTTTAATTAAAACCGACGACGTTTTTAATCTCGTTAATTTATAAACCGATAATACGCTTATCCTCGTTAACGAGAGGTTTACGGCCTTAAAGGAGACGGTATTAAAAAGCGTTAACTTTTTAGTTAAGTTACGAAAGACTTTAACGTTTATAATACCGTTAAAATTTAACGGAGGAGTACTAGAGATTAATAATAACGGTGACTTATTACTCTCTTAAGAGGCTTAAGTAGTTAATATTAATTTTATAACCCTTAAATTACGAGTTAATAAAGGTATTAAAGGTAAAATTTTATTACTTTTTAATACTAAGTAATAATATATAGTTTAACGTACGCGAGGCGCTTATATAACTTCTATATATTAACTTAAAGCGGCTTTTACGTTTTTATATACGGTTTAATATATAAACTTTAATAAAGAAGATATAACCGCCTTAAATAACGTATTAATATAATAGTAAATTAATTTATACCGCGGTTTACGTTTTATATTACTTAACGAAGAGACTCTCGTAGTTTACGTCTTCGTAAATAAGAGTTTCGTAAATAATAAAGATTTAAGCTTTTAAATTAATTATATTATTTACGTTCGTAACGCTATAGGGCGGGTTAATATTATTTACTAGTTATTAATAAAATACCGCCGCGTTGTTAAGTTTATACTTACGTTTAAATTATTCGGTTTAATAAGCGGTTTTAACGTAATTAGTTATATTAAAGCGACGTTAAATTAAATCCTAGGACGTCTAGTCCCTTTAATAATTTATATAAATAATAAAAGCGTTTATAACGTTATTATACGGTTTAAGATAATAACGGAGAAGAGGTTAATAATTAACGTAACAATAATTCGTTAAATATACGAGCGCCGTAAAGTAATAAAGGTAAAGTAAATTTTAAGTAATAGTAACCCTATTAACGTTATAATTAAAGCGAAGTATAACGAAACGTTAAAACGGTTTATTAATATTAATTTTATCGAGATTAAAAAGGAAGTATATATAAAGAGGGAGGGTATTTAAACGTTTATAAATATTTATAACTAGTAAAATAGAGTGTAACGCCCCGGCCCTCCTATACCACTATTACGAAGATTAAACCTAAAGGTAAGACTCGAACAATAACCGGAAAGGTCGGGCATTCTTTACACCACATTTAGATAGCAGCAGGGCGCTTGAACGTTAAGAAGGAAAACTCGTCTCTTTTATATCCTTACTCTTTTCGAGGCCCGCGAAGCGGCCTTCGTTTACTACGCTCCCGATCGGTTCTCCTTAGTAAGGGGAGTTTTAATTAAGAGCGCTTACGTTTACGTAATACCTTTCTCGTATAATATCTCTCGCCGGTTATAATCGTGTCGTTATAGTTAATATTCGATAGGTATTCTCGTACTTTTTTATCGTTATTATTCTTTAATATTATTTTATTTATTATTCTTCTTATTCCTTATCTCCTTCTTATTTTTCTTTCGTTCTTTTTTTTTTTAAGTTTAACTTACCCCTTATCCTTCTCGTAATCTCTTAGGGCCCGTACTAAGCGCAGCTTATTAACTTTCCCTTTTAGTAGTATTAAGACGCGCCTAGCGTGTCGAACCGTCACCGAGCGGCTGACTAAGATAATAATAGACTTTTAATTAAAAGGCTGTAAGCAGAAAAGAATAAGAAGGAAAAATAAAAGTTATATTAACTAGGTATAACTTATATTTTCCCGACTCACTAATACTTTAACTATTTTTAAAAAGTCCCGATTAAAGGATTAACTATTTTTAACTAGTTTTTAATAATAAAACCGCCGTATTCGTTAATTTTCTTTTATTTTATTTACTTTTCGTCTTCTTTCGTATACGGTATAGGCGCGTATTTATACCGTTCGTTATAACTTTTAAAGAGAGAGTTAATATCGGTATAAATATATAAGTTAAATACGTAGTAGTTATATAGATTAAGATATAACTTATTAGGGGGGGTAATATATTATATACGTTAAATAAGGGAGATTACGGGACTATTATAAAATAAGTCTCTTCGTATACGTTTTACTTATAAATCGTACTTAAGAGGAGATAACGTATTTACTATATAGATTACCTATATACTCTTTAAAACGAGAGGACGTATAAGATCGCCGGTGACGTTAATACACACCTATTCGAGCCCTCTTTAAATTCGTTGTGTCTCGATCACTCTGAGGTTAAGACTTAACATTTATTGAGAATACCTACAGTATGGGATATTTTAAGAAACAAGGATATATACCCCACTATTTACTAAAATATATTATAGTATACTAGTATCTTCGGGAAGCGATAAAGGGCTAAGTAGTAAGCAGCTGGTGAGTAATCCTCGAATATATAAACGTCGCTAGAGCCAGACAAATTATACACATTTACAAATTATCATTAATATACTAGAGGAAGGTAAACAGTGGGCCGACAAGAACAAAGCGAAAGGCATCTTTCGTAAGAGAATTCAAGATGCGCCTATTATCACAGAGGACGTAATAGAGCCAAACTAGTCAAAACAGAGAAAGTGCATTATATTAAGAGTCTAAATCAATAGACGTGGAATAGACTGATCTTTATCCGACTGTTGTGTCCCACTACCTGTGACATAGTTCTTCTCCGTGTCTTCTCTCCATCTACAAACAAAAGTGTTTCCTTTCGCTGCAGGTTATGAGCGAAAAGTAATGCTCTGCACGTTTGCTTTTTCAATTTTCTTTCTTATTTTAGACTGGTGCATTTACTTCCTTTCCTGCAATTATACTCATTGATGATGTCGCAAACTCGACGGAACGTGTCGAGTACGTCCGTATTATCCTGGTTTTTGTCGAGCGCCTCGCAATGTTTTATGCGCCGGTATCTTTTTTTTTTTTTTGGTACGGTATACGCAACTGTCGAATTACCCTTTTATTCACATCCCTCGATTTTCCTCATCACCAACCGATTTACTCGTGATGCAGATGCGCGAGATAAAGAACAATCTCCAGCAAAACGGCATTGTTGGGCGCTCTCAACTAGCTGGAAATTTAGTGTTGCGAGAACTAACAATTTAGCCAACCAACTGCTACGAGTGCTGGCACACAGACGCCCGATCACCCATGGTTCGCACGCCTTAGGGAGCCATCACCACCAAGTGTACGTAATCGACACACTACACATGCATTTCTATTCTTTCTATTACTAATTGCATCCGTAAATTGTTTCTCTAGTTCTTTTGGGGCTTGGAAGATGTCGACCTCTTTGGCGACGTATTACTACATGCGTCCGACATTTCTCTGCCAGGTTACGGGTGTCCCTGAATGGCTTCGATGGAGGCTAGCGACGTCGGTCATGTTGGCGGCCTTTCCTGATAAGGCTAGACGAGGGGCATAAAATCGCTGGAGTGTGCCTTAACAGCGTAAATTACAAATCTCGTCATCGGTAGAAGGACTTAACGATTGATGACGGAATCTGGGGACTGCCATGAACGCTCAAACCCCAGAACAGGTCTTCAGTGTCCCGGGTCATTACTTTGCTTGGTGGTAGTATTCCACGTAACCTTCTTTACGCGAGGTCACAGTGCTGTAAGAAATAAAACAAGTTGCTAGTTTGCAAGGCCGTGCCTCTGTCCGTGCCTCTGTGGTTCGAGTCACGACAAGGTTACATTGGGTGTACCATGAGGACACAGTCATATTGGCTCGTGGCTCGCGGACGCCGGTTATGGTGGCAAGCCCACGATGTAAACTTTGCGCGCTTTCTCTTCGCTGCTTTTCACCACTTTCAATTGACCCAGGATTGATTTACAACCAAGAATAGACTAAAAGCCTCACGGTGGGGAAGATCTATTGCCTCACCAAGAGACCAAATGAAGGGCACATCACGTCACCAGCTTCGTCATCGCGTCATGGCATATCCAAAGACGGTGAACAGAACAAAGTGCAATACTCACGACTATAAAAATTTAGAATAGTCCGCGTTCAAAGTTTGCTTTTTCTTTGTCAGTACATCAACATCTAAGGACCATTTCACACCTCATCAATTGCATTGTATCCTCTCCCACACCCTTACACGCTCGCCATGTCTACCTTTTCCACCTACGACATTGCCGCTCCCGTGCTCACACGCGGTCTGCAGACTTTTGATCACATCCTGAACAAGGCTCAGGCCCACGCGAAGGCTAACGGTATCGATGCCGACGCCGTGTATCCATCGGCTCGCCTTATTGCCGACCAGCAGCCGCTTGTGTTCCAGGTGCAGAATGCCACCAAGACCGTCCGCAACTATGTTATCCACCTGACAGGTGAGGATATTGCACCTTTTGAGGACAACGAGAAGACTATCGCGGACCTTCACGCACGGATTCAGTCCGCACTTAGTCTCTTGAAGAAAGTCACGCCCGATGTTGCAAACAAGCGCGCAGAGAGTGAGAAGGCAACATTCAACCCAGGCGGCTCGAGCCCGGTCACTCTCAGCGTGAAAGATGCTGTTATCTTCCAGGCCATCCCCAACTTCATCTTTCACTTGACGACGGGATACTCGATTCTGCGTGCCCAGGGCGTTCCCGTCGGCAAGGCAGACTTCATTGCCAACTTTGTTGGTGTGCCCGGCTTCGAGTAAGGGGAATAAAGTGAATAGGATAGAATACAGTGTTTCTAGAATATATAGTATGCCTGCCACAATAAAGTAAAAAAAAAAACCCCAATCTAAAATGATTCTTGACATAACTCGAAACACGTGATGTGCTATTATATACCGCCTAATAACATGTGAAGGGAGTTTGCATACTTTATCTGATCTTGGACGGTGCTGGTGGGAACAACAGCAAAAATCTGTGCTGCATTGCGGCCATCCTTTCTGGAAGAATAGGCGATGCGTTCAAGGAGAGATACCCGCACAATGCGACGATGCAGTATTCGAATTGCAACCCCACAGTGGTTTCTTCTCTTAATGGAAGTGAAGGAGGGCGGCACTATTCAATAGAACGCACATATTATGGGGGTTTTGTGATTTGCTCTAAACGGTTCGGTAAAGTCATCAAAATGCATATTATGAGAACTAAGAAATTGTCCGCGCCATTGCATTATCGGATGGATTTCTCTCGCCACGATTTCACGGCATTGCACCATACTTCCCAGAAACAAGTCGCAAATAAAATAGATATAAGCTTTTACTAAGATATAAGCACTGGACGGTACGTGTAATGTAGTATAACTTAGAGTGAAGTTGATGATATAAATACAGTTGTTACATGGGTATAAAACATGCTATTCAAGAGTGAATTGTATAAGGGAAAACATGTCTTTTGTGTAGATATTCTCTTTCCTCTCTCAGACAACCCAGTTTACTTAAACTCGCGATATCCCTTGACGTGCCGTGTCGTTGTCGGCGGTGTGTCCTCGGCGGGGATCTCGCCGGCATTGTTACGCGCACCCGGACGTGCACCTAGCGCGAGCAGTGCCGCGCCCGCATGCGACAGGCCGAATCCCATGGCCCAGTGTAAGGCCGTGTTACCGTCGGCATCCGCCTCGTTAATAAGTGTTAAGCGCCGGACAGCGTCGTTTGTCGTCTCTTTTGTTGTCTCTTTTGTCGTCTCTATGCGTGGCTTAGGCCCCGGCCGTAGCAGGTCACGCACAATCGTCGTCATACCGGCCGTACCGATGCTGCCGTCAATGTCGCGAACCCGGTCCCGATAGAACGGGCCGTTAAATTGACCGCCGTAGTGGCTAACAACCAACAGGCTGTTATGAGTGCACAGTCGGAGCAGCGAGGCAAACACGGAAAAGAAGACGCTGCGGCCGGTATGGGGCACAGGGATGCTTGGGTTGGCGCCGCGGTCGAGCAGTATACGCAGCATGGGCAGGCGGTCGAAGCGGGCGCCAAGGTGGAGGGGCGTGTAGTGGTAGTCTTGACCGCTTTTCTGGGAAACATAAGGGTGGGTAGCATTGACGGTGGCGGCACAGACGGCGGGGTCGGCAGTGAGCAGCTGCACAGTGGTTAGGCAGTCGTTTAGGTAGTCTTTCTGCGCGTCTTTATTTCTCGATCTTTGATGATACTCCGGCCCACGCTGGCTGGGCGTACGGAGATGTCTGTACTGCGGACCGATCATAGCCGCGTGCAGGGGACGCATGGCTGTCGTACCCGCAGGGATCGAGGCGGTCTCGTTCTCACTGGATCGGAGCGTATGAAATGAGGCCGGGATCGACGGCGCCACGAGATCCGTCGAAAAGTCCGTACCCGGGATCTGTAGCAGTGCCTGGACGCCCAGCGCATTACGGAACAGAGCCGCCGCCGCCAGCGGTGTCAAGTAGGTGTCGGGCCCTTGGCAGGGCCCCATCCGTCGGTCTTTCTCGTCACTGGCCGCTCTTTCACGCGCAAGGGTAGCAACGGGGTCAGCCTGAAACGAGGCGAAACGGGCTACATTGACTTCATGGGCTTTATGGCCCCTTTCGGTCTTCTCAAGTTCAGTAAGTTCCATGTCGTCTTGCCACTCATCATCGGCATCAGCCTCGGCATCGTCCGCAGGGCCGTCGGTGCCGGTCCCTTCGAAGCATGCCGTCGGAGCAAAGTAGCCCTTGTGCACGTCAATGCCGGCCTCGTCGACCAGCACACGGACCAGCGCCACGTCCGCGCCTTGTGGCCCTGTCACCGCCTGGATCAGCGCGTTGCCGACACCACCGGGCCGGTCGACCAGCGGCTGTCGCTTTGGCCACTCCTCCTCCTCGCTGGGTTCGACGGGCGAGTCAATCCACGCGTTGGTCGCCTCCCGCACCGTCTGGCCCACAAGCTCATATCCCTTGTCCGGCGGCCCCGCGCGCGCACCGTGGGCCAGCAGCATGCGTACAATGGCGATACGGGCCTGGGACTCGCCTCGCGTATACGCGTGCCGGGCCACGGTCTGCAGCGGGTTGAGCCCAAACTTGTGGGGGGCATTGATGTCGACCTCGGGCATACGTGCGAGGAAGAGTCGTACCACATCGACATGCGCACACATACATGCCGTGGTCAAGGGCGTCCCCCACTCGCGCCAATTCATGTCAATGGACTCGTCATAGGCGTACTCTTGCTCCATCCGGTCACGCTCCGCGGGTGAGAGCGAGTCGCGGTAGTCGAGCAACGCCGTCAGGGTCGCAACACGGCCGAGCTCGGTGGCAAAGATGATTGTTGGGTTGACTGCGGTGCCGTCGTCACACCAGTATAGAACGTCGGGTCCGACTAGGCGGAGAAACTCGCGGATGGCGGGCACGTCGTCAAGGTCGACGGCTTGGCGCAATACGCTCAGCTCTTGTTGATAGTGCTGTATAGAGTCCCAGCCGTAATCTGGCTCGCTGTACGGCGGCGCACAGAGTACGGGGAAATCGTCGGGCTGTATCGGGACAGTCGGATCATACCTGCCATTCCTTTCATATGTCATGATTTTGAGGACTGGGCAAGGTACGACTGGGGGATTGAGAGCTGTGGCCGTGCAATAAAATAAGAGGATAAACTAGACAGGGAAACAGAGAAGGGGAAAGAAGAGGGGAGAAGGGAGAAGGAATAAATAAATTGTATGCGCACGGAGTACTCCATAGACTGGCCACAAATTGTACTCCGTATGCTGTGGGGAAAGCCAAGGCGCTTGAAAAGCCAATTTACCGTCAGCGTCGTAACGGGGTCTCGGGGTGAAATATTGGCTTTAAAAATGCAAAACAACACTAATATGCACGGTACCCGTCGGAGTTGGCGAGGCCCGGTGATTTGTGTTCTTTGGTTTCTGTCAGTGGCTAAACGAATCCAAATCAGGTCACGTAAGAAAGGAATAAGGGTGTTCTCGGAGGGGAACATTCAGAAAACGGAGATTTCGAGAGGGCTAGAAGATGGTAGAAGTTTTCAGATAATACGTCGTACTCCGTACACTTTATAAGGCCATACTTGGTACTCATTTTTCCTTACATCCTCCTTGATTCTTTCTGCGGTTGTACTACGTAGGGCTTGCTCTTTTATTTGTGGCAGTTTGTACGAAGAGCTCTGTGTAATTACGGCAGGTCGAATTTCTTACCACGACGTTCGGCAGTTCAATTTTGTACGGTACGAAAATACACAGACAAACATACAAATTCATCGACAAACCAAATGAAATGACTGGGACAGTAAACGCAGAAGAGGAAAATGTTCGAGTAAGAAAGACTGGAAGGAAGAAAGGAAACAGAACAGGACAGTACAAAATAAAATTCAGAATAAGAATAAGAATAAGAAAAAGAATAAGAATAAAACAAGGAGGGGAAAATTCAAGACAAGTAAAGAAGAGAAAAAGGAGAACCTATCCACTACCCGACCCGGAAGAACCGCCCCAATTGAAGTTGAAAGCGTCGGGTACCGGTGCATAATTCGGCGCTACAGGCACCGTATCCATCAAATTGGGGAACAGATAGTTGAGACCCGGTCTACCAGGGCCGCCGGCCGCGAAGATGCCAGTCGAGTACAAGTTGTTGCCCCAAGAACGCATCGCTAGGCCAAACTCGTTGTCCCAAACTGACGGTATCTCGCTCCGGTTGTTGCCGATGTACCATACTTCCGTACCAGAGCATACAACGGCCGGAACCCGGCCATTGAGAGCAGAACGGCCGCGGTTGTTGCTCCATACCACTTGGTCTTGCGGAGGGCCGACGCCGGGATACACCATATTCGCTGGTCTGACTTCTTGGCCGTGGTACATGCTCAAAATCCGGAAGCCCGGGTGCCAGTTCACGCGGTCAGGCTGTTGAACGTTGTTCCTGGCGAGCAGCGGGACAACATTGCTGCCGACGACCGGCATATGCAAATGGAAAACGATCCACTGGTCACGGTTGCCGTTGCGGGTATCCTGGAGAGCGGGTGGTAGATATCCGCCTCCGTTGACATCTACTGCCCGGGCTTGAGTAGGCAATCTCGAGATCGACTTCTGTTTCAATGCCCTCAATACGGGATCCGCTGAGCTGGATCCAGCGGAAGTATATGGGCTCAATCGTGCGCTCGACGATAGCTTCGAGAACCTGTAGGACTGTCGGCCGTTTATATTTGTCAGCAGCTGTTTTGATCAATGCCGAGCCCTTGTTGATGTATCGGGCGGCAAGCTCCTCGAGACGGTCGCCACGGTCTGCACCGGCCGACGGTGGCGCCCTGCGGGCAACATCCCCGTCAATGTCGTTCTGACCGTCGCTGCCGTACATGTCACTCCGGCCACCCCCGGGAATCTCGCATACATCGTTGGCCGCAGACTCCAAGTCATCCAGGTTGTCCAAGGCGGTGTCGGACTCGCAGAGCATCCAGCTCGTGACCCACTCGGGGTTGAACACGAGCGGGCCACCGAACACGGTCAGCAACAGCTCGCGGACCTGGTTGAAGCCGATACGGTGCATCTCCTGGAAGCTGTTCCAGATATCGGCCAAGGCTTCCTGTGGGTACGGCGAAGAGAACAAGATGGCCAGCGTGGATATGGCGACTTGGAACTGCTTTGAGCTAAGGCCGTCTTCCACAACGTCGCGGGTCTTCTTCAGCGACGAGGAGGAGGTGACGCCCTGCGACCCACCATCATCAGAGACGGTGCCGTAGGGGCTCCAGTCGTAGCTTTGCACCAAATCGTCGGGACACACGCCGTCGTGGTTCTAGAACTCGGCCAGAAAGAGCAGCAGCTCGTCGTCGGTGTACGTCTGGTAAAAGCCCATTTCTTCAATGAGAAACTCGGGCGATGTGTCGCCCGTATAGAGCAGGATGTTGCCGAGGCCCGACACCGGTGCGCCCTTGCAGCAGTACGCCTCGGTGCCGAGCGCGCATCCACCCTGCTGCCGCGCCACCAGAAGCTGGCCAGCGGGGCAGCTGTCCTCACACACGGCAGCGCTACTGGCTGCTGTGCCCGTGACGGCGTGGATCGCCTTGGTGTTCCAGCTGCACTCCTCAAACGCCCGCGGGGCAGCGTTGGCGACCCCCTTGCAGCAGTAGCTCATGGCACCGACCCAGCACGTGCCTGCGCCGCCCTGGCCACTGCTGGACGAGATGACGAAGTTCGGGTAGTCGGCCGGACAGGCGGCCGCGTCCGTGAACGGCGCGGAGCAAAGTGGGGGTTTGCCAAACCATGCGCACTCGCCATAGGGTGCCGTGGCCGGTGTGTCCGTCGTGCAGCATGCCGATTTATAGCCCGACGAGCAGCCCGTAGCCTGCGTGCCCACCTCGGCCTCGCCTGCCGCGCAGCCAGGCACACACACGCCGCTGTCCTGGAATCCATGCAGCGCGCACGTCGGCTGCGCGGCCGTCTTGGGGCAGCAAAAGGTGTGCACATGGCCCGCGCCGAAGCAGCCAGTGGCGTCCGTCAGGCTCTGGCCTGGCGCGTTGCTCAGCGGCACCTCCGCAAAGCCCGCGGGACAGCCCACGCCGCAGTTGGACCACTGGCACATGTTCGCCTGGCTGAAGGTGTCTACCGCAACGCCCGTTGCATTGGTCGCGCTGTCGATGAGCACGGCGCGGCCCAGCCCTGCCGCCAGCTGGTTGGCGTATGTGCCGGCGTCGTCGTCGTGGCTAATGGCCCACACCATGACGCCGCCGAGACACTGCGACTTGGCGTAGTCGCCCTTGACCTTCCACGTATCCACGTCGTCGAACGAGACCCACTGGTTGTTGCCCCAGCTGATGGTCTTCACGGCCGCATCCTCGTACAGTGTCGGCTGCAGACCGTAGGTCGCAATGATGGTCTCGATCTCGCTGTTGAGCAGGATGCCTGTCTGCCCGCTGCACATGCCTGGGTCACCGCCCGACAGGTAGGGGCAGCCCGGGGCCGTGCAGTCGGCGCTGGCTATTGTGGTGCTGCGGCCGTACATGGCCAGGCCCAGGTTGACCTTGGCCGGATCGACGTGGTTGCGCCACAGCAGGTCCAACGAGTCGCGGATCTCTGTGAGGTTGGTGTGTGCGTTGAGGAACGCGCCCGTCCACTGGTTCCCAATGTCCCACGCGCCGTGCAGGTCGTATTCCATCATGTTGAACCAGTCCACCCACGGCTCCAGCTTGGGCAGGTCAAAGTGTTGCAGGTACCAGAAACTCGATGGCAGGGTCACCGACAGCCCGAAGCCGTAGGGGTCGAGCGCGCCCCGCAGCCGCTGCAGAAACACGGGAAAGTTGGTAAAGTCCTCGCCGCGCCCGTTGCGGTCCGGTGCCTCGGGATACTCCCAGTCAATGTCCACGCCCGTAAAGCCCCACGTCTGCATAAACTGCAAGAGAGAGGCAAAAAACGCGTCCTGGTTCGCAGAGCTGGAGGCCAGGTCAGAGAACGTTGACTTGGTCGGTTGGTCGTCGTCGTTGAACATCCAGCCGCCGATCGCGATCCAAGTCTGCAGTCCTAGGTCGCGCGTCTTGAGGGCCTGCATCAGGGGGTACAGGGACTCGTCCGACGCCGCCGACGGCACCACGCTGAAGGAAACCGGGTCGATGCTCGCAAACGCAAAGTTGATGTGTGTGTATACACCCTGGGGGATCCGCCCAGGGTACATGGCATTGCACGAGCGGCTCCCGGACCACGACTCGTAGTAGCCCACCACACGACCGATGCCGGTGCTAGCCACGTCGCAGCTGGGCTCCGACACCGAGATGGTACCGCAAAACTCGGGTGTTGTGCCGCAGAACCCGTAGGCACTGCAGCAGACATTGAGAGGGCATGCCGTGGAGTTGGCGTACGCCAGGCCCCATCCACCCGGATCACACTCGGACTTCGAGTTGCAGCTAGCAATGCAGTTGGCCGGTGCACAATAGTCCGGCCCGAGGCCGCAGTTGCCGTACTTGGAACAACAGCCCGTAGCACACGGATTAGTGGCGCTGCATTCGCCGTCAGCGGTGGCAGATGTCACCAAGACGCCAAGTAGAGCAACGAGCGACACGAGGCGGAATAGCGAAAATAGAAAGCCGTGCGCGGACGCCCACAACGCAAGCGTTCGCGATCGTGGCGGCAGCATGGCCGCAGAACACTGGCTGGCCAGCGCCGATCAATGGTAGGGTAAAGAATGAAGAGAGACGTCTCGCTGAAGGGGCCAGGTAGTGTGGAAACGAATGTATGCCTCGCGTTTTGACCAAGACAAGTACAAACAGATTGCAAGTGCAAACGATGATCGTAAAAATAAGGCGGAATGAAGAGAATGGAAAAGAAGCGTGAAAATGAGAGCAGGGAGACAACGAGGGACAAGATACGACGTATACGCAGTATGTAGAGTAGACAGGAGACAGGAGACAGGAGACAGGAGACAGGAGACACACGCACAAGCAAACACACACTAGACACCCGAGATGGGGAGGTCCACCAAAGGGTACCGATGTGCTCCGTTCTCGGCCGAAGAAAGCCGGACGTGAAGCAAAAATCTTCATCAGTACAATGGTATAGAAAAAAAAAAAAAAAAAAAAAAAAACACGATGAAAATATGAGGTGGATGCTGCATGTCGGTCACAGTCGCAATGCCTACCTCTGAAAGCGTAGTGTGATATGTCAACAAGATGCAGACTCTGAGATTAGACTTCGTTTCGAGCCGCCAAGACTTACAACAGTAGCTGCAGTAGCTGGAGTGGGTTGTGGACTGAGCGAAGAGGCCGACATAGAGCAAAGAGGAACGTTGACGAGCGAAAAGACCCTAATAAAACGACAACCCGTGGAGACACGATGCCGCATATCCGAGCTTACCGCGCAGAGAAGTGGCCGTTAGACACTGAGACGACAAAACCATCAGTCCGTAGTCCGTACGAGGCTATGGGCCGCAGTCGAGTGATGACTTTGGCCAAACGGGGCGACGTCTGTACTGTGTACGGACTAGTTGCGAGCATTATCTCCTCGACCTTTACTATCCATTGGGTTTGTTGTTACCACACAAATCTGGTATGTCTCCGCTATCTGATGGTCCGCCCCGCAGCGAGTCATTCCAGACTAGGCAACTACACACAGACGGTGGGCGGTTCGTTCGGTCGTGCACGTCGTGCGTCGTACCTGCATGTTCGTCGTTGTTGTAATACGCGAGCCTGCGTTCCATTTTTGCTCGGCCGATATCACATTTGGCCACAAGCTGAAGGTCACAACACCGAATGTGGCTAGGGAACTAGACTTCCGCCAGTCAGATGGTATTCGTATCGCGGTGCCCCTGCAGGCAAACGGGGTCGCCAAGTACCTGAGCACCCACGGTACCGCCCGAAGACCACACAAAAGGATAGCAGGGATCCTAGGAGCTAGGCTCGGATAAGGCGTTGATTTAAGCTTCAATCTTAAAACGTATGCCAAGACGGGCTAGACCGCTTTTCGGCTAGCAGGGGTGGGTCGGGGTCTGTTGAGGAAAAAGTACGTAATACGGGGCATATTGGACACAGGTTGAAATTGGAAAAAGCGGACGTATGCTCAATGTGAAGTCCGGACGAGTGGGTGCTGTTGATTGATCCACCTGTGAGGCCGAAGACCGCGGTGCGGAGTAGTAGAAAAGTTTTGTGGTTTCTTTCCTTTCTTTTTTACCTTGGCGTATAATTTTAACTGTACCCCGAAATATTGAACAGCCCAAATAGGAAGGAATGGAAACAAGGGCGTTTTGACGATGGGTGTAAGGGCAGGAAAAGAAAGACCCATCAGGTCGACCCCCAGCCGACATCGGCTTATTACTCTCCAGCCGTTGTTAGTATGTCGCAAGACTATCCACAAGCCACCCCGTACGGGGCATCTCGGACGCCGTAGCAATGTCGATTTTTTCTCGTTTTTCTCCTTTTGGTTAGAGAAACATCTTGTCACAAACATCAATGTGGTAAAATATGGAGGAAAGAAAAAAGTACGAAGTACTGTGCCGGCTGAAGAAAAAGACAATACGTCTACGTCGCACTGCGCATGGCGAGACGCAGGCACTCGACTCGCAACGCAGCCCCTATGATGTACACCTTGGGCAGTACGTTGTAGACATTAAGATATTGTCTTGATTAAACTTCCAGGATTAGTTCCCTCAATGTTTCTTACCTTCACTTCGCCTGTCTCTTTTTCCGTCTCTCTTTTTCCGTCTCTCTTCTGCCTTTTCCCTTAGACGGACTTTTCACACGCGCTTGTTGCATGTTCCCTCTCAATATCTGTTTATCTATTTTGCTTGAGTTGTACAAGGTTGTTTGACTCTTTTTTATTCTCACCATCTTCAACCTCGTTCTCTATGCTTTCCTTTTGTTTCTTATTCAATCAATTACATTCATCATCATCAAAGTATTATTTAATTTTGCACGTTCTACTGTCCAGAGGAGCACTCCATACATTCCTCAACATGGCACCTCGTTGCGAAAACCATCTCGGATTTGCAGCCATCGTCCACACTCTTTTGTTCCTCGTTCGGGGCCACTCTCCCTCGTCCAGGCCACCCACCATGACCATGGACACAAGACACATCACGACCTCTTCGTGCGGCATGCCGATGCTCACGGCGACGTTGAAGCTCATCTGTTCCCGGCACGGGATTCTCTTGTGTCGGCGTACGCCATGCTCAACGCCTCGCTGCCAAAGATTGCGGCCGCGAACAAAATGAAGCTGCAGCAGCCACGCTTCAACACGCGCCGATTCCCTGACGGGGGCGGCGCAGGAGTGCCACCGGGACATAACACGACCGGCATTCCTGTAATTGGCCGACGCGGTGTACCTGGCAACACGGCCACAACAGGCAATAGCACGGCCACTCGGGACAATAGCCTCTCGCCGGAACTCGTTGCTGCAGCACGCTTGGTGGCCGAGGCCACCACGAACACACCGGCCGCGTCGGGCTACACAGACAAGGCAGCGGTGCTCAAGGCCCAGTACTGGGGCCAGACGTCGCCGTCTTCGGGTGACAACGCGAACGTCACAGGCGACGGCAGTACAAGCAGCTCCCTCGAGGACCGTGCGGCGGCTGCATCGTCGTTCTGGATGGCGAGCATGTTTATGAATGGCGTGGCGCCGTACGCAACGGCAAGCGGCTACAAGGTGTGGCGCAACGTCATGGACTACGGCGCCAAGGGCGACGGCAAGGCAGACGACACGGCCGCGATCAACAAGGCCATTACGGACGGTGGCCGGTGTGGCCAGGCCTGCGGCTCTAGCTCGGCAACGCCGGCCGTTATCTACTTTCCGAGTGGCACCTACCTTATCAGTGACTCACTCATCATGTATTACAACACTCAGTTTCTAGGTGATGTAAGTTTTGTCTACTTTCCTTTCTATTCTCGTCCCGTTTCTTTTGTTCCTGCCACCCGGTCCACTAGTTACTGACATTCCCCCTCACCTTTCAACAGCCGACAAACCGCCCAACGCTCCTGGCGGCGGTCAGCTTCGTTGGCTATGCGGCTATCCTAACCGATGTGTACATTGACGGGGCCAACGGCGCCGAGTGGTACATCCCGCAAAGCAATTTTATGCGGTCGGTGCGTAACTTCGTCATTGACATTACAAACTCGCCGGCCAACAACTACGTGTGTGGCATCCACTGGCAGGTGGCGCAGGGCACGGACCTGCAAAACATTGATTTCTATATGAAGGACGGGACCACGCAGCAGGGCATCTACATGGAGAACGGCAGCGGCGGCTTCATGTCCGACCTGTACTTCCAGGGCGGCAACTTTGGCGCCTACCTGGGCAACCAGCAGTTCACGTCGCGTAACATGATCTTTTCAGGCTGTCAGACGGCGATTCAGGTGTTTTGGGACTGGGCGTGGCTGATGCAGGGCCTGACCATTGTCGGTGACAACACCAAGAACGGGCCCAGCGTCGGTATTACCATTGTCGACGGCGCGGGCGGGTCAGCCGGCTCTAACGGCCAGGGTGTGGGCTCGATGGTGATTACAGACAGCGTGTTTTCGCAGCTCAGCACGGCGATCAAGACGACCCTAGCAGCCGACAACAGCTCGTCGTTTCTGCTGCAGAACAGCAATTTTATACAGACACCAATTATTGTCTACGACACGGGCACGGCTAAGACACTGCTGGCCGGCAACAGCGCCAGTAGCGTCGGTGTAAGCTCATGGGGTTTTGGCAACATTGTGACCGGCACGACCGGCACGGCGGCGTTCCAGAACGGCAACACCATCTCCTCACCCGCACGTCCGGTCACCTTGCGGCCCGCAAACAACGGTAACTGGTTTACGCGCAGCGCGCCAACATACGCGGACGGCAGCATCCCCGTCACAAGCTTTATCAATGTGAAGTCCAAGGGTGCACTTGGCGACGGCACAACGGACGACACGGCCGCCCTCAACCAAGCGTTCGCGGCGGCGGCCAACGCCAGCCAGGTTGTGTTTGTGCCGTACGGTGTCTACGTGGTCACCGACACTCTGCACATTCCCCTGGGCTCGCGCATCGTTGGCCAGGCATGGTCGACGATTGCGGGCCGCGGCGCCAGCTTCCAGGATGCAACCCGTCCGCGAGCCGTTGTGCAGGTCGGCCGTGCGGGCGATTCTGGACGTGTTGAAGTCTCGGACATGCTGTTCTCCGTCATTGGTCCCACCGCGGGCGCGATTGTGCTGGAGTGGAATGTGCATGAGGGCAACGCAACACAAGGATCTGCAGCGATGTGGAACACGCACATCCGCGTCGGCGGCAATGTCGGCTCCAGCCTGCAAGCGGCCAACTGCCCCCGGTCGACGGCCGCGCCCAACCCCAGCTGTGTCGCGGCGTCGCTGCTGTTCCACCTCACGTCTTCGGCGTCCGCCTACATTGAAAATTTCTGGGTGTGGACGGCGGACCACGACATGGATGTCCCCGCGCAGCCCATGATCAATGTCTACACGGGCCGTGGCATGCTGATTGAAAGCCAGGGCCCGACGTGGCTGTGGGGCTCTGCGGCCGAGCACTCGGTACTGTATCAGTATCAGATCTCTCAGGCCAAAGACATCTTCTTCAGCATGATCCAGACGGAGACGCCGTACTTCCAGCCCTCGCCGGCTGCCCCGGCGCCGTTTGTGCCCGGCATGTTCCCCAACGACCCAACGTTTAGCGACTGCGCACTACCTATCGCCGCCAACTCGAGCTGTGCGCTGGCCTGGCCGGTACGCATCCTCGACTCGTCCAACATCTTTGTGTACAGTGCGGGCCTCTACAGCTTCTTCCAGGCGTACGTCAAGAACTGCGAGATTGGCAATAACTGCCAGGATAATGCCGTGGACGTGCAGAAGAGCGAGAACATCTGGATCTACAACCTGTGCACCAAGTCCATTGTATCCATGGTCACGCCTCTCGGCTCCACGGCCACGTACGGTAACGCGAACCAGAACGGCTTTTTAGCGTCGATACTGGCCTGGCTCGAGGGCACCACCACTGTCGCCGGCGACCGCTTTGCCGGCTGGTCGGTGTTTGCCGAGGGGTCGCTCGCGGGGCTCGGGCTCAGCGCCACGTGCGAGGCCGCGCTCTACCAGACGGTGAAGTGCGACAACAGTGCGCGCAACCTGCTGGCGGCTGACGCGTACCTGGGCAGCACGGGCAACACCACCTTGACGGGCCTACTGTGCGAGGCCAGCTGTGCTACCAGCATCGCCTATCTGCGCAGCAGCATTGCGGCAGCATGCAGTGCCACAGCGTCGCCGCCAGGCACCGGCGTTAAATTTGTGAGCGTCGTCGACCGCCTGTGGAGCAACTGGAACCAGACGTGCTTCAACGACCCGGCCACTGGCGCGAACTGCAACGACGTCATCGCGGCCTTCCCTGCGGCGGCGACAGTGGGTGCGCTGCCGTCGGCCGACCTGTGCTCGTACTGCTACACGCAGAAGCTCAAGCTCATGCAGGCGTCGGCCTACTCGGGCGCCTACGACAACACGAGCTTTGCCAAGCGGTATGCCTATGTCGCGGCGCACTGCAGTCTCACGGGCAACCCCGCCAGTTTCAATGGCACCGCATCAGCCGTGGCACCCACCGTTAACATCAGCGCACCTGTCTGCGTCTCAGGCCAGCACTACACCGTGGCCAGCGGCGACACGTGCGACTCCATTGCATGCACGCAGAAAGTGTCCAGTGCCACGCTCTTTGCCAGCAACCCGGCGCTGCACGACTGCCGCGCGCCGTTGACTGCTGGTACTGTCCTGTGTCTTCCCCAGGCGTGTGACACGCTGTGGCAGGTCCAGGCCAACGACACATGCCTGTCCATTGCCAACGCTACGGGCAACAGCGTCATTGCCATTGCCATCTTCAACACCATGCTTAATTGGAACTGCACCAACCTGCACCAGCCCGTCGCAGCTGTGGGGTCTTCTGTTCCTCTACCGCCGAGTTGGGGCTCGACGCTTTGCGTGTCCACGCCCGGTGGCGAGTACGACGATATACCCGCCTCCAACGTCAGCTCGGACGGCAACAGTGCAGCCGGCAGTGGCTATGCGAGCCCGGCAGACCCTCCTGTCGCCCCGCCCGCCGGCTCGACGGTGGCACCCGGCACCAATGCCACAAACTGCGCCGGATGGTACGTCGACGACGCCACCCTGTTTTGTGTGCAGATCTGCTTCGCCAAGAGCATCCCCATCGGCCTCTTGACCCTGACCAACCCCAGCCTGCACGCGGCCTCCTGTGACGCGGACCTTGTCAAGGGCCGTGCGTATTGCGTGCGGCCGTATTCGACTGGCTCGACCGGCTTTACAGGCACAACACCACCATCATCATCGACAACAATGGCGTCCACGACAATAACGTCTGCGACAGCCACTGCTACTACTCTTCCTATCTCGACCGATGGTAAATGTAGTGCCGCCTCGTCCAACAATGCCACGTGTCTGGGCGGCACGTTTGGCAACTGCTGTGGTCCCCTGGGGACTTGCGGCAGCACCCCAGCCTTCTGCGGCGGTCGTCTCGGCTGCCAGGGTGCGTTTGGCGCGTGCACACCCGTCTCCACGAGCGGCAAGTGCGGCTCGGCGTCGAGCAGCAACGAGATGTGTCTGTACAGCACCTTTGGTGACTGCTGCGCGGCCAACGGTACCTGCGGCAAGACCACTGCATTCTGCAACACCGACGAGGGCTGTCAGCCGGGCTTCGGTACCTGCGTCAATCGTATTTCGCTGGATGGCAAGTGCGGTGCCGCCTCCACCAACGATGCCACTTGTGCGGGCAGCACCTTTGGCAGCTGCTGTGGCGCAGCGGGCACCTGTGGCAGTACACCCGCCTTTTGTGGTGGGCGGCTCGGCTGCCAGGGTGCGTTTGGCGCGTGCACACCCGTCTCCACGAGCGGCAAGTGCGGCTCGGCGTCGAGCAGCAACGAGATATGTCTGTACAGCACCTTTGGTGACTGCTGCGCGGCCAACGGTACCTGCGGCAAGACCACTGCATTCTGCAACACCGACGAGGGCTGTCAGCCGGGCTTCGGTACCTGCGTCAATCGTATTTCGCTGGATGGCAAGTGCGGTGCCGCCTCCACCAACGATGCCACTTGTGCGGGCAGCACCTTTGGCAGCTGCTGTGGCGCAGCGGGCACCTGTGGCAGTACACCCGCCTTTTGTGGTGGGCGGCTCGGCTGTCAGGCCAAATACGGCAACTGCACCCCCGTCTCCACGGACGGCAAGTGTGGTGCTGCGTCGAGCGTTGGGGCCATGTGCTTGTATAGTTCCTTTGGCGACTGTTGCTCGTCCAAGGGAACGTGTGGCACGTCGGCCACTGGTGCGTGCAGCGCCGCCGGCGGATGCCAGCCAAACTTTGGCACGTGTACGGCGTAATCTACTCTGTTGTCGCTGAATATCTCTTATCTCGTACCGTCTTTTGATTTTATAGTATTCTTCCAATGAAACCTCTTGATAAACCGGCATCAGTCCCATATACCAGAAAAGGTGTGCAGAAACGGGGTCCATGTTGTCTTATGTCTGATACAAGAGATGTTCAGCTGGGCGGATAGGACGCCTTTCGATGGAGATAGCTAGAGCTGATGAGGATGTCTTTTTTTTTGATGGAGATAGCTACAGCTGATGAGGATGTCTTTTTTTTAGATTGTTACACTTTTTCTACAGATTTTACGGATACAATTCAGCTAAACACGCGACCTGTTTTCAGCGCCGGCTCTTCGGCGCGAGGCGGACGACTGCTTCCTCGGCCGCGGCGACAGCGGCATACAGTGCGAGTAGCGCCCAGACCACGACCACGGCTACCATCAAACTTCTCAATCTACCTAGCTCTGCATACAAAGCTATCGATTGGTCTGCTTTTTTCTCATTTCCAAATTCACGGCTTCGGATTAATCAAAAATAGAATATAGGCATTGGCATTAAGCGACGTCCAGAATGCGAGCATAGCAAAGGCGCATGCGACGAGACCGACAAAGAGGGATGTCCAGTAACTGCATATCTTCCAAAAGTCCCCGGCAGGAAATACACAGATCGCAGCAGCTGCATTCTAGGCGGAGCGGATGGCGGATCTTGCCACGGGAACTGCAAAGTGCCTGGCGTCAGTAAGACATGTTCTTGCCGTTAGATACGCTGATTGGGCTGAGACGTAGAATGTCATGGTGTTTGGTGCAGTGATTTCAAACGAGCCCAGTTGAAAGATGGATTCCGGCATTCGAAATGAATGATACTGCATTACTCACCACGTGCTCCTGTATTTTTTTTATCTGCGATAGCTCTGCCTGTTGTAGCTCCGCTCAATTGTTCAGCCCTGCAAGATGAGCGTAATTGTGTACATTTTAAGGTCAAGGCTACGCACTTACAGGCTGCCTTCCCCCCTCTAGCTACGAAGACATTTGACATATTAAATAGACCGAGTGCATTAAGCGTTTCTTCGTCTGCTAATGACACTTCGAGATTCTGGGAGCTAATGACGGGATTGGAGACAGCAGACAGAAAAGCTTTCAAATGGTCAATCGATATCAACAAGCACTATCACAGATGATACACGATACGACGATTGCCTGAATGATACCACTAGAATGCCCTGCTAAAGCCAATGAAAATATTTACTTATACAAAACAGGGAATAAAGTCTCGTTGCCTTACACCTCTTGAATAGCCACACTAGCGCTCTTCTCATCGAGGTGGACCAGGTTCGGCACATCCGAGTGCTTGACGCCGTCAAACAGCTCGTCAATCTCCTCGAGCGTCTTACCCTTGGTCTCGATCCAGAAGAAGTAGACACCTATGAAAAAGAGGATGTTCCAGCTGGCGTTGACCATATAGGTCTTCCAGCCAATGGCGTCAAACATGTAGGGGAAAACCATAGTGACGAAGACGCCGCAGGCCTTGGCGAGGAGAGTGAACATTGCCATACCGGTGGCACGGATATTGTAAGACATGACCTCGGGCGGGTACATGTTGGTCAAGGGCGTGAGGCCAAATGAGTAGGCGCCCATGAAGAGGAAGATAAAGGCAACGGTGCCATAGACACCTGACGTGTTGTTGCTGGTACCATAAGCTGCGGTCATGCCACCGACGGCATAGAACATGAGAGTACAGAGACCCAGCGAGGAGAGACACAGAATGCGGCGGCCGAGTCCCTCTGCGAGGATAGAGCCCGCAATGGCAACGACAAATTGCCAGGCGGAAAGGACGAGGTTGATCTCCATTTGAGTCTTGGAAGAGGTGATGCCGGCCTGACTGAGCATCGTTCCGTAATAGTAGGTAATGATGTTTGATCCAGTCAGCATGGTGAGCGGTGCCACAGACAGACAGAGGTAGAGGCGCTTGCGGTTGGGGGCGTTCTTGACAATAGTGCGGAAGCCGAGGCTCTGGCCCTCGTTCTTCTCGTAGTTGAGCGTGTCGAGGATCTCTTGGAACTGCAGCTGGACAGACGGGTGGTCGATGTCGGTGCCGTTGACGCGAGCAAGGACACGAAGGCCCTCGTCGGTGCGGTCATTGTAGATCAGCCAACGAGGTGACTCGGGTAGGAAGGGAATGATGAACAGGACGCAGATCGGAGCAAACATCTGGACAAGGCAGGGAATGCGCCAGGCCCAGTTGGACGGATCCATCTGTTGGGTCTATGGAGAACACCGGTGTGAGACACAAAGAGTAAAGACACGTGGGGGGTTAGAATGGTGATAGCACTTACACCGTAGCACACGCCTGTGGCCAGGAAACTGCCAATGGACCAGCAGGAGAAGTAGAGACCCAGCGCCAGCGGACGCACCTTGGGCGCGGTCGTCTCAGACACGTAGGCACTGGCGGCAGTTTGGGCGAGACCCATACCGAGACCGATGATCATGCGGCCTGCAATGAACATGCCAATGTTCTGGGCTGCACCGGAGATGGCAGCGCCAATGATATTGAGAATGCAAGAGACGACGATGCCCTCCTTACGACCGCGCCAATCGACGAGCATGCCGGCAACGGGAGCAATGAGGATGGCACCGAGGTAGACGGCGGTGGAATTGACGGCAATGGTGGCGGTGGTGAGCGAGAAGTAGGCTGAGTAAGACTCCATGACATTGACGGAGCCCATGACGGAGCCATCGTAGGCAATGGTGACAGAGTCCGCAATACAGACGCTGACGACGAGGGCCGTCGTCAGGCTCATGCGGAGAGACTGAGACCAGTCCATGGTTGAGGGAGTGAAGGGTGGAATGAGTGACAAAAAGAGGACGGAATAAGCTGACGAGGAAAGAACAGGAAGAGGAAAGTAGAAACAACAAGGATATCAGTCTAGTTGAAAGTGATCAAAATGGAGGACCTGTGCTTTGAGGTCCAGTATGTTGATAGGTGAATTTGAGAGACGATCCTCAGGCATACCACTGGCGAGAGACTGCCTTATACCTGCTTCACGCGACGCATGGCAAACACGTTGCAGCTGGTGAAGAGCCGAGAAACAGACGGGTCCAGATTCAGACGGTGTGCTCAAAAGATAGAGGGGAGATACATTATCATGGGTATCATGGGGATGGGAGATACATTATCATGGATATCACAGGGTCGGGAAGTCTTGACAATGCCTCGGTCGATATGGGTCTGGGGATAAGATACCTCGTGCTAGGCCCAGACCGTCCCCCGCACGGATTTGTGCGGTCTGCAGGACATGGAGATGGCCGCCTACTAACAGCCGACTTGACTCGGTGGCTTCCGCGAATCAAGGAGAAAGAACAAATGGATTATTTGGTCATCATTGCGAGTGGTAACTTTATTCGACTGTTGATAGTCTTTTCCCAGTCCCATCTCCCCGCCATCATATCCATCTTCGACCAATTCTACTATCTTGTTTGGTTCCTGTTTCTCATATCAATCCTCCCCCGATTTTTGTTATCTTGTTTGGTTCATTTTTATCATGTCCGCCCTTTTCCATTCTCCCACTCTTTATTGCATTTTTTGTTTCGTGTGTGTGTTTGTTGATTATCAATTTCCAATCTTCTGCGGAGTACTCCTCACTCAACCACGAGCTCCACCTCTGCGGCAAAGTCGCGTGAGCTGGTGCCTACGTAGCAAGTGTATTTTCCAGGGTCGACACGCCAGGCGCCCACCTTGGACCAGTCGCTGCCAGCGGAGTCCTCCGCCGTGGCGTCCACATCAAACCACGCAACTGCGTCTCCGTCCAGCTCAATGCTGATTGTCTCAGTTGCACCGGATGCGACGAAGACCTTGGTAAAACCGGCCAGGGAACGTGGTGCAGCGGGCTTGCCCTGTGCTGCAATGGCGGCCGAGGGGCTTACGTAGACCTGAGCAACCTCGGCGCCAGCGCGGCTGCCCGTGTTTGTGATTTTGGCCGTGATGGCTGTCGTACTCGTAGTGCTGTCACGACGTAGTGGGCATGTGACGGCGACATCACTCAGGACAAAGGACGTGTAGGACAGACCGTAGCCAAAAGGCCACAGAGGCGTTGTGTCTGCGTGGTCAAACCAGCGGTAGCCCACGAGCACGCCCTCGCCATAGTTGCAGATATCTGTGGTGGCATCTCCAGGGAAGAACGGGTGCGATCCATGGTCCTCAAGACGGTGCGGGAAGGTCACAGGTAGCTTGCCGCTTGGGTTGGCGGTGCCCAGCAGCACATCAGCCAGGGCATTGCCGTTTTCCTGCCCTTGGTACCAAGCCTGCACAATGGCGGGTGCTACGTTGACCCAGGGCATGGAGATGGCACAGGCAGACTGGGAGACAACAACGGTGTGGTCGGCAGGGCCTGCGGCACAGACAGCGGCAACAAGCTCGTCAGTGCGGCCGGGAAGGGCCAGTGATGTACGATCGACACCCTCCTTCTCTGTCTCGTTGTTGTGGCCAACAATGAGCACGACGGCGTCAGCAGACTTGGCAGCCTCGACAGCCGCGGTAAAGAGGGCATCCTCATCAATGCGGCACTCGAAGCCAGCACGCAGACCGGACAGCGTGTGGAAGAGCGTATTGTCGTGAGGCGGCAGCGGCGGCGGTGCCACGATATTGTCAATACGCAGGGCATATTGGCGGCCGGCCTCAAGCGCCGCGGTCGTCAGCTTGTTGGCGCTGCCGCAGTTCATAAAGGTGCCACCAGCCTGGGTCCAGTCCGTGTTATCAATGAGCAGTGCATCGTCGAGGAACAGCTTGGCCTTGCCAGTGTTGGACAGGCTGACATCGTAGTGGCCAGAAACAGTTGGTGTGAGCGTGCCTGTCACACGGTAACAATACGGCTTTCCACGCAAAGACGCCGGCGTGTCGCCGTCGCTCATCATGAACATGGCAGAAGAGGCCCAGACAGTCGTCCCAACAACCGGACCCTCAAAGGCCCAGCCCGCATAAAAGTCAACCTGCACGCCTTTCTCCGTGTTGTCAGGCGTGCGCAGCATGCTGCCAGGCAAAGCCGGCTGTGTGGCACAGTGGACACCCTGGGCGTAGACCACCTCGATGTCCGGGTTGGCTGCCTTGACACTCTGCGTCAGTGACGCCAATGGGCTTGTGATGTAGTACGGGTTGACCGCGGCGCTACCAGAGCCGCCTGTCGTCGGCGTCTTAGCATTGGGGCCGATGATGGCGAGGCGGCGGATCTTGGCGGCGTCAAGCGGGAGGACGCTGCTGTTGTTGTTCTTGAGCAGGACAATGCCGCCCACTGCTGCGTCACGAGCCGTCTGGCGAAACTCGGGCAGGTCTGCGTCCTTCTCGGCGTCCTCATCAGCGGCTGTGTTCTCAGCTGGCCCGATGAGACCTGCACGGTCAAGCAAAGCAAAGATTCTCCGCACAGAGGCATCGAGCGGTGACAGCAGTGACAGATCCTTCTCGACCTCGGCTTGCAATGCGGCGCCATAGCGGATGGGCGGGCCAGGCATCTCGAGGTCGGTGCCGGCCACCAAGCTCTGCACAGTGTCGTTGAGGCCGCCCCAGTCGCACATGACGAGGCCCTTGAATCCCCACTCCTCCCGCAGGATATGCTGCAGCAGCGGCACACTGCAGTCGGCGTGCAGCCCGTTGACTCGCGGGTACGAGGCCATGGCTGTCCAGGGATCGGCGTCACGGACCACACGCTGGAACGGCCGCAGGTAGATCTCACGCAGCGTGCGGGCGTTGATGCGCTCGTCCATGTTGAAACGGCGGGTTTCAGCGTCGTTGGCCACAAAGTGTTTGACACACGCTCCGACGCTGGGTGTCTGCTGCACGCCGCGCACGTAGGCCGTTGCCAGCACGCTCGTCAGCAGCGGGTCCTCGCCAAAGTTTTCAAAGTTGCGCCCGGCCAGCGGCGAGCGAGCCATGTTCATCGTCGGCGCCAGCAAAATGTGTGCCCGCTTACTGCGTGTCTCGCGGCCGAGAACGACACCCACGCGCTCGACTAGCGCCTGGTCAAACGTTGCGCCCAGCGCCGTGCCGCACGGCACATACGTCGTGTGCGTGCCGTTGGTCCATGTGGCACCACGCACGCCGGCCGGGCCGTCCGTTGTCTTGAGACTGCGGATATTGAGGCGGTCAATGTTGAGCGTCTCCCACATGTTTTTGCCGGCAACGAACGCACACTTTTCGGTGAGCGTCATGGCCGCCACGAGCTTGTCAATGTCTGCCATCACGTGAGGAGGAAGGGGAAGAAGATAATCGATAAAGGATAAGGATGGGGGATCTGTATAATACGGATCGATAAAGAGTAGTAGTAGAGATAGAGAAAGATAAAAATGGGGAAAAGACACGAGTTGGCAGTAGGTGAAGGATGGGAAATTCAAAAGTCGGCCTGGCTGGCCAGGAGTTTGGAGAGTTTGGAGAAACAACACCCGTGTTAGCACCGACAGTGCCTCATCGGACTTGTCCACGGACTTGGCCGCTATGGAGGGGAACAGAAACACGAACTGCCCCTGGCAGGTCAAATCCGGCACTACTCTGTAAGTGTGTATCTGCAACAAAGGTGGGCCTCACTTTCCACGGTGTTAGTGGCATCTAGAACCAATGATGAGGCAGCAGTTACTATTCCCTTCTGTATGTTATCTCGCTATATTGGTCCTTTCACTCGTATTTACTTGGCTTCTCTTTATCGAGACTCGTTCCTTTCCCTGTCCTTTTTTTTCTCTTCTTGTTTGACCTTGTTTGTTTTGGCCGTTTCCTGTTTTGAGTTACATCTTGGTCTCCTCACACAGTAGACGCTGCGTCTTATCAACAAATCATAGGGGCCGTCCCAAATTACATCACTAAATTCGAAATCTAACCTAGTCCCTCCTCTTGTCTTCGTCTCCCGCCTTTACACTCTCAATATGGGCTTCTCGGACAAGCGCATCGCTATTGTTGGCGGCGGCCTCGGCGGCATGGCC
Organism: Sporothrix euskadiensis; assembly: GCA_019925375.1. Classification (NCBI taxonomy): domain Eukaryota; kingdom Fungi; phylum Ascomycota; class Sordariomycetes; order Ophiostomatales; family Ophiostomataceae; genus Sporothrix; species Sporothrix euskadiensis. The sequence goes on along the minus strand of JADHKQ010000019.1, from coordinate 25,892 downwards.
TTTGCCAACTCGGCCCTCTACGCCGGCTTGAAGGACGTGCACCTCTACGAGGCCGCCGCACAGTTCACCGAGGTCGGTGCCGGTGTCAACATTACCTGCAATGCCAACCGCATCCTCGATGCCATGGGTGTCGGCCCACCCATGCTCGCTCGCTCCTCGCGCGACCCGCCGTGCTACATGGAGTACCGCCACTACCGTACCGGTGCCTATCTCGGCCAGATCGACGAGTTCGGCGAGCCGCGGTCACGCCAGATCCACCGCGCCCATCTGCTCGACGCCTTGAAGGCCAAAGTCTCTGCTGAGCATATCTCACTCGGTAAGCGTCTGACCTCCGTCGACTGGGTGGCGGCCCGTGCCTGCTACCAGCTGTCCTTTGCCGATGGCACTACCGCCGATGCAGACATTGTCATCGGCTGCGATGGCATCAAGAGTGTTGTGCGCTCGCAGTACTTTGGCCTTGTGGACCACCCAGTCTACTCTGGCCAGATGGTCTACCGCGGCTACGTCGCCTACGACGACCTCACGCCCGAGACTGCCACCCTGCTGCGCAAGACGGTCAACTTCCGCGGCCCCCGGCGCCACGTCCTGACCCTGCCTATTGGTAACGACGAGTCCAACACCGCCCGTGTCGGAATCATCGGCTTCATGACTGAGCCCATGGAGAACTGGACATCTGAGAGCTGGCTCAAGACTGCCCCCGTCGACGAGATGTACGAGCATGTCCGTGACTGGACGGGCGCCGTCCAGGAGATCGTTGCCGGTCTGCGCAAGGGCTCTGCCGACGGTATGATCCTCAAGCAGGCATTGTACGTGCGTGAGCCCACGGCGAAGTGGTTTGACGTGCGTCCGGAAGCGCCGGAATCAGGTGTCGTGCTTATCGGCGACAGCGTGCATTCGACGCTGCCTCATCAAGGTGAGTTTCCCTCCCACTTCCTCTTTTTTAGTACAACATATGTTTACCTGCTAATATCTCTAGGCCAAGGAGCTTGCCAGGCTATCGAGTCCGGCTTCGCCCTCGCACAGGTCCTCCGCTACTGGCCTGACGCCAACCTTGGTGCCGCCCTACAGTACTTCCAGGATCTGCGCAAGCCGCGCACCGACCGGATTACCTCGTCGAGCTACGAGACCGGAAAGATGGCCAGTGCCGACATCCCCGAGGAGCAGTGGGCTGGTACCTTCAAGCCGGATGTGCTGCGTGAGCGCATGCGCTGGGTCATGGAAAGTGATCTGCTGGCCGACCTGGCCAAGACGCTTCCGCTGGGCGAGCCAGAGGAGGAGGCGGCAAAAGACACAGTGGTGCCGTTGGCAGTGGCCGTGTGACCGTATATTTGGGATTGGACAAGGCATAAAATAAATAAAATGCAATCTAACGAAGTTATACACTGACTGAACACTGACTGAAATCAACAAACCACAATGAAACAAATGGTCCATTACAAACTCGGGAGTTATTGCGTAGTAGTCTTGATAGGACCGTGGGAAATCCAGACCGTAACTTGGCCGCGCCAGCCACAAACGGGCCTAGCAGGACAGCGTATCAACCAGCCAACATCCGCGCATCTCCGTTCTCCCCAAGGCCTAACGCAACAGGCACTGTCTTATCACTGCCCTGCCAAGATATCTCACCACGCTGTTATCTTCTGCCCTTGTTTCTTACACCGGACATACGCCACAAAAACACACGGTCAGTTATCGCTGCCAAGCATAGCAGTATTATTGTATAAATCCATTGTTGACATCCCATCTTGTTCATGTTCCACGCATACCATCATCATTAGTTTCTATCAATCTCTTTTGCACTTCACTATCAAATTTGTTTTCTCCAACTTTCATTATGGAAAAAAAATCGGGTGACTTGACGCCCCAGCCGGCGCTCTCAGACGAGATGCCGGCCTCGGTTGAGTACCTGCCCGAGTCCACTTTTGCAAAGTGGTGCCGGCGGCTCGACAGCATCCCCGGCCTCGAGGTCCGCGGTATTGAGCGTGTCGAAGAGGACCAGCGTCAGCCGTTGGCAACGACTGGCTCGTACCTCCAAATGTTCATCATTTGGTTTTCTATCAACTGCACGGCCAACAACATGACGCTGGGTATTCTAGGTCCCGTTCTCTTTGGCCTAGGCTTCAAGGATGCCATTGTGTGAGTATTTGCATTCATATTATCTTTTGTTCCCCCTTTTTGTGGCCTCATCTCACCCTTATAGTTGCTGCTTGTTTGGCACCATGTTTGGTTCGGCCTGCACGGGCTACATTGCCGGCTTTGGTCCCGGTTCTGGCCTGCGCACGCTCATCATCGCCCGCTACTCGATGGGTTATTGGCCGTCCAAGCTGTGCGTTCTGCTCAACATTGTTATCGAGGTCGGCTACGGAGTGGTCGACTGTCTCGTTGCCGGTCTTATCCTGAACGCCGTCAGTGGCTACAAGATGACCGTCATTGTCGGCATTGTCGTCTCGGCTATCATCTCGTGGGCCATTGCCACCTTTGGCATTAAATGGTTCCACTCATTTGAGAGGTAAGTTGTTCTCCTTTGCCCTTTTTCGTTCGGTGTTCTTTTTCCTTCTTCTGCTAACCGACAGATACGTCTGGATCCCTACCGTCTTGGTTCTGTTTATCTTCATCGGCTCGGCCGGTCCCAACTTTGACACAGCAACCCCCTCTTCTGGTTCGGGTGCCGTCCTGGCCGGAAACCGCCTGTCTTATTTCTTCTTGACAGCCTCCGGCCCGCTCGGCTGGGCACCCGCGGCGGCCGACTTTTATTCCTACTTTCACCCCAAAACCTCTCGCACCGGCACTGCCACCATGACTGGCTCCGGTATCACTATGGGAAAGCTGCTTATTGAGTTCCTCGGAATTGGTCTCGCCAGCGGTCTTGCCTCCACACCGGCCTGGTCCGCTGCCTTTGACCACTCAACGGGAGCGCTGATCACGGCTGCTTTCGATCCTCTCGGCACCTTTGGCCACTTCTGTGCCGTGATTCTCGCCCTTTGCGTCTCAGCAAACAACATCCCGGGCACCTACGCTGCCGCCCTCAACTTCCAGATGTTCGGCCGCCCCTTTGCCCGCGTGCCCCGACCCGTCTGGGCCACGTTCATCGTTATCATCTACACGGTGTGTGCCATTGCCGGCCGCACTCAGCTCCTATCTATCTTCCTTAACTTTTTGAGCTTGATAGGCTACTGGGTCATCATCTGGGTGGCTATTGTGCTTGAGGACGAGTTTATCTTCCGCCGCCACAAGGGCTTCGACTGGGCCCGCTCCAATGATCACAGCTACCTCCCCGTTGGTATCGCGGCCTTTGCTAGCTTCCTCATCGGCTGGGCCGGCGCTATTCTCTGCATGTACCAGACCTACTACACGGGTCCCATTGCCAAGCTTGTCGGCAACGGTGCTGATGTAAGTTTTCTCTCGAGTTCCCTTCGATGTCTTTGATGTGTCTGTTTCTTTGCTAACCAAATAGCTTGGCCTTCCTGTTGCCATGATCTGGACAGCTATTGTCTACCCGCCTCTGCGTGTTCTCGAGCTCAAGTTTATCGGCCGTTAAGCTGGATATCGGCCATTAATCTGGATGCTATAGTTTATTACTGTAAGTAAATACAACATGACGAGGCACATTTAGATGGTGCCATTAGGAGAAGTATATAGAATATTTTTAATAAAAGACTTTGAGAAAATATGAAGATAATTAGAAACAACTGTGAAATGTGAAGTATTGTAAAACAAATGTAAGTGGAAAAGGAAACGAAACGGAATGTGTGAGATAAAATATATCACGTTTTCAGTCGTCTAATAAAATACATTGTAAAGTCTGTTTACATAAAGGTAAAAGGAAATAAAATACGGTGAAATAAATTGGGTATAAAATAAAATAAACTGTAAAAAAAAAAAATGAACGAATTATTTCGAAATAAATAGATTGCTTCGAAAAACAATGAGATAAAATTAAACAATGAAAAACTGTGAATAAACAAGGTGTACGACGTATGTGATTACAAATAAACACTTCATATAAATGGGTTGCCTTGAAGAACTATTAACGCGACGATCCTTTAACCCCTGCACCTCGAAATCCCACTTTTTACCCACTTTCCACCTTTTTCGGCCCTGCTCCGGCCCTCTCATTCGTCACCTCGTCTAAAAAGTTGGGCGTCAAAAAATAAAAAAAAATCAGGCACCAAATTCCTAGTAGCACGCACGCTAGCGCCCCGAAGGTTGCGCTGCCTGAACTTGCTTCAACCAAGTTCTGCTCGTAAGATAAACTGTTCAATACCTATCGGTGCTACAAATGTCAAAAAAAGAAACAGGAACAAGATCAAACATATAACAAGTTCACACCGCTCATAGTCACAAAATTTGTATACCACACTTTCGGCAAATCGATGTGGGAGCAGCAACAGTACGGACACACAGCTCCGATACAATTACTTTACTAGCCAATTAAGTGGCATTGCCGTTGACACACAATGTTCACCCAATCCCATTTTGGTCAATACTTATATTCAGTTGTAAGGTGACTTTATCTACAATGCCGGTGTTGTCCATCACATGCCGAGTCCAAACGAATTGACTGGCTCTATGCCTTCTTGGCGACAGTTGTCCGCCGCAAATAGTCATCATACCGCAGGTAAGCGCCAAGCAGCGCCTCCGTCGACTTGACCACGTCCTCGGGCCGCGTGTACTCGCCAGGGTTGTGGCTAACGCCGTCGCGGCAGCGAGCAAACAGCATGGCGGTGGGCACCTGCTGGCTAGTGTAGGCGCTGTCGTGGCCGGCACCGCTGACGAGTTCCATGGTGCAGCCGAGAGGTGCAGCGGCGGCACGGACGCAGTCAACCATGATGGGGTCAAAGTGAAGGGCGGGTGAGACCCAGAAGCATTCAATGTCAAGGGATAGGCCGTGCGCCTTGGCGATCTCGGCAAACTTGGCGCGGCAGAGGCTGTCGACCTTGGCAACATCGGCGTCGGCAGGGGCGCGGACGTCGAGTGAGAGGCGTACCTTGCCAGCAATGGTGTTGATACTCTGCGGCTGGCTGTTGATCACCGCAATGGTGGCGCGGGCCTGGCGCTCAGAGAGGGGGCTGGTGTTGACAATGGTGTTGGTGGCCACAATCATCTCAGCGGCGCCCAGTAGCGCGTCACTGCGGCGGTCCATGGGCGTAGTGCCGGTGTGGGCTTCGCGGCCTACAATATCGATGTGGTACCAGCGGATGGACTGAATACCGCGGACAACGGCAACGGGCTGCTCGGCGGCGTCCAGCATGGGCCCCTGCTCGATATGCAGCTCAAAGTGTGCCGAAAGTGGCATCGCCTTGTACGAGCAGTCCATGTCGCCGAGGTAGCCAATGCGCTGGAGTTCCTCGCGCAGCGTGGTTCCGGTCGGATCAGTCCGCGCATGTGCGTATTCAGTTGTGAAAGCGCCGGCCCAGACGCCCGAGGACAGCATTGCTGGAGGGAAGCGCGCGCCTTCCTCGTTGGTCCAGTCGATGATAGCAAGAGGTGCGTAGGTGGTAATGTTGGCGGCGTGCAGCGTCTGCAGGACCTCCATGCCCGCCGTGACACCCAGGATACCATCGTAGCGACCGCCCGTGGGCTGTGTATCGAGGTGCGAGCCGATAGCAATGGGTGGCAGGTCGTTGTTGATGCCGGGCCGCACCGCAAAGATGTTGCCCATGGCGTCAATTGTAATGTTGCAGCCGCATTTTGTAGTCTCTGCGATGAACCACTCGCGGACGGCCTTGTCGTCGTCGTTGAGAGTGAGCCGGTCTATTGATTAGTTACGGAAGTCAAGAGTTGGCAAGCAAAGAGGGGAAAACTCACTCATGCCACCGTCCGGCGTGTTGCCCCATTGGCATGCGGCATCGAGGGTAGCGACCATCCGCTTCGCATCGATAGCGAGGCTGGCATATTGTGACGAAAGGGTAAGATCGTGTGATATGGAGCCCATGGTGACGGTAGGTGCAATACGATTAGATACAACTGGAGAGTGAGTGTGTAGGAGGGAATGTTCTAAATTAGATCAAGTGAATAGAGAAATACAATAATATGAACTACGAATAAGCCAAGACATGCACGACAGACAGCTTTGAAAAAAATAGTGACAAACCTGGCTGTTGATAGTAACCGTGGCTATCATAAAAAAATCCCATGCCGTCCAGAGAAAACTAATCAACAAACTATTGAAAAGACGGCAGACACCGCCAGCGATTGGGATCACGGACAAGTGCGTTTTGACAAAAAGTGAGAGAGCACTAGTCACTTATCAACCGTAGACGCACTAATTGACACGAAACCCCTGTCCAACCCGCCCAATCGGAATACCCAAAAAAACCAAGCGAACAATAGCGCTATCCTCGCTATCTATCTGCCCAACCATATCGCGGAGAAGTGCGTCGTCTTGTGGGAGGGCTATGCTCCCCATATTCTTTTCTTGTCATCCACTTCCTCCAGGACATCTCCATGCCCTCGTGCTGCTTCTGAGCATCTCCGCTCTCTGCTCCCTGTTCTCCGTTCTCCGAGATCCAGTCTCCACCTTGTCCTGCATGGCATCTCGCTGTCAGCGCAGCATACTGTCGTGTGCGCGGTGTCGTCGGAGGAAGATCAAGGTATGCCCAGCCAAGTCGTGATTATCCGCATCACGATGCACGTGCATGCTGACCGTTGTAGTGTGATCGCCAACTGCCCTCGTGCTCGCAATGCATCGCTACCAAAACAACCTGCACTGGCATTGCAAAGGCAAACGGCACCGATACGGCCTCGCCGTCGCCGATTCCGCGGAGCATTGTGCAACACATCGAGTCGGAGATTGCCCGCCTTGAAACAGCCCTCTTGAAAGCCGGACAGCTCGAAGTTGTGCACGCGTCCGATATTCTGCTTGGTATGCCGGGCGGTGAGGCGGGCGATGCGAGCGAGCCCAACATTTCCAGCAGCAGCAATCCAAGTCAAGTACATCATCAACCACACCATACGGACAATGTAGATCAAGACCGAACAGAACATACCGATAACACAGATCTACCGCAACCTCCCGTCGTGGACATACTCGACTCCATCGACCCTGCCCTCTGTCCAGTCCCAGATGTGGACCACCACCAACAACACCGGCAACGCCGCCGGTCTGCCGCATCTGATGTCCGCGCCGCCATTATTCGCAGCCGCAGTCTGCAGGCTGTCATATCCGCCACGCTGCCCTACGAGGTGGGTACAGCTGCCGACTTGCTGTCACGAGTCCGCATGGGCCTGACACCATCGACGGCCAAAGTGCGGGAGCGTGGCACGCCGGCCAATGCCCCAGTGTCGATATCAATACCCAGCTCCATATCAATGGCCGTTCCAGCACGGATGACAGGCAGCACGGGAACGATGAGCGCGTCGGTATTGCGGAGTATGCCATGGGATATTGTGCAGCGGCTCATGCGCAAGTACCTCAGCACCGTACAGCCGGACAACCCATTTCTCGTGGCGGCAACGGCGGTGCAGCAGCTACAAACCGTGGGCCACGTGTTAGCGACAGCGACGTCAGACGTGCCACCGAGCCATGATTTCCTTGTAGTCTATCTGGTGCTGGCGCTGGCCGTGACACTGGGGTCATCGTCATCGTCGGCAAATGATGGACACGAAGCACGTTGCGCGGCATTGTCTGCAGCGCTGTTTGAAGAAGGACTGCAGCACTTTTACGGACTGCCCGTCTTCCCATCAGAGCTGGCTTGGCTGCAGACGATCCTGCTCGTGCTGCTCTACGCAACTGTTGTCCCACGCGCCGCCAACGTCTGGGTGCTGTCGGGCGTGGCCATGCGGTCGTGTCTCGAGATGGGTCTACACCGGGAAGATGAGGCCGGAGATGGTGGCAACGGCGACGAGAAACACCTAAGAGACTTGCGCCGCCGCGTCTTCTGGTCAGCCTACTGCATGGACCGGTCCATCTGCTCGGCACTCCAACGGCCGCTGTCGACACCTGACGCAGCTATTGATGCCCGGCTTCCGCCGTCACTCCCGGCACATGGACAACCAAGCGATCCTTTTCTCCGCTACATTGAATACAACCAGCTACTGTCCGAGATGCTGCACGTACATTTCCACCGCGAGCCCATACCAGACGACCTAGCTTGGGATGTATGGCTGGCGCGCACGGAGGCTCGACTGCGGATGTGGCACGCCGCGGCTTCACCTAGTGACGATCACCTTCACCATCCCCATGCTCACGGCGATGCACACACACACAGCCGCAACAGTGATTTCATGCTGGCTCGCGGCCTCATGGTGCTGCACCGCCCCTCACCGCGTGTGCCCCTTCCGGCCCCAGATTCCTTACTGCGTGCATTTGAGGCTGCGTCTGCTGCCGAACGTATCCACCGTGATCACCTGCGCGGTGGTGTCTTCCGGCGGCCCTGGTTGTCAGCCCACTACACGCTCGAGGCAGCCACTGTGGTACTATTCTGCTTGCGCCACGGCTATGCAGCCATTGCGGCGCGCTTTACGCCTGCCCACGTATTTGATCGTGCCAAGCGCCTTACCAGCAACCTGTTGGCCATTGCCGCCCACGGCTGGCCCGAGGTGGGCATATACGCCGGCGTCTACGAGCGTCTGCTCGCGCCGCTACTTGAACGTGTGTTTCTGAACGCATCGACACTTGACACTGCTCGCTTTGGCCCCGAGGAAGACGCCGAGCTGATGCGGCTGCTATACCCAGGACCGGCCCACCTCGATCGGCTGCGATCGGGCCTGCGGCAGAAGCAGCCGCAGCCGATTCCAGTCGCTGAGCAGAGTCCGTTTGATTTTAATTTGTTTTTGGAGGACGATCTGTTGTGGAATGGCAGTAACGTCAACATGGACATAGAGGGCATGGGGGACGTGGATGGTCTTGGCACGTTTGGACTGAATTTGGAACTCGGTCTTGTCGACCACAATCGTCAAAACGATCAATGGTAGAAGCAAGGAATGGGGAGGATGAATATGGTACCACATTACGCTAATAAATCAAGTTTTATCTGCGAGTAAAAATTATGTGCCGAGTGCCAAATAAATGATTGCTATCTACAAGTATACAATTTTGTCATAGTATCTCCCCACGCTTCGTCATTTCCGTGGCCGCAGACCGCGGCCGAGATACGTGTTTTCACCAAACTCCCGCTCAGCCACCTGGAACAGCGGAAGGCCCATATAGTACCCCGCATCGCCAGTGCCAATGGCCTGCCATGTGCTCTCGCACTCTTCCTTGCCAATAGTGACGAGCGGGCGGCCCGAGCCTGCCGACGAGGCGTCAGCAGCCAGCTGTACACGGCAGAGCTTCTCGAGCAGCACGAACCAGCCGATGGTGGCCTCAATGGTGGGACCAGCCGTCAGCAGGCCGTGGTTGCCGAGAAGGGCAGCCTTGCGAGGACCGAGGAAGCGGGCAATGTCACGACCCTCGTCTGAGGCGAGCACGAGGCCGGCAAAATTGGGGTAGACGATGTGGTCGTTGTAGAAGACGCAAAAGTCCTGGGTCAGCATGTCGAGATTGCGGCCAGTGGCGCACATGGCGCGGCCGTAGAGGCTATGGCAGTGGGCAGCGCAGAGCACATCGGGGCGGGCTTTGTGGATTTCGGCGTGGATAGCATAGGCAGCTGGTGAGTGAGAAAGAGAGTTAGGAGTGCGACGAGGTGAGAGATGAGAGTAAAACACGAGAAAGAACTCACCATAGTTCAACCGCAAATTATCTCCGCCGTCGACGACTTTGCCATCGTGGTCGACACGGATCAGGTCGTCGTCCGTGATGAGTGAGAAGTGAAGGCCAAAGGGGTTGACCCAGAAACTAGTCGGATCGACGGGATCACGCACTGTGATGTGGCCAGCCACGCCGTCGGCAAAGTCATTGTTTGCAAAAATCCGGTATGCCAGAGCTAAGCGGTGCTTGAGAAATGCACGCTCGGCATATTTGTCTGTAAACACCGGCGGCAGTGTCTCTTCGTCGCGCACAAACGCCAGCGAGGGGTCACCGGAGCGGTGTGTGGTCTTTTCGGCCGCCGCTGCCGTTGTTTTCGCTGGCGCGTCGTTAGTTGCAGAGGGAGACATATTTTTGCTGGACGGACAGAGAAAAAAGGAAAGAGGAGCAAAGGTTGCATAGTTGGATGGGCGAAGGCAGATGGTTTTCTTATCTAGGGCGTTCTAAAGTGGATGGCGACTATTGAGCGGAGATGCCCGGCATCCTTTGTGGGTGGGATAGTGGGCTCAGACGGATTCTAGACTGTTGATACCTGGACATGTTAATAGCGTTGTATTTTACTTTTCATTGTTGTTCCAACATCATACTGTTGTCCGGTATCTAGTGCTTCACCACGCCCATAACCAGCGCCGCCATGCATTACAACATCGTGGCACTCGAGACCATGTTCTCGGGCTTGCCCAACATCACCGTCCCGTCCCCCCACTCGTGCTCTATCACCTCCTTTGAGCGGTCCTCAGTGGCCGAGGTCGGGCCTCGTCTGGCTGCCGCCGATGCCGACATTGCTATCATTACCACCGTGCCCATTACCGCCGCCGCCTTCAACGTTGCCCTTACACCCCGTCTCAAGCTCGTAGTGGCTGTTGCCGCCGGCACTGACACCATCGACTTGGTGGCAGCTGCTGCCCGTGGCGTGCGCGTCCTCAACTGCCCCGGCTGCAACGTTGACGCCGTTGCGGAGCATGCATTATCTCTCCTCTTGGCGTGCCGCCGCCGTCTGTTGCCGTCCACGCGCGCTCTACACGCCGGTGCTTGGCCGCAGCGTGGAACGCTTATCCGGACGGCCATGACTGGTAACACGCATCCACCGCGCCCCTGTGCTTCCGAGACTGTCGCCCTTATCGGCCACGGTGCTGTCGGCCAGCGCGCTGCGGCTCTATTCCGCGCCTTGGGCATGCGCGTTATCATCGCTGCCAGGAAGGGCGCGGATGATCCGGCGCCAGCTGGTCGTGTGTCTTTCCAGGAGGCCCTGAAGACAGCATCTGCTGTTGTGCTGTGCTGCCCACGGACCCCCGAGACAATCGGCCTACTCAGTGAACCCGAGTTTGCGTCCATGGCGCCGGATTGCTTAATCATCAATGTCGCGCGTGGCGGTGTGGTCGATGAACACGCTCTGCTCGCTGCACTACGTAGCGGTGCGATTGCTGGCGCCGGCGTGGACGTCTTTGAAAAAGAGCCGGCCGGGCCGGACACAAGCCCGCTGCTGGCCGCTGAAGTTGACGTTGACGACCTCAACCTCGTTGCGACGCCGCATACCGCATGGGTGTCGGCACAGACGACGGCTAACAACGATCGCACCCTTCGGGAGAACATTGACGGGTTCATAACGGGGAATATGGTGCCAGAGCGGATACGGGCGTAGCTCAGAGAGGTGTCATTTTGAGAAGATTCTTGTAGATGGTCCAATTTACTTGAAGTTATTATAATACTGTATTATCTCTATTCTGACCGCAGCGAGTTTTAGGCTATGAAACCATCTACAGTTTCCCACTCTGAAAGGCCGCCTGTGGCTCCCTGATGTTTGCCTGGATCACCATCTCTAGCGTGTCCGTCTTGGTCAGCCCAATGGCCTCGTTGTCGTTCTTCTCGTAGAGCGTCTTGCCCTCGGCCCAGATCCGCTTTAGTGTGAAGATGCTAGCCACCGGGTGCTCCGTGGCCCAGGCCTCGTCCTCAATCTTCCGAAGCTCATCCATGCTCGTATAGGACACCGTCCACTTCTGCTCCGTCTGCCGCTCGTACTCGGCCAACAGCTGTGCCGGCGATGCCACAAAGGACTGTACGCGCACAGCACGGTTGTCGCTTGCCTCTGGTTGCTGTAACACCGCTACTAGGGCGCGGCCGACGTCGGCCACCGTGGTTAAACCTAAAAGGCCATGGCCGTCGCCAAGCAGCACGGCCTCGCGGCGGACGGGGTCAAAGCTGCCAGTGAGTGGGTTGGCTGCCATGTAGCCAGCAAAAAGGTCGGCAAACGGGCCCGTCACCAGGTATGTGTACTTGAGGCGCTTGACAGCGTCACTCTCAAAAAAGGCGCGTACTTTCAGCTTCTTCTGGTGTGGCTTCTCCGTGGCTGAGGAGGCGTCGTACGCAATATCGGTGCCGTACTCGGAGGGTATGAAGCGGATAATGGAGGGCGACCGCTCGGCGAGAGCAATCAGGTCCGTCTGCTTGTCAATGGAAAAGCGACCAAGCGCCGACACTACTGTGTCGTACTCTTTATAGATGCCCAAGACATCGTCGTCGTTGAAGATGTCACCCGTGTGTATGACGGCACCACGAGCAACAAATGTGTCAAGAAGTCCCTTTTTGGACTCTGCTGTTGCTTGCGATGTGAAAATGCCAATGGCGTCGAACTTCTCACGTGCATTCAACAGCGAGTTAAGCAGCACCTTGCCGATGACACCGGTGGCGCCGAGAAGGAGGATCTTTTTTGAGGTGGCCATCTGTCCCTGTCGTCCTCCTTTTGATTTTGTTTTCGGTGTCGTGATTATTCAGGTCAAGGTCTCCGATCGGTGCTTGTACATCATATGTCTTTTGGCGCCTCACAAGCATACGTATGATGTGCAGAGTCATGCGGAGATGTGCGCTGGTGGAGTTGGAAATCATAATCCGCCACGACGCTCAAGTCCGCGCTAACTTAATCGACAGAGTACATATAGCATCATCCCGATCTTATCACGATTTTATTCTCCAGTCACTGTTTTCCATTTAACCTGCATCTGTCAGCCTTTTTACTTCTCTAGACTTGACAACTTGACTCTACTCGCAGCGCTTCTCCTCTATTTTCTGCTACTCGATTATACCCTACTCTAGCCCATATTCACACATTTCTTCACACATTTACAATGGGCAAAGTCGTCGCTGCCATCGGCCTGTCTCACGCCCCGGGTAAGCTGTCTTCCATTATCAGTAATGTTTTCCATCATCTAACTTCTACTTGCAGGCGCTATTGGCTTTCCCGAGACGGCCCAGCCCGATGTCCGAAAGCGCACCGAGGACGCCACACGGGCGCTCGGTAAGACACTGACCGAGGCCAAACCCGATGTCATCTTTGCATTCCTGGACGACCACTTTGAGAATTTCTACCGCAACCACATGCCCACCATTGCCATCCCCGTCGCCGACTATAACGAGGGCCCTGCCGACCAGTGGATGGAGCCGCTGCGTATCAAAGAGAAGACCAAGTTCCCGGGCAACCCCGTCGTTGCCGAGCACCTCATCCATTCTCTGGTTGACCAGGGCTTTGACGTGTCGCGCACGGGTCCCATCGAGTACGGCAACAACCTGCTCATGCCGTGGGTGCTGATGGAGGCCGACCTGCCGGCACACACGGCCGTCGTGCCGATTTTCATTAATGTCTTCACGCCACCTCTCATGAAGTATACCCGCGCGTACGCACTTGGCGAGGCGTGCCGCGTGGCTGCCGAGTCGCTGCCAGACAGCACGCGTGTCGCGTTCATGTGCACGGGCGGTCTGTCGCACTGGCCGCCCTACTGGAGCCCGTACCAGGCCGGCGACCCGCCAAAGGATGACTTCCTTAAGCTGATGAAGGAGTACCAGACCGTCGGCAAGTCCGTGCTCAAAAAGCACCCGGACCTGTTTGTAAAGTTTGACGAGTACGAGATTGAGATGGCCGCCAAGAACGAGTACCCCCTCAACAGCAAGCACCCGCTTGTCAACGCCGAGTGGGATCTGGAGTTCGCACAGAAGATGGCCGCCGGCGACAAGGAGTGGCTGCGCAACCTTACCTACGAGGAGGTCGAAGAGAAGGCCGGCCACGGTGGCCACGAGGTGCTCAACTGGGTTGCGTTGAGTGGTGCCATGGGCGGCGCCAAGGCCAACCTGCTGCTGTACGAGCCCGTCATTGAGTGGATCTGCGGCATGACCTATCTTGACTACGAGGTCGCCGCACCGAGTACAAACGGCACAAATGGTGTCAACGGGCACTAAAGAGAGGCTGTCTTTGATGTGTACAAAATGAATGAAATTAAAGTGAACAATTCCAGCAAATATGACAGAATTTGATTTATAACCGTAGAAAAACCGGTGCAAAACGTAAGACTGAAATGATAAATCAAACTAATCATCTCTCCTTATCGCCAACTAGCAACAACCCAGCCCAGTCAAAAGTGGGAGATTTTTCTTCACACAACGAAGAAAGGCTACCTACGTTATCGGAAATTCTAATCTTCAGCACATATTTCCGGCATTTCTTCACGTCAGAACGTTTCTTGGCACACGTGGACTGGATCCTTAGAGTCCTTTAACGGCCAACGACCCACCGTACTAGCAGTAGCCTTATCCATTGCCGGAATGATAACGCTAGTGCCGGGCGCGGAAGTCCGCTCGTGACGGGCAGTTGCGTCTGCCCTTGGGAAGGTTAATTGAATATTCTGTGCCACTGATTCCGACGTGCTGTCCTTTGGGCTGCTATTGTTAAGCGATATTTTCAGTCTCTATACTCCGCCCACGCTCCGGCAACCTCCGTAGACCACCGTTCGAACATCGTGCTGCAGCTTCGTCCAATATCGGTCGGTCTGACGCCTTGCATGCCATGAGCCCTCCCGTGACGGCCGGACCAGGCTCAGCCTCACCGACGCAGCCGCTCTTGCCAGCAGACACAATCGGAACCGAAAAAGCGGATATCCGTCCACGCACAACCCTGCAGCAGCTGCAGCAGCTCTTGCCCACCTGCCAACGATGTCGACGGCTGCGGCGCAAATGTGATACGCAGTTGCCCCACTGTCAGCCCTGTCAGCGTGCCGGCGTTGACTGTCTGCTCTTTGATCATGCTTTAAAACAGACGCTGCCACGTGCCTATGTACAGTCGCTGTTGACGCGTGTCGAGCACCTTGAGGCCGTCAAGGCCAGTGGCGGCCGGACGGCGACGACCGGGGAGCCGCCACAAACAAGACAAACAACCACAAGAGTACATGCCACATCATCAGGCACACCACCCTCTCGAGTAGCCGATGCGACTACACCATCATCAGCCACAACACTGGTGACAGCGCTGGCCCACATACAAGCAAGCCCTGCTGTCTCTGTCTCCGTCAGTCATACCGATAACTGCGACCACCACGGCAGACGCCCTCCCCCCGACCAGGAGACGTACGATGTCGTTGTTCCATCAGCTACACCCGCAGGCAAGTCACGCTACTGGGGCTCGTCTTCCGTGTTTGCCCTGACGGTTGAGATCCTGCATCATGCGACCGCCCGCGGCTTTGTGACAATCGATGACATTGATAGTCCGGGACCGCACGATTCAGGTGATGCTCATGCCGAGACGGAGGCTGGGGCAGAGATCAATACCAACGATTCCAGCACCGGCCCCTGTAGTACAGCCACTGAGGCTGATATCCGGTCTCTGTTGCGGCTGTACCTCATCTCGTCCAATACGTTGTATGGATTTGTAGATGCAGACCAAATACAAAGCGACCTCGAGGTGTATCTGGCAGTGCGGAGGCAACGACAGTCCCAGTCTGGCCCGCTGCCTCCATCGCCCAGTGCTGCCCTTGGCGACCAAGCTCACCCATACTTTCGCATCACTATGATGTGTGCAATTGCATGTGCGACAAGGGCAAGGTACCGCCCGCAACGAACGGCTGACAGCCTAGCGTACTATGCGTCCGCCGTACCCTTTGTGGAAGAGGTGACTGCTGCCGTATCACCCGCATCCCTACAGGCATTGTTACTGCTTATCCTGTTCTGCCTCTTCTTCCCACGCAAGGGTGATGTTTGGAAACTGCTGGACTATGCCTGTCGGCTGGCAATCGAGCTGGGCTACCACACCGAGACGGACGCCGACATCGAAGTGCCTGGTGAGACAGAGGGACAGGGCGGTGCAGGGACTGAGGCATGGGCAGGGAGGGTGTCAGCAAACAACACGGGCTCTGCAGATACTAGCGACCCCGACCCGCGCACAGAGAACGGGGCGCAGAAGAAGCTGCGCCGGTCGACTTTCTGGGGCCTCTATGCTATTGAGCGTATTGTCGGCCAGTTGTTCGGCCGCGGCAGCGACCTTCCCGAGTCCATCATCACCGTGGCCTACCCGAGTGCTCTGGTATCCACCGCCGCCACGTCACCTGGAATCGACCGCACCGCGCTACAGGAGATGAGCATTGCCCACCACTACCGCTTGGTTTACTTGCGATCCGAGATCTTCCGCACCCTGTACCTACCGGCACGACCAGTAGAAGGGCCGGCCGCGGCAGCTACTCGGGCACCAGGTGAGGCTCTGACATGGCTGCGGGAGCAGTACCGGACACTGCATGCCTGGCGTGACGAGCTGACGCTGCCTGAGGGTGACCAGCGCGAAGGTGTAGCCACCCTGACATGCGATGTGGGCTATGATGCCACCATGTGTTTTCTTTTCCAGCCGCTGCTGCTACGTGCCTTGCGAGGACATGTTGGTGATGCAGATGATGAGGACGATGACGACACAAGTTGCAGCGTCGTGGCCAGCGACCCGTTCTACTCGTCACTGCGGCTGATTCGCACGTACGAGAAGATTGTCCGCGCACCAGAGACGTCGGTGTTGGGATCGTACCCAATGACGTTTATGAGTGCCCATTATATTTACCTGGCATCAAGCACACTGCTGGCCTACGCGCTGCTGCGCCTGGATGGGCGCACTCGCACGCTGAAGCGCATGAGTCAGGATGATCACGGCGATGCCGAGACAAGTGCGACTGCTGAGAGCGAGAACAGCACAGATGAGCTCGATTGGGGCGTCTACGTAGACGTGTCCAGCTCGTGCCTTATTCTGCTATCGTGGTGTGGCGAACGGTGGCCGGGCATGCTGGGTATGTTAGGCGTGTACCAGCGGCTGTTTGCAAGGACGATCCGGGAATTGATTAGGCGGGGAATCCTGCGGTAGCTGGTTTGTAAGTAGATAGGGGACAGCTCGTCCGCACTAACCATATGGAGGAAGTCCAAGCTGCGACGGACATTGCCGTAGAGGGTCACCGTTTTATGTCCAGACCATGACATTTTACTTTTGAATCTTGATCGGTGTTTTGATTTTTTTTCTTGGATTATTTGTTTGGTACATCTTTTTGTTAACTTTCTTTCGTACACGCATCATCGCTACTCACCACAATGACTTCACGACTGGCTCACTCGGCTTCAGCCACCCTCATCCGGGCTCGCGTTGGGAACGCGGTCCGTCCTATCTACCGCAGCATCTCTTCGTTTGTCGCTGGCGAGCCGGAGCGGCCGTTGATGAGGACGACCTTGCCTGGACCGGTGTCACAATCCAAGATTGCCAGCCTGACCGACGTCTTTGACACGCGCAACGTCAGTCTCTTGACGGACTACAGCAAGAGCATTGGCAACTACATTATCGATGGTGACGGTAACGTCCTGCTGGATGCGTATGTCCTGGCTCTTTTTTATTTTGCTTTGTGTCTTGCTCTTTTAAACTCCCGCTAACAGACAGCTTTTCTCAAATTGCTTCCATCCCTATCGGTTATGCCAATCCGGCTCTCATCAAAGCCGCGTCGACGAAGGAAATGGTCCGCGCCATCGTCAGCCGCCCGGCGCTCGGTAACTTTCCGCCGACCGACTTGGAGGAAGTTCTTCGTACGGGCCTGCTGCGTGCTGCCCCGCCCGGACTCGACAAGGTCTTTACGGCCATGGCCGGCTCAGATGCCAATGAGACGGCGTACAAGGCCGCTTTCATGTGGCGGCGGCAGCAGGAGCGTGGAAGCTATGACGCTCCCTTTACTGCCGAGGAAATGGCATCGTCAATGAACAATGCGACGCCTGGTGCGGCCAACGGTCTCTCTATCCTCTCTTTCAAAGGTGGGTTCCACGGCCGCCTTTTCGGCTCGTTGTCGACAACGCGCTCGAAGCCCATCCACAAGCTCGATATTCCGGCCTTTGACTGGCCCCAGGCACCCTTCCCATCGCTAAAGTACCCGCTCGATGCTTATGCCGCCGAAAATGATGCAGCTGAGAAGAGAAGCTTGGCAGCCGTCGAGGATCTCATCCTCAATTACCACAACAAGCCGGCCGCCGTTGTCGTTGAACCGGTACAGTCAGAGGGCGGCGACAACCACGCGAGTGCGTCCTTCTTCCGCAGTCTACGCGAGCTGACGGCCAAACACAACGTGCTCTTTATTGTTGATGAGGTGCAGACAGGCGTCGGTGCCACGGGCAAGTTCTGGGCGCACGAGCATTGGGGCCTAGCAACACCACCGGACATGGTCACATTCTCGAAAAAGGCACAGGCGGCTGGCTTCTACTACCGCGATCCACAGCTACGTCCCAACATGGCTTACCGCCAGTTCAACACGTGGATGGGTGACCCCGTGCGTAATCTGTTGTTCCGTGCCATCTACGAGCAGATCGAGCAGCACGGCCTGATTAAGCACACTGCCGCGGTCGGTGACTACCTGTACAGGGAGATTGCGTCACTAGCGACGAAGCACTACGGCCAGTTTACAAACCTGCGCGGCGAGGGCATGGGCACGTTTATTGCGTTTGACCACCCGGACCGTGATGCCTTTTTGAAGAAGGTTAAGTCGCTTGGCGTCAATGTTGGCGGCTCCGGTGAGAAGACGGTGCGGCTGCGGCCCATGCTTATTTTCGAGAAGGGCCATGCCGATATTCTCTTGGAGGTTCTCGACAAGGCCGCGTCTGTGTGACAATAGACTTTGTAGAATTTACAGATAAAAAGTGATAGAATCAAAATCAACTAAAGCAAAAAAAAAAAAAAAAAAAAAAAAAAACTACAACGGAGCTTCGGCGATTTGATTTGATTAGATTGCCTGTTTAGGAAAGTGAACATACCCGCAAGCTTGACATATGACGCTAGTGAAGCGGACATGACCGCTATCATGAAGCAAGACGGAGAGTAACGTGGAATGCCTACTGCCTACATAGCACAGAAATAAATCAAGTAAGAACAACTCAAAAAATAAAGAGGTTTATCTTCCAAAATCAAACATAGTGAGGAAAAGTCCTTTCATTATGCTGCGTCCGATAATTGTCCGAGACCGGGATTCGGGGGAAGTGCGGCAATAGATGAAGGTCAGAGGAGGAGAGGAAATAATCAAAAGGCAGAATGAAGCACATGAAGAAAAGCCGAAGAGAAAACATAATCATCTCGCCACATCATCCAAGTAGAACATCATGCTGCCGCGTATTGTGTACCAGAGTGTTCGCTCAACTGCCCGTCTGGCCCGTGCTGCGAACCGTGTCGCGACCGCGCCGTCACAAAGGGCCTTCCAGATCTCGTCTCGGCAGGCCAACGTCGCACTCAAGTCCACTGCCACCGAGTATATCCGCACGCACCACAAGCTGGCGGCGGTCGAAGACTCACCATTCTTCATCGACAACACCTTCCAGTCGTCGTCCACAACAACCTTTTGCGATGTGCACGACCCGGCCACCAACCAGCTGCTGACACGCGTGCCGCAGATGACGCACGCCGAACTCGAGGCTGCCGTTGCCTCTGCTGTCCGTGCTTTTCCGGCATGGCGTGACACCAGCATCATGGCCCGCCAGCAAATCATGTTCAAGCTCGTCGCACTTATCCGCGAGCACTGGGACCGCCTCGCCGCGAGTATTACCCTGGAGCAAGGCAAGACGTTTGCCGACGCCCGAGGCGATGTCCTACGCGGCCTACAGGTTGCTGAAGCTGCCTGCGCGGCGCCGGAGCTACTCAAGGGGGAGGTGCTAGAAGTGGCACGCGATATGGAGACCCGAAGTTACCGCGAGCCGCTGGGCGTGACAGCGGCGATTTGTCCCTTCAACTTTCCGGCCATGATCCCGCTATGGTCGATCCCCATCGCATGCATTACGGGCAATACGCTCGTAGTCAAGCCAAGTGAGCGCGACCCCGGTGCCGCCCTTATCCTAGCAGAGCTCGCCCGTGAAGCCGGCCTGCCCGATGGCGTCCTCAACATTGTGCACGGCACTCACGCCACTGTTGACTTCTTGCTCGAGCACCCGGACATCAAAGCCATTAGCTTTGTCGGCGGCAACGCGGCTGGGGAATATATCTTCAACAAGGGCTCGGCCCATGGCAAGCGTGTGCAAGCCAACCTCGGCGCCAAGAACCACGCTGTCGTCCTACCCGACTGTGACAGGAACCACTTTGTACGCAGCGTCGTCGGCGCCGCCTTTGGTGCTGCGGGCCAACGTTGCATGGCCCTCAGCGTCGTCGTCCTCGTCGGTGAAACCCAGAAGTGGCTGTCCGATCTCGTCGACGCTACCCAAGCTCTGCACGTTGACGGTGGCTTTGTCGATGGTGCCGACCTCGGTCCCGTTATCTCGCCCTACAGTAAGGCTCGTATCGAGCGCCTTGTCCAGAGTGCCGCTGACGAGGGCGCGACGCTGCTGCTCGATGGCCGCGGCTACCGCCCTACCGACCCCGCCATGGCCGATGGCAACTGGGTCGGCCCGACCATTATCACCGACGTCACACCCGACATGCAGTGCTACTGCGAGGAGATCTTTGGCCCGGTGCTCGTCTGCCTACGAGCTGACTCTCTCGATGATGCCGTTGCTCTCGTTAATCGTAACCCGTACGGCAACGGTGCTGCCATCTTTACGCGTTCTGGGGCTGTGGCTGAGCGCTTCCGCCGCACCATCGAGGCCGGCCAGGTCGGTATCAATGTGCCCATCCCTGTGCCGCTGCCTATGTTTTCGTTCACCGGCAACAAGAAGAGCATCGCTGCAGGCGGTGCCAGCACCTTCTATGGCCGCCCAGGCGTTGCTTTTTACACTCAGCAGAAAACAGTCACGGCACTGTGGCGCGCCGAAGATGCCGCAGATGCACGGGCCGACGTGGCGATGCCGACATAGTTATAGAAGATACGGAGCTAGAGAGACTTTTTTATTAAAGGTTATAATAGAGTCCGAAATATACCGACTTAAACAAGTTGTTAGAAACAAGTTAATAAAATCAACTGTTTCTATAAGTTTATATCGTTAATAAAGTATTTAAAAAAGAATTATTATAATACTAACAGATAATATAAACCGGATCAGAATTTATTTATATAGTGGAACCGACTTGTCGGATTTAATTTAACCTATAATTTAAATCGGACAGCTTTATTTAATTTATTTAAATCGGATGAGATATAAAATACGTAAAACACGCCGTACGAAAATAAAAATAACGGGAAAATAAAGATAATATAAATACGATATTAGTATTTTATTATCGTCGTTATACGACGATTAAACGTTAAGAAATTAATATTTTATTATTTATTATTAACGGAGGAAAAGTAAGTATAAGATTTTAAATAAAAAGCGCGTTATATTACTTATTAATACTATTATAATACAGGGAGACTTAAATCGTAAAAAGATAAGAATTTAAAAAACGTATATTATATAAAAAGACTACCGGTAACTATAAAAAGAAAGAAATTAAAAGAATAAAGGGAGAATATATAAAACGTATAGAAATAAAAGACGTATTTAATAGTAATTAATATACGGAGCGTACTTAAACGAAAGATAAACCGTACGTACGAGTAAAAGAAAAAAGAAGAAACGGAAAATAAAGATATATTAAATATATAAAGTATATAATATAGTTCTTTTATTATATACGATATTATATTAAATTAAATAATTAAATATAATAACGTATATTTTTATTATTATAAATACTTCGGTTCGAGTACGAAAAGTATTATTTCTTTTTTTTTTTTTTTTCTTTTTTTACTTAATAGACGGAGAGTACGTACGACGGAATTTAATTAAATAAAAAGAGCCGTACGGGTTAATAAGTTTAATAAGTAAAGAATACGTACGACGTTATTTAATTAAATAAAATAAAAAGAACCGTATAAATAATTATATAAGTTAATATATTTAATAAGTAAAAAATACGTACGACGTAATTAATTATATAAAAAGAGTTATACGGACTATTAAATTTAATAAGTAAAGAATATATATAATATAATTAATTAAATAAAAAGACTTATATAAGTAATTATACGGATTAATAAGTTTAAAGGGTAATAAATACGTACGACGTAATTAATTAAATAAAAAGAGTCGTATAAATTATTAAACTTAATAAGTAAAGAATACGTACGATATAATTAATTAAATAAAAAGACTTATACGGGTAATTATATTAATAAATAATATAAACTAAATTAAAATTTATTTATATAATAAAACCGACTTATCGGATTTAATTTAACTTATAATTTAAATCGGATAACCTTATTTAATTTATTTAAATCGGATAAGATATAAAACACGTAAAATACGCCGTACGAAAATAAAAACAACGGAAAAATAAAGATAATATAAATACGATACTAGTATTTTATTATCGTCGTCGTATAACGATTAAACGTTAAAAAATTAATATTTTATTATTTATTATCGATAAAGGAAAAGTAAGTATAAGATTTTAAATAAAAAGCGCGTTACGTTACTTATTAACACTATTATAACGCGGAGAGACTTAAACTATAAAAAGATAAAAATTAAAAGAACGTATACCGTATAAAAAGACTATTAGTAATTATAAAAAGAAAGAAATTAAAGGAATAAAGGGAGAATATATAAAGCGTACGGAAATAAAGGACGTACTTAATAGTAATTAATATACGGAGCGTACTTAAACGGAAGATACGCCGTATGTATAAGTAAAAGAGAAAAAAAAAACGGAAAATAAAGATATATTAAATATATAAAATATATAATAAGTCGGGAAAATATAAATTATACTTAACTAGTATAGTTTTATTTTTCTTTTTTATTTTTTTTTTATTTATAAGCTTTTAATTAAAAGTTTACTATTATTTTAGTTAACCGCTCGGTGACGGTTTAGTACGCTAAGCGCGTCTTAATATTATTAAAAGGAAAAGTTAATAAACTACGCTTAATACGGGCCTTAAGAGATTATAAAGTAAATAAAGGGTAATTTTAAACTTAAAAAGAGAAAGAAGTAAAAGAGATTTAAAGGAATAAAAGAAGGGTATTAAAATAAAAATTCGAAAAAGGAGGAAAAAAAACGATAATAAGTAAAATAATATCGAAGAATAATAACGAGAGAAAAGTATAAAAATACTTATCGAATATTAACTATAACGAGACAATTATAATTAACGAGAGATATTATACGAGAAAGGTATTACGTAAACGTAAGCGCTTTTAATTAAAACTCCCCTTACTAAGGAGAACCGATCGGGAGCGTAATAAATAAAGGCCGCTCCGCGGGCCTCGAGAAGAGTAAAGATATAAAAGAAACGAGTTTTCTTTCTTAACGTTTAAGCGCTTTATTATTATTTAAATACGGTGTAAGAAATATCCGACCTTTCCGATTATTATTCGAGTTTTACCTTTAAATTTAATTTTCGTAATAATAATATAAGAGGGCCGGGGCGTTATACTTTATTTTATTAACGATTTAAGTAAGGATTTCTTTACGCTTTTTCTTTTTCGTTATACTTTTAATTAAAGTTACGAGATTAAAAGAAGGGAGGATACGAGGATAATATATTAAACTTAAAAAAGAAAAGAAAATATTAATTAAAAAAATAAAAAATAAATAAAAAAAAATAAATAATTATATAAAAACTCTTCTTTTAAACTTAACGGAGTATATATTAAAAGGCGACGGAGGAAACGGTAAATAACGAACTCCCTTTTTTTTATATATACGCGTTATTAAAATATATACTCTCGGGTAAGGCCGGCTTTTACTTTTAAGGAATATAATAATTTAACGATAAAATAACTTAATCGGAGATCGTTTATATACGAGATACTATAAGCCGGGTTATATAAAAGTTTTAATTAAAAGCTTTAAATAAGTTTTTATATAACGATAATAAAAATAAATTTAAGTTACTTTAATAAAAAGCCGAATTAAAGATTACGAAAATAAAGTACCGTATACCGCTCGTAAAACGTTCGAAAAGATCGAGTTAAATAAATTAAGAAGGATTTTAATAAAGAGTTTAATTAAGGGACGTAAAGTTTAAATACCGTATACCGTTTACGAGCCGTTTAACCGTTAAGTTTATAAAATATAAAAATAAGTTTAAGTTATTTTAATAAGGAACCGAATTAAAGATTATAAAGATTAAATACCGTATACCGCTCGCGAGACGTTTAACCGTTAAGTTAACTAAATTAAAGAACTTTAATTAAAAGTCCGACGTAAGACTTTACGAGAACGTATAATAGGCCGGAGAGGGCCCTCGGTTAAAAGAAAGACTTTAATAAAGTAAAAAAAGGGCGAAAAGTTAAAATAAGTAAATAATATTAAAACGAAAAAGAATATTAATAAAAATATAAATACGTTTAATACTCTTTATAAATAAAAAAGGACAGTATTAACGATATACTTTTAATTAAAAAACTTTAAAAATATATATAAATTTTAATATAATCTTTTAAAAATATTTTTATTTTTTTTATTCTTTCGTTTCTTTTATTATAATTTACTTTTATTATTTATTATTTACTTTTTTATTACCGTATATTATTATATTTTTTATATACGTTACCTTTATATAATAACCTTTATTTTACGATATAAGTAATAATTCGTTATCGTTTTTAAATTAAAAATAAATTATACTTTAAAATAATATCCGGTACGTTTAAATTTATTAATAATATAAATACTCCGGATTAATAATTATTTAATTCGTAATTATTAATATATTACTCCCTTTTAATCTCGCTACGAGACACTCGAATCCGTTTACGCTTATTATAATAAATAATATTAACGTTTACTTTAACGTAAAGGGCGACGCCTCGGCTTTTAATAATACTTATACGCCTTTAAGTAATTTATCGGTTTATATTAATATCGGTTAAAGAACCGCCTTTTAATTAAAAGTTAATATAATATACGATATACTTAAACGACTCGTTAACGCGTAAATTAAAAGTAAGTCGAGCGGTAAATTATTATAATTAAATAATAAATAACTCTTTATATTTATTAGTAAGAAGGTTACGGAATACTTAAAGAACTTTAACTTTTAAGTTAACTTTAATAAATTACTCGACGCCTTTTATTTTAAATAATTCGTTATATATTATAACCTTCCGATTAAGACTCTCGTTAAAGAAAAGATTAAAAAAACGAGAGTTATTAAAGGAAATTAAGAGTCCTTTTAACTTATATTAAAAAGGGAGTTTTAAAAAGAAGATCCGGAGTAAATAAAAAATACTTATAAGCGTTTAAATAAATAAGTTATTAAATTAAAGTTCGTTAACGAAAGCGTTACGTTTTAAAAGTAACGCCGTAAATTTAAAAGGTTTCTCGTAAAAGCCGGAGAGTTTACCGCTTATATACGTTATATTAAGAACTTAATAATAACCGTCTTTAAAAATACCCGATTAATAATCTTTTAACGTTTTAATAAATTTTATAATAATATTAATACCGTTACTTATTATAAAATAATTATTTAATTAAATAATTATATAAGCGAGTAAGTTATAAATAAAAACGACTTAAATTTATTTACTTTTACGTCCTCTTTAAATTTTATATTTAACGACGATAAGTTTACGTCTCCGGTTAAAACGACGAAATTTAAATTATAATTAAAGAAAAGCGTTACTTTTAATAAAGGATAATAAGAGCGATAAAATTAATAAGCCGAGATCAATCGTTTAATTATAACGATTTTTCGTATAATAATTAATTACTTAAAAATAGTTAATAAGACTATTATTATAAAAGTAAAAACCGATTAAATCTTTAACTAATTTAATATTCCGCCGTCCGTACTTTAATACCCGCCTCCTTCTCTTAATTATAAATAATAATAACTTTAATATTAAATGTTAGTTATGTTAGTGTTAGTGTTATGTTAGTGTTAGTGTTAGTGTTAGTGTTAGTGTTAGTGTTAGTGTTAGTGTTAGTGTTAGTGTTAGTGTTAGTGTTAGTGTTAGTGTTAGTGTTAGTGTT